>JAJLYV010000008.1:0-451276 GCA_030571815.1 Wickerhamiella siamensis
GAACGCCTCTAAGTCAGAATCCATGCTAGAACGCGAAGATACTTGCCTCGCATATTTTAGATGAGTACGAATAAGACTTTTGTCGCAGAACCATACTAGGCTGGCAACGGCAGGTGCTTGGAATTAGTATCTGTTTGCCGGCGGATAGCAATGTTGTAATGTGCGGGGATAAATCCTATGCAGACGACTTAAATGTACGACCGGGTATTGTACGTGGTAGAGTAGCCTTGTTGTTACGATCCACTGAGATTAAGCCTGAGTTGTCCGATTTGTGCAAAGCACACTATGTTTTGATCAGCAGGCGCTGGTCTGAGTGTAGTAACTAGCTGTAATGGCAATGACGTTAATGCCTAAATGGCGTACTGGGCGTAGACTTGTGAGTCGAGTGAAAAGCGTAGGCAGTGATGCCGAGTCCTAAATCTATGAAACTATTCTGGCGATAGGCACAGCCGAGTCAGGTAGTTCGGCGTTGAGGCCAAGAGCCGAGTCGAGACGCGCTGCTAGTTGCATACCGCGTTGGGCGTAGACTATTAAGTCGAGTGAAAGCGTAGGCAGTAGCCGAGTCCAAAATACTATGTCTGTCCAGGCGTGAGGCGTAAAGCCGAGTCGTAAGTGGCACAAACACCGGCGTTAAGGCCAAGAGCCGAGTCGAGTTACGCGCTGCCAAGTTGCATACCGCGTTGGGCGTAGACTATTTAGTCGAGTGAAAAGCGTAGGTGTAGACACCGAGTCCAAATTTACCTGGCGAGAGGCAACAGCCGAGTCAGTGAGGGCGTTAAGGCAAAGTGCCGAGTCCTAATTTTCCTGGCGAGAGGCAAAAGCCGAGTCAGAGCGGGCGTGAGGCAAGAGCCGAGTCCTAAAGTACCTGGCGAAAGGCAGAAGCCGAGTCAGAGCGGGCGTGAGGCAAGAGCCGAGTCCTGATTTTCCTGGCGAGAGGCAGAAGCCGAGTCAGAGAAGGCGCTAAGGCAAGAGCCGAGTCTAAGTGATCACTGGCAGGTGCCAGTGTTTGTTTAGCGATAATGGCGACTTCCGCGTAATCGAACCAATACAGACGCGAAATGTACCATTTTGCAGAAAATTTCAGTGAGAGAAGACTGAGTTCTATATCCCGTTAGCTGCTCTTACAGCCTGGTTCAGCTGAGGTTGCTCCTTTGTCCTTTCTAACTCTCCACGAGGAGCTGAGGTTGCTCCTTTGTCCTTTCTAACTCTTCACCAGGACTGTGTGCTTGGCTGGTCATTTCAGAGCTTCTTACAATCCCTACATTTGCGGGCTGGCACCCACGTTCCACTTCGATCTATTTGAAGTTCAGCTCTTGAACCGTTATTTATTAACTCATACATTCGGAAGTTCCAGAATCTAAGTATCTGGTACCCTCAGTAGTTCCTGACTCTCCAGACATCGAGAAGGCTAGGGGCTTATGGCGAATTGTGAGGGTGCCAAGAGCAGTACACCGTGAATTGACCGACAAAGTAGTGTCTCTACAGTATTAGTGCTAACTTTTCGGGTAAAATTCTTCCTGTATATTGACGCGTGATGCGGCAATAGTTAACACAGACAGTGTCATTTTCATGAATATCAAAGGGGCTAGAAAGCAAGCTGGTTTCAGGCCATTTATGACTAGAATGCTTGGGTAGGAGAAAACAGAAGCTTTCTATATGTTACAGCAGTTTAGAGATTTTCATGACAATTCTGGGGTTCTCCAGTTCCGCCAATGCGGGTTGACATTATGAACCAGCCTGAGCTTCGTCTGACCCCTCTAGCTTATAAAGTGCTAGTTTTATCCTTGATACAAGCAGAAGATACCAAAAAAACATCGGCCTGCGGCAATTCGAGTATTGGGGGGCCACAACGACTAAAATTGCAACCGGACATCTCACACGTTAGCCTGTCAAAGAATTAGGCAATATAGGCACACAGTTGAAACTCATTAATCGGTTTATGCAGATTCCCGAGCTCTCTAGGTATCGATGTGATGTTGATGAGTCTTCCAATTTCACGTAACAAACAATCGATGAGAGCTTGAGCCTGAGTGGTTCGCGGACTCGGACACTTTCCTATTTTACACTTGTCGTGTAGAAAATCCCGCAAGAAAAGATAAATAGAGTAGATTTCGTCGTCTGTGAATCGAATTTCTGCCTGAAAGTGCTTAAATTCATTATACACAAGGGTTGGCAGCGGAAGTGTTTCAAGACCCGTGATGATCTCTTTCACAAGTTCAGGGGAAGCCTTACTCTCTTTCACTAATTCGAATTGGAAGTCATTCTCTTGGTACACATCGATTTCCATGTCGCGATCATGAAAATACTGATCTAAAATGGAAGCATAGCAAACTCGACTGTACCGCTGGGCGATGAAGGGCAGAGTGCTGATATTAGGTATCAGAACGCTCGGGAAAAAGCGACAGAAAGTGTTTTCATATGCAACAAGGTTGGTCATTTGAAGCAGATCCGAGCAAATTACTTTTGGGTTGACAACGCTCTCGCATATAGGTGATATAGGCAGCTCGATGCGCTGAGAATGCTCGATCAAAGGCCACGCAGACGCAACGGGTATAACATCAACGTCTTTCGAAGCTCGATTGTTACGCAGGGGGACTGCGAAAACAAGTTTTTTGAGGGGAAAATTGTATGTGAAAACGTCCGAATCATCAGAGAAAATAAACCGTTTGATGTTTGGATCTTGGGATTGGGTTTCATGAATATGCTGTGCAATGGCTGTTTCACCCTCCAAACCTGAAAAAATGATCTTGATGTCGTCGTAGTCTTTCTTGATCAGATATGAAGCAACATACCCTGTCATTCCAGCACCACTTTGAGATTGAAGCTTGGCCTGTCTCCGAGCAATCTTGATTGGAATCTTTTCTAACGGGAAGTAGGCATCAAAAAAGATATAAATTGATTTCGGAAGCAATTTTCTAAGAAGAGCAAGTTCGCGTTCCACAATAGCACAAATAAGGTCGTCCTTTGAGTTTCGTGCGGACATCTTTTTATCGGCCTGTACTCCCACATCGTGGAACAGATTTAGACCATCAACGTAAAATATGCCACCCTCAAAAAAAGATTTACTTTTAGCTTTTCTGTAACGGGCTAGTTTGGTGCTCAAACCAGGAATCCCCATTGTGTCCCTGTGCCAATTTCTGGAGAATGACTCGAGTTAGTCAGGCTCGGGGAGACAAAATATCGAGAAAGTCTGTCGCGATTTTCATGTCAGCTCGTACCTAATCCTACGATTTGGCTATTTCTGAAGCTCTTGCATCATTTTATTCGCATATGTATGTTTATTTCTAAGGCAATAGTGGCAAACCTCTGCAGAAGCACCTCCTACCTCCTACATGTAATCTCTTTGAACCTATGTCTGAGTCCCTGTTGAAAAACCTTTTATTAGGAAGCCCTATCGCTGACAATTAAGACTGAGGCACTATGGCCGAGCGGTTAAGGCGAGAGATTAGAAATCTCTTGGGATTTTCCCGCGCAGGTTCGAGTCCTGCTGGTGTCGCCATTTTTTTTTCTAGCTCTTGAGTTTTGTAAGCCTCTTCCCATTTGTGGTCAACTTGCCAACCCATCCATTGAGCTCGGTTACTACAATGGGGGTTGCGGAATCCAAAATTCAGTTAAAGACTCATTTCAATGAACTCATATCGACACAAGATATTGGTGAGAACGACCAAATATGGAACTTTCTTTTGAACACACCAGTCGAAAGCCGTGAGCTCTCGAGTTTAGTGACTGCGCGTGATGTGCGAGAGCTTAAAGAAACGAACCCAGAGAACTTTGAAATGCTTTTACGCGTGAGTATAAAGAGATTAACTCAGGTTACTCGATTGTCTGCGGTAGGGCCGAATTCTGAGCATCCATTATTGTCATGCATCCGCGTTTTAACCAGAGTGGTCCCTCTGGCATATGAGGGCGATACGGCATGGTCCTTGAACTTTCTTTGGAATTCGACGCTTGGTACCGAGTTGATGGACGCCATTGTCAAACTTTTTGCCTATCCTGGCTTTACAGTCGAGGCTGATCAACAGATATGGACTCAGGGCGTCGGTTCAGCTCTCGATTACCGACCGAGTACCAAAACTTTGGAGAACCGGGTTGAGCTTTTGAGATTATTATTAGTGGTCCTGTCTCAACCGCTTTACTCTGGTGACACACCATATGCCCTGGACTTTATGGTTAGCAATCTGCCAAAGGCTCAGGGAATGTCTATATTCTGCAGTCTGCTCAATACGAGCCTGGCTCATTCCCGCTCAATTTGGAACAAGCCATTCGAGGAGGAAGTGATCCAAACACCGGTTGCCAGAGTTGCGAATCTCGCACAGCAAGTGTTTTTGGCACTTGTAATCCATGTGAACTCTCAGGGGAAGCCTAATCGCTTTCGCAGACTGCTGGCGAAAATACGCCACGAAGATGATATCAAATTTATCGTTGATCGCCTGAGCGTGAAGGTTGACGCTAACTTGCAAAGTATTACCCTATTATGGGAATGTGCGCAGGCAAACCAGGGAGTAATTGACAAAATGGCGGGCGAATACTTGCCTGAGATTTCTAAAAAAGTGGTTGATGTATTTCTGGAAACCTTGAATGTGGCCGCGCAGGAACTACCTCGCACTGCAAGTTATTTATTACTTTTCCTCAGCTCTCACAGTGCCCTTGCTCCGGCAATGGCTGATGAAGTGGCGAGGCTGGCATCACCACCTTTAAGCCCCCACGTGGATGTGATGCTACGAATTTTATACAACGTTTGTCCATTCTGGACGATTCAAAGTAACGAGTTTGTTACAAGGCTTGTGAGGTTCATTAAAGAAGTTGTCGAAAAGGGCACTGCCAAACAGGCTGAGTGGGCGGTCAAGATTGTTAAACAATGCTTGCACAGTGGTCAAGAAGCCGCTAAACCACTAGCATTCGAAATCTCCCAAGTCAGTTGGCCCGATAAACCCACCGCAATTTGGTTTGCAAACTATGCTGCAGACGTAAATGGCACGGACCGGCCCACATCATATCAAGCTGTGCGACTTCCCCCACTCACCACAGTGGAAGTCCACCAACCAGTGAACTTTGAGTGGAGTGCCGATCGATTGCGCTGGTACGCGTCCGTAATATGGGGCGAGATATTCCAGTACGACCAACGCAATTTTGCTCCTGGAGTATGGAGCGGCACCTATATTGAGCTTTTTAAGATTGAGAAAGTCACTGCCCGGCCGACCATGCGACGACCCCGTGGAGCGGTAGACGCAGTGGCTGATGCCGTGGCCGAGCGGGCCAAGAACTGGATATTTAAATAAATACAGGAGAGCTCTAGCGACGTCTACGAGGCTGAACCAGTTCAAAGCCGTCCTCGTCGACTACAGGCTCCGGCTTAGAGGGAGCCTCGTCCACCTGCATCTCGTTTTCTTCTTCACTTTCGCTGCCGTCCTCATCCTCATCTTCAGAATCGGCTGCAACCTGGACCTTAGCCTTCTCACCATTTTGGGCGGCCAGGAATCGCTGGTACAGCGCGTCAACATTGGCGTAATTTTCCTCGAGACAGTCGACGTAAAGACCCAAAATAGTCTGGGCAACTCGGAAAGCACCGTCGGTTTCCAAAACCACATCAAACTCGTCCTCCATGACTCCCAAAAGACGGTACTCAATGTCCTCAGCCTCAACAATCTTATCTTCAAACAGATCAAGCACAACGCCGACGAGCCATTCGCGCTTTTCGGCGCTGTCGGCGCCGCCCCAGTTATTATCGACGGCTGTGGTCAATTCGTCCCACAAAAAGATCGCGGACGAAAGTCCAACCTCGAAGCGGGCCTGCTGTTTTTTATTAGGGAAAACTAGAGAGTCGCCCTCGGCTTCAACTCGACTAGGTAGCTGAGACATTGGAGAGATTTTTTTTTCAGCTCATGTACATAATCTTTTGAAGTTAGTAATCGATAAAGCGATAGTGGGTGTAGCGCCAAATGATCTATACTCCAAAGCTTCAAGTAAATGGTGTAAGAAGGTCTAGCACATGCAGTATCTAGGCATGTTAATCAATTGAGTCAAGGTTGTGTGGAGTCAAAGACTTCTTGGGTGTTGCGGGCGAGTTGGAGGTATCCGGGCCGAACGAGCAGTCTCTCTCATCACCGTCATTTGGACCTGCTTTGTTCGCTGTCTGATAAGATTCCGTTGTTCAGAGCGCTGTTCAAGCGGGTTTCTTCGCGGTTTTCTCACACAGGTGGTGGTAAACAGCGGTGGGTACTTTAAGATAACTGCAGCCAGAGAACCCTCCTTACTAAACACAATATGCCCCGGGACCGGACCGTGTATGTTACTGAGGATGGATCGACCATGTCCACGGTCGAGAGAGCAATTAAGGACGTACCATGTCCTCCAGCCACACCCCCTGATGATAAGGATCTTTTTGATGAAACAGGAAAGCGACCGAACCTGGAGTTTTTGCGCAAGTTTCTGTTTGATGAAGGCCGTCTGACGGAAAAGCAGGCACTGTTTATTATTCACAAGGGCACTAAATTGTTTCGCAAGGAACCCAATGTGCTTCAAGTTCCGGCTCCAGTCACAGTATGCGGTGATGTTCATGGCCAGTATTACGACCTGATGAAGCTTTTCGAAGTTGGCGGCGACCCTGCGACCACGCGGTATCTATTTATGGGCGACTATGTAGACCGAGGATATTTCAGCATTGAATGTGTGCTTTATCTGTGGTCACTCAAAATCTGGTACCCCAAGTCAATGTTCTTTCTGCGGGGCAACCACGAGTGCCGTCACCTCACAAGCTACTTTACCTTCAAAAAGGAGTGCGAGCACAAGTACTCAACTCGAATTTATGACGCATGTATGGAGTCGTTCGATGCTCTACCACTCGCCGCCATCATGAACAAGCAGTTCTTTTGCGTACACGGTGGTTTGTCTCCTGAGCTCCGTACTATCCAAGATATTGAGACGATCAATCGGTTCCAAGAGCCGCCAACTCGTGGTCTTATGTGCGACCTGTTGTGGAGTGACCCACATGAGGACTTTGGTAGCGAACCTGAGGTTGTTGCCGTCAGTAAGTATGTGCACAATAGCGTGCGGGGTTGCTCGTATTTCTACACCTATGACGCAACGTGCGACTTTTTGAAACGCAACAACCTTCTGTCGGTAATCCGGGCTCACGAAGCGCAGGACGCTGGCTACCGGACTTACAAGAAGACAGTATCAACGGGGTTCCCGTCGCTCATGACTATATTTAGCGCGCCAAACTACTTGGATCTCTACAACAACAAGGCGGCGATTCTTAAGTACGAAAACAACGTGCTCAATATTCGCCAGTTCAATGCTTCCCCGCATCCTTACTGGCTGCCAAATTTCATTGATGTTTTTACTTGGAGTCTGCCATTTGTAGGCGAGAAAGTTTCTGAAATGCTGATGGCCATTTTGAATCTCTGCTCTGCCGAGGAGCTTGATAAGGACAGTGACCCTAAAAAGAGCCAAAAGGTGCTGGCATCGTCTTCTTTGCACCACGAAGCACAGGATGATGATGTTAGCGACGAGGAGGAAGGTTCTCCAAAGAGCCGCAGGAGTGCTGAGCACTCGTCGGCCGAGGAGGAGAAATTCCGTAAGTTCCGCAACAAGATTCTCGCTATTGGACGACTGTCGCGTATGTTCAGTGTTTTGCGGGAAGAGGCTGAGTCTATTTCCGAGTTCAAGACGACTAGTGGCAGTAAGCTGCCCAAGGGCACACTCATGTTTGGCTCTGCTGGAGTGCAGGGCGCTATTTCGTCATTCGATGAGGCCCGGAAGGCTGATATGGCGAATGAAGGGTTGCCGCCGACGCCTGAGGAGCACGAAACTCAAATTGAGCTAGCCCGGCGGGACAGTGTGAAACGGGTTACCCAGGACAAGGAGTTTGAAGAGCACCTTGAGCGAATTGCCGTCAAGCTCGCTCGCTAGATATAAAGTACGCTAAATTCAATGACAAAACTCATAACACAATGTGGCAAAGTTCTTTAATAAAATAAAAGGAGTTTTCTGGTGCGGCTAAGCGGAACAAAAACGGCTATCGCGCTAGTTTGCGCGTACGGTCGCTCTCAAACGAGTCGCTTCGCCGCCGACTTTTGCCTAGCCGGCCCTCGCCGCCGACTTCAACATCTGCTGCTGCCGAGGCCGCAGTGTCATTATAATTGTAGTAAACCTCGTCGTCACCCTGTCCATGCGCGAGGTCGGGCAGAGGCCCGGCATTAGCAACATCTGAGCCTGACAACGAAGCAGGCTCGGCAAAATCACCATGAAGGGGAGCGAATGTCTCAATGCACACAGAAACAGCTTCGTATAATCTTGAGACTGGCAGTTGAGGCGCAAACCGGAGGTCGGAAAAGTCGTAATCTTGTTCACCCTGGACTTGAAGGTACAGTGACGGCGGTTCAGTTTGAATAGCATGTAAATTGATTTCGCCGAGCCTTACCGTGAACCCAGAAACCTGCGGAGATATTGGTGCCTGGCCATCGGCACCGGTTCGCGGAGTTGGCCAAAAATGGAGACCATTGGACGCGACCCAGAGCCGGGCCGGCCCCGTTGCCATGCCAGACATATTGCCATCGGCAATCAAGTATAGTACCGGGCTGTCCTCTAGCGCGTATTCTGCGGGAGTCGACGCCAGGTACTCTTTGATTCCAATAAACTCGGTATCTTTGGGACTGCAGGTGAGCAGCTCTGGCATAAGTCAGCAGGCGAAGCGAGGAGGGTTTTCGCTACGCCGATGTGGTTCAATCAATTTAATTTCGAACAAATTTCATTCTTGTGTCACAATTGACTCACCATATAGAACCAAGTGTCAGCTATTTTTAGTTATTATCTGTAGCAAAACTACTTAGACAAAGAACTTGGCTTTAATGCCCTTGGCCTGAACGCCCTCGGTGAAAGTGGCTTTGACGGTCTCAGAGGTGAGCGGCGACAGTTTGCCAGCGTACTCAGCAAGCTCAAGGTCGTCAAGGGCCTCAATCAGATTGTCCACATCAGCAAGAGAGTTGGCAACCACGTCAGGAGCCGCCTGCTCGCCCTCGGGCAAGAAGTAGTTGACGTCTTTGACGGCATTGCGCAGAGTACGCTTATGCTTCTTCTTAGCAGATTTGGCAGCCTCCTTGGCCTTCTTGGCAGCCTCCTTGGCTCCCTTGTTAGCCTCAGCTTCGGCCTTGGCCTTGGCCTCAGCATCAGCCTTGGCCTTCTCTTCAGCAGCCTTCTTCTCAGCCGCTTCGCGAGAGCCTGCCTCACGCTCCCACTTTTTGGCAGCTTTAGCAGCCTTTTCAGCCTCCTTGAACATGCGGATACGGGGGTCCTCGGCAAGAGCAGTGTCAACGGCCTTGTTCAGGCGAGCAATATCGTCCTTCTTATGCTTGGCCCGGGCAGCCTTGTTCTTCTTCTCAATGTAACGCTTGTTATCACGGTTAGACGAGTCATCAGGGACATCCTCGTCAAGCCACTCAAACGATCTCCACGAATCAAAGTGGTACCAGAACGAGTAGAAAGCATCGACCTCTGCTTTGGGGGTGTCAACATTGCCAAGCTGGGGAACAGGCTTTTTGGTAGAGAAACGGCCCTCAGCCTCAAAGAACTTGCCCCAGCGCTCGTAAAAGTCACCCTTGGTCTTCTTATTAGGCACAGCAACGTTGGCCTTGGGGTCCACAGAGTCCCACTGGCGGCGTTTGGCAGGGTCAATGAGAGTCTCGAACGACTTCTGGATACACTTGAAGAAGCCATCCTCATCACCAGCACCCTCTGCAGCCTTCTTATCCGGGTGGTGCTTAAGAACCTTCCGGCGGTGAGCTTTGCGAATCAGGTCCTCATCTGCCCGCCAGCGGTACTTGGTCAGACCAAGCACCTCGTACTGATCAAGCGACTTCCAGTCCTTGGGATCGTGACGCAACATCTCAGCATCTTCGGGCTCACTCTCAAACTCATCGTCAGCGTTCTCAATGGTCTTAACATTGCGCTCGGCCTCCAAGCGCTCGTCCTCAGAAAAGGTACGGTTACGCAGGATACGACGGGCATGGCCCAAAAATCCAGGGCCAACAGGCTCAGCAGCAAGGTGCTCGGGTGCGGTCAGGGCAGCCACGGCCTTGAAAGGGTTGGATTTATCCCAATCGTTAGGAAGAGTCGGTAAAGACATTTAGGAGGTGAAAAAAAAAACTAATCGTTCACTATGATAATCACTGGATGAGTAATCGATCTTCTCGCATCTTAGAGCTAAATTTCAGATTCGTCAATTATACCTACCAGAAATCAATTCTTCAATGAACTTGAGATAAAGTGGGATAAATTTTGTATTAAATATCTATAATTCGTTGATAAGGCCTAAAAAAGTATTTTGAAAAATTCTCTAACCTCCAAACTCAAAGAAGCCAAAGCGTAGAAAAACTGGCCCAAGATAGTCAGCATCTTTTCATGTCGTTGCACAACAGCGACGGCAGTGCTGAATGGAGCACAGAGCATGCAGGTGGTGAAACACGAATAATATGTGCTGTGAATGGGCCTATAGAAGTGAAAGCTCGAGATGAGCTTCCGACGATGGCCACATTGGAGCTCGTTGTTCGTCCCGTTGTTGGTCTGCCTACGATTCGAGAAGTTCAGATTCAGGACTGTGTGTATGCATGTTTACGATCTATCTTTTTGCGTGATCAAATACCCCGGTCACTAGTCCAGCTTGTTGTGCAGGTTCTGGACTCAGGCGAGCCTACGGAGTTCACCGTCTACGAGCTTACGGGTGCAATTAATGTTAGTGTGCTGGCTTTGGTGAACGCTGGTATTCCTTTGAATGGTCTGGTTGTAGCTGTTTGTTTGGCAGTCGTGGATGGAGAGATTGTACTCAACCCGGGGACTAAACAACTCAGAAATGCGGACTCGACTCATGCCGTTGCGTTCAAGGTCGATAATGGCCCTGATTTCCGGTACAGGCTCGTGATGTGTGAATCTGCGGGTTTGTTTAATGAGAATACATTGAATGAAGTACTTTCGGCCGCTAAAGAGGCTGCCGGCGATGAGAATTCCCGCATGCGCCAGATCATTGAGCAGCAGGTTTCTGAGTCACTTCGCGGAATTTCTTAGGAGGAGTGTTTTAAATGAGAGAGAGAGCCCTTGATGCTTCTAATGGCAAAATTATTTTTATGGCATGTACATGTAACCCTATAAATCTGGCTCAGTGCTACTAACTATAACTTCGTCACAGGGAGATCTGATCGATATGTCATACGCGGAAGACTGGCATCAGCTGGTTTCAAAACAGCCCGACTTTGTTGAGCTTGTGGCCAGTAGTGTGGCATCAAAAGTGCCCAAAAGCGATCTTTTGGCAATTACTGAGGCACATGCTCAGGTTCTGGCCCTACAGAAAGAGCTTAGGGAAGTTTTAAATGAACACAAGGAGCTCGCAGCCCAAGTGGCCAGTCTAGACCCTGACGAGGTTCCACAACCTCCACGGCCAATGGCCCGTCGTGAGTCTCAGCTCGAAGATTTATTGAGCGGACTCATTGCCGTATCAGGCGCTGATTTCAGTCAAGCAGCTGATTTACAAATGATAATGTCCGATTTGCAGCACACTGAATAATTTTTTTATTTACCTATTAAACTTAATCGAGCTTAAGGCGGTTAAATTCAGATAGAACAGCCTCAAGGCCCTTGATCTCGGCATCGTAGCCTTCGAGCTTCTTTGTGTTTTGTTCACGGACATTGGCCTTGACCTTAGTCTCGTAGTCGGGCACCAGAGTCTGCTTTTCGAGCTGCTCCTTGAGCTTGGCGATCTTGTCGATCTTGGTCTGAGCCTTGGAAATCTCCTCATCAAAATTGACATGACCTTTAACGACAATAAACACGCGGCACTCAGGGCTCACGACGCCAACCACCGAGCCCGCCGGGGTCTCGGCGGCGTCAGTGAGCTCAAGGTCGGAAGCAGCCTTGATGAGAGATAGAATCGAGTTCTTCTGCTCGGTGACAGTCTTGAGCGACTCACTGGTCGCCGACACAATGACTTTAGCATCCTTGGTGATGTTGTACTGAGCGAGCAACGAACGAGCGGCCTTCACAACATCAAGAACCAAATCGTAGCCGCGGATAGCCGCGTCATCGAATGCAGCAATCGACGGGTACTCGGTTAGCACGATAGTCTCGGCCGTCTCAGTGCTACGGCGGGGCAGACGCTGCCAAAGCTCCTCAGTGATGAACGGCATAAACGGATGGATCAACTTGAGACCCTCGTCAAGACACGTGAATAGCGTATCCTGGGCCGATTTCTTCTCTGCGTCTGTGCCCTCGAGAATCAGGAATTTGGAGTTCTCAATATAGACGTCACACAGCTCATACAGCCAGAAGTTGTAGATCACAGAAGTTGCCTCCATGAACTGACGGTTTTCGAGGTGCTCAGTGGCCTGCTTAGCAGCAGCAGACAGCTTGGCCAGAATCCACTTTTCAACCAGTGTCTCACGGCCAGTTGCCTTGGCCGGACCGGCAGGCGGGACGTAGTCTTCGCCTAGACGCATAAGGGCAAACTTAGTCGCCTGGTAGATCTTGTTGCAGAACTTGCGGTAACCCTCGACGCGCATAATATCCAGGTTGATGTCGCGGCCGCCAGTGGTGTAAGCACAGAGAGCAAATCGCAATGCGTCGGTGCCGCACTCGGGGATGCCGTTCGGGAATGAAATCTTCTGGCCATCCTCTGCCTTCTTAATCTCACGTGCATCCAAGTTACCGACCTTGAGCTTGTCGTGCAGACCCTGGAGCGAGATACCGGCAATAACATCCAGAGGATCGATAACGTTACCCAAAGACTTGGACATCTTGCGGCCCTGGGCGTCACGAACCAGCGAATGGCAGAACACCTCAGTGAAAGGAACCGAGCCGGTGAGTTTGAGACCCAGCATGATCATACGGGCAACCCAGAAGAACAAAATGTCCCAACCAGTCTCGAGAAGCGACATGGGGTAGAACTTCTCAAAGTCTGGTGTCTTTTCGGGCCAGCCCAGAGTGCTGAATGGCCACAAGCCGGACGAGAACCAGGTATCAAGCACATCCTCGTCCTGCTCGAGAGTGATGTTAGGTCCAAACTTGGCAACGGCTTTTTGCTCGGCTTCCTCGCGGGTACGACCGGCAACCCAGTTGCTGGAGTCGGCCGAGTCGGGTCGAGGCTCGCCATTGCGAATAACCAAGTAGACCGGGCAGCGATGACCCCACCACAGCTGGCGTGAAATACACCAGTCCTGGATAGAGTTCATCCAGTGGAAGAACTCTGCCTCGGATGAACGAGGGGTGATAGTGAGCTTGCCCTCTTTGACGGCGGCAATTGCCTCGAGTGCCTGCTCCTTTTGGGACACCCACCACTGGGGTTTGAGCAGAGGCTCGATAACATCACCAGACTTCTCGCAGGTGGGAATTGACATAGGATTGTCCTTTTGTTCAACAAACAGGCCCTTGGCTTTAAGGTCCTCAATAACACGGTAGCGGGCGTCGAAGCGTTTGAGACCAGCATAACTACCAGCATTCTCGTTGAGCGTGCCATTGTCATTCAAAATGTTGATGAATTCGAGGTTATGACGCTTACCAGTTTCGTAATCGTTGGGGTCGTGGGCAGGCGTAATTTTGACGGCACCGGTACCAAACTCCATATCGACGGCGATGTCGTCGAGCACAATTGGGATCTCGCGGTCAAGCAGCGGGTGATGCACCTTGCGGCCATGCAAATGCGTGTAGCGTGGATCCTTGGGGTGCACAGCAATGGCTGTATCACCAAAACAGGTCTCAGGACGCGTAGTGGCCACGACAATCTTTTCGTCACTGCCAACAACGGGATAAGCATAGGACGTGATGACACCGAACTCGATCTTGGACTCGTAGCCAGGAACACTCATCAGCGTGCGGCCGGGAATTTCCTTGTTAACCACCTCCAAGTTGGAAAGCGTCGTGTTAAGGGCAGTGCACCAGTTGACCAAGCGAGTGGCCCGGTAAATGGTGCCATCCTCAAAGAGTCGGACAAACGCCTCAACAACAGCCTTGGACCGCGTCTCATCTAGAGTAAATGCCTCGTAAGACCATGCGTAAGATGCACCCAACGATTCGGTCTGCTTGCGAATACGCTCGTGGTAATCTTCCTTCCATTTCCACACCAGGTTGGTGAACTCTTCGCGGCCCAAGTCGTGACGGGTTTTTTTCTCTGTTTTCCACAGCATTTTCTCCACAACGCTTTGTGTTGAAATACCGGCGTGATCAAAGCCAGGAACAAACAGCGTCGTCTTACCTCGCATGCGGTTGAATCGGATCAGCGAGTCCTGAATGGCAATAGTTAAAGCATGGCCAATGTGCAGCGCACCAGTCACATTAGGCGGCGGTGCCGGAATCACAAACTTGCCCTTCGGCAAGATTTCGCCACTAGACGTGAGCTTTGGCTCAAAAATACCCTGGGCCTTCCACCAGGCATACCACGAAGATTCAACAGCCTTGGGTGAGTAGGCCTTGAGGGCTGGATCGTCGAGACTCACAAGCACCTTCTTGGCGCCAGGGGTAGTGGTATCCACAAACTCGGGTACAGGCTCAGCTGCCGGCTTGGCAGCCTTCTTGGGCTTGTCCTTTTTGGTGCCGGCAGCGGCGTCCTTCTTGGCCTGCTTCGCCTGGAACTTGGCGAGCTTTTCAGCCTTCTTGCGTTCCTTCTCAAGCTCTTTTGCGGTCTTCTCGCGCACCTCAGGTGCGTTAGCAGTTTCAGACATGGTAGACTTGAGTCTTAGAAACCTAAATCCAGTGCGGCGAAACGTCTTGAAAATTAAGGAAAGAAAGATGACTCTACTCTACCGCTTACTAAATTAGTCACACGATCTGACCGCTAAAATAAAAAATAAATAGCCATGGTTTTAGGGAGTTAAAACTCCGCAAATTTGTGCATTGAGTTGATCAATAACCCCATTGAGGGCCATAGTAACCGTGCTGTCCGGATAGGCTTCAAAAAAGTTCTCACCCTTGTCGCTGCACTGGCCGATCCGCGGATCAAGCGGAACTGAGCCCAAAAAAGGCACATTCAAGTCGGCAGCGAGCTGTTTGCCACCTCCAGTTGTCGGGATGAAAATATCCGACTTACCCTGGCAATTGGGGCACACAAACCCGGCCATATTTTCCACAAGGCCCAGGATCCGAATCCCGGCTTTGCGACAGAAATCAATCTCCTTACGCACATCTAGCAACGCAACTTCTTGCGGTGTGGTAATAATAACTGCACCATCCAATCCACTCGGACTCATGTATTGATTGATGCTCAAATGCTCGTCACTGGTTCCAGGCGGAGTGTCGACCAGCATATAGTCGATATGGGTGCCCCACTCGACATTTTTGAGGAACTGCTTGATCAGTCCATTCTTTTTCTGACCTCGCCAAATAACAGCTTCATCACTGTCAGGAAGCATATAGGCAATGCTCATAACGCCTAGATTATCATCGGCATACACTGGGGTCCACCCTGAAGCGGCGGCGTGAATTTGTTCACCTTCTGTGCCCATTATTCTAGCCAGCGAAGGTCCACAAAAGTCAAGGTCAAGCATAGCAACCTCTTGTGACTCGTCGGCACTCAAAGCCCACCCTAGCATGGCGGCGAAAGTAGATTTTCCCACGCCGCCTTTGCCACTGAGCACGAGAATCTTGTGCTGAACGTTCTTGAGTGCCTCTGTAATAGCTGGAATATCCGGATCCGGACCCTTTGGTGCGCTTGCACATATTTCTTGATTCGGGCAGCCTGCGCAAGCGTCGGCCAAACCGGCCTGCTCGCTTTCAGTGCCTGGGCAGTGCTCGGGAGGAGTCTCCATGACAAATTCTGCATAATCTGGGGTTTTTCTAGGACTTTTCATTATCACATTACCAATCAAGAACCCATAGCTTAGTCACGATATTAGGAGTTTTACTTAGTGCTAGCTTTCGGGGTAATTAGTCACAGTGATCTATTTAGAAGTATCACCAAATGTGTGTGCACTACCCGGATGCGCAGGTAACCGTTCGGACGATTTGCTGTCGAAAGTTTTATGACTGCCCGGCATGTCACGATGCTGCCGAGGACCATGCACTAAAAAAGACAGTGGATATGGCGCTTATTTGCAAAAAATGCAAAAAGGCCTTCAGGAAAGACCTGCGCGATTTTGACCCCGAAACAGACTCGTATTGTCCTCATTGCGACAATCATTTTGTATTCTCAGCTGGCCCAGGTGCCTCAGCCACTGAAGCCAAGGCATCAGTTTCCTCAATCCCAGATTTTACAAAACTTGACGCGCGTATGATCCGTGATGGAGACGTGGATGACGAGGAGATGGGATTCGCACCTGACATGTCTCGCCGATTAGGATAGAAGTATAATCAAAAGAGATACGATAAAATGGATATAAGAAAAGAAAATACACGAAAGAAAGTAATAAGAAAAGAAGGTAATAAGAAAAGAAGGTAATAAGAAAAGAAGGTAATAAGAAAAGAAGGTAAGAATCGAAGAGAGCTAGGATAAATAACAAACTAAGAGTACATTTACATGGGGGGTCCGCCATACTTGCCCTCCTGGTAGTCGACAAAGGCCGTTGAAATTTCGTCAGGAGTGTTCATGACAAAAGGACCGTAGCCAACCATGGGCTCGTTGATGGGTTCACCAGTGAAGAGCAGCATATCGCCGCCCTCGGGGCCGCCAACGATCTCGACGTTAGATCCAGCACGGTCGAATGCAACCAAACTGGCCGGCTTGATTTCGCGGCCGTTGACCTTGATGTCGTGCAATCGGACCAGTACACCTGTGTTCCAGCCATCAGGAAGATCGACGTTCAAAGTCTCGTTGGGGTTCAAGTGAATGTCGTAAACATTCATAGGAGTGTGGGTGTTAGCAGGGCCCTTGGTACCCTTGTACTCACCAGCGACAACGCGGACGGTGCCACCAGTCTCCAGTTTCACAGTCTGGATGGACTCTTTGGTAATGGACTGGTAGGCAGGAGGCACGTCCTTTTTGGCCTTGGGCAAGTTGACCCAAAGCTGGATCATCTCGAAATCACCACCGTTTGCAGTGAAATCTTTCGAGTGCATCTCCTCGTGCTGAATACCGGAACCGGCAGTCATCCACTGGACATCGCCAGTCTTGATGGTGCCAGATTGGCCAGTAGAGTCGCGGTGAGAGACCTCGCCTGCGTAGGCAAAAGTGACCGTCTCAAAGCCACGGTGGGGGTGGAAACCAACACCACGGGGCTTGTAGTGCGGGTCAAAGTGCTTGGGTGCACCATAGTCCATCATGATGAACGGGTTGAGCTGTTTGCCCAGGCCGTTGTAGTCGAGCATGCCTTGAACATAGAAGCCGTCGCCTACCCAGTGGTGGGGGCGGTTGGAAACGATTTTGGCAATAGCTTTAGTAGATTGTGCAAGAACTTGTTGGAAGTCACTCATTGATCTTTTGTAGAAATGAATCTTTGTGGTAGATATTGGTCAGATCGCTCTGGGTCTGGCTGCCTTTATAGTTGTCGACTCACCTTGGAAGCGTTGACTAATCTGCATGGTCTTAGGCACGGCCTTACGGACTCCCGCCAACTTTGCATGAATCAAACTAAGCACAGCATGAGCTGACTGTGATCAGTCTCTCTCGAATGCTAGATTGACTGAAAAGTAGAACTTTCTTTCTGAAACCAGCTTGATGTTATCAGATTTGTAGACAATGTCTAAAACTATTGCGCTGATTTTAGGTGAGCGAATAAAATCCGAGAAACAGCCCTTTTTTTCGGCCACTGTTGTTTTCATCTCTCCAAGCCTTGTGATTTATGTCATCCATGTCATCCACGTTCTTGTGAAAACGGATACCCGCAGCCCCTGAAGTCAGCGATTTGTCATGGATACCGCGTCGCCAGGTTCGTCGAGGGCGCCTACGCCCTTGGCTTTGAGCACAGAAGAAATTAATCGCCAGCGAAAACAATACTTTGTCGACGAGCAAAAGGAGCGACTATCTCGTCAGAATGTTGAGGACTCGGCCAAGCGCTTCAAGTACCTCATCGGCCTCACAGATCTGTTTCGCCATTTCATCGACGCTAGAGCTCAAAAGGACCCCAAGTTCAAGCAAATCCTTGATGATGCTGCTATTGAGACAAATGCTGGACAGAACCAAAACGCAGTCTCGGGTGATCACCGCCACCGCAAGACAGAAAAGCAGGAGGACGCGGAACTGCTGGGCGACGAGGATTCGATCCAGGAAACTACCGTGTTTCAAGAATCTCCGGCGTTCATCCAGGGTAAGATGCGCGACTATCAGGTCCAAGGTCTTAACTGGATGATTTCGCTCTACGAAAACAATATTTCCGGTATTCTTGCCGACGAAATGGGTCTCGGCAAAACTCTTCAAACTGTGGCCTTCCTCGGCTACCTTCGCTACATCCGCGGCATTGCTGGGCCACACCTGGTCCTTGTACCCAAGTCAACTTTGGACAATTGGCGCCGCGAGTTTGCAAAATGGACACCCGAAGTGTCCACCGTTGTTGTCCAAGGCGACAAGGAGTCCAGAGCCCAACTCATCAAAGATCGGCTGCTTTCATGCGATTTTGACGTGTGTATTGCGTCTTACGAGACAGTATTGCGGGAAAAGTCGCAGTTCCGCAAGTTTGCTTGGCAGTATATTGTGATCGACGAGGCACACCGTATCAAAAACGAAGAATCACAGCTGTCCCAGATTATCCGGTTGTTTAGCTCTCGAAACAGGTTGCTTGTCACAGGAACTCCGCTGCAAAACAATTTGCATGAGCTGTGGGCACTGCTCAACTATTTGCTGCCTGACGTGTTCAGCGAAAGTGCCGTTTTCGACGACTGGTTCGAGTCGCAGGGCGGCGACCAGGACCAGGTTGTTCAGCAGCTCCATAAGGTTTTGAGACCGTTCTTGCTTCGTCGTGTCAAGGCTGAGGTTGAGCATTCGTTGCTGCCAAAAAAGGAGGTTAATCTTTACGTTGGTATGACGGAGATGCAGCGTAAGTGGTACCAAAAGATTTTGGAGCGTGACATTGAAGCCGTCAACGGCTCAGTTGGTAGCCGCGAAAAGTCACGGTTGCTCAATATTGTTATGCAGCTTCGCAAGTGCTGTAACCACCCGTACTTGTTTGAAGGCGCCGAGCCAGGCCCGCCCTACACGACCGACGAGCACCTGGTATTCAACAGTGGTAAACTTTTGGTTCTAGACCGGCTGTTGGCCCGCCTTATGGACCGAGGATCACGAGTGCTGATCTTTTCTCAAATGAGCCGCGTGCTCGATATTCTCGAGGACTACTGCTTTTTCCGGGGCTACCGTTACTGTCGAATCGATGGTTCAACTGACCACGAAGCTCGCATCAATGCCATTGACGAATACAACCGGCCTGGCAGTGACAAGTTTATCTTTTTGCTTACCACGCGTGCTGGTGGTCTTGGTATCAACTTGGTGACTGCCGACACGGTTGTGCTGTACGACTCTGACTGGAATCCGCAGGCTGATTTGCAGGCTATGGATCGTGCGCACCGTATCGGCCAGACCAAGCAGGTGCACGTTTTCCGATTCGTTACAGACTCGAGTATTGAGGAGAAAGTGGTTGAGCGAGCGGCGAAAAAGCTGCGTCTTGACCAGCTGGTTATCCAGCAGGGCCGGGCCCAGCAAAAGCAGACCACCAAGCAAGCAAACAAGGACGAGCTCATTGATATGATCCAACATGGCGCCCAGGAGGTGCTTGATAATGACCAAAGAGCGCTGACGGGTGATGGTCTGGATATCGACAGCATTTTGGAGCGCGGCGAGGAGCGCACCGCGGAGCTGCAGTCAAAGTATCAGGCTTTGGGAATTGACGATCTCAACCGGTTTGACGGTGGTGACAGCGCGTATGCGTGGGACGGCAAAGACTTCAAAGCTCAAAAGAAGATCAAGACGCCCGTGCTCTTATCGCTTGGAAAGCGTGACAATCGGGCCAAGGACTACTCGATCAATGGCTACTACAAGGGAGCATTCCGCAAGAATCTTGTTGGCCATGGAGTTGACCGGCGCACGATGCCTCGCGGGTTCAAGCAACTGCACTTACAGGACCACCAGTTTTGGCCGCAACGGTTGTACGACTTACAGGACCAGGAGCTCGCCTATTACCGCAAGCAGAAGCAGCACAAAGTGCAGCTGCCGCCGCAGGCTACCGCTACCGAGGAGGAGCTGCTTGACCAGCAGCTTGAGCAGTGGGAGATCGACAATGCTGAGCCGCTGACCCCAGAGGAGCAGGCAGAAAAACGCGAACTGGGCCATCACGGGTTTGACAACTGGTCACGCCGCGAGTTTACCGGATTTATTGCCAATATGGCGACCTATGGTAAAGACAACCTTGCAGATATTGCTGCCAACACTCCCGATAAGACTATGGAGGAGATCGAAAACTATCACGATGCGTACTGGCGACGATACGGCGAAATCGAGCTGTTCGAGCGGTACAATTCCAGCATTGAGGCTGGTCAGGAGCGTGCTGAGAAGCAGCGGCTGCTGGCAGACCTGATCCGGCGCAAAGTCGAGTCGTGCGACGCGCCAATGCAGCAGCTGCAGTTTGACGTGCCTCCCACAACCGGCGCGAAGCGCAACATCTACTCCGAGGAGGAGGACCGCTTTTTGGTACTTCAGCTGTACAATTTTGGACTCGACGCACCTAATTTGTACGAGCAGATCCGTGAAGCAATTCGTGAGTCTCCTCTCTTCCGCTTTGACTGGTTCTTTTTGAGTCGCTCGCCGGCCGAGCTGGCCCGCCGCTGCCAGACGCTGCTGGGTGCCATTCAAAAGGAGTACGAGAAGCGAAGATAGTAGTAGTTGATAGTAGTAATGTGATATAAAGCTAAACTATTTCAGAGCTTTTTCGACGCACTGAGAGCCTTCTCGATATCGCCCTCGAGCTTGTTGGGCGCCGTGATAGATCCCCAGCGGTTAATAACTTTGCCGTCTGAGCCCACGAGGAACTTTTCAAAGTTCCACTTGATGCCGGCGAAGCCCAAAAAGCCAGACTTTTGGTTCTTGAGCCAGACATAGACAGGGTCAGCATTGCTGCCATTGACGTCAATCTTGTGCAGAACGGGGAATGTAACACCGTAAGTGGTGGAGCAGAAACTGGCAATTTCCTCGGCACTGCCAGGTTCTTGACCGCCAAACTGGTTGCAGGGGAAACCAATGATTTCAAAGCCCTTGTCGTTATACTTTTCGTACAGGGCCTCGAGCTCAGCGTACTGCTTGGTGAAGCCGCACTTGGAGGCCACATTCACAACAAGCACAACTTTGCCCTTGAGCTGAGAGAAGTCAAAGGGCTGATTCTTGGCGTCAAGAGGTTTCAAATCGTAGAAGGAGGACATTGGTACCGTTGAATAAGATGGAGGGGAATAAATACTCTGCAGCCCTAACCCGGGACACAGTCTGGAACTGCTGCCGCGCTGTGTCAGAGATAATCGCTGCGCCACGCTGATCGGTATCTGCCGATTTGAAGTGCGTGAAATACTCCGCAGCAGCATTTTTTGGGTGTTAAAATCAGCGATACACGAACAATGGCAAGCTAAAGTTCGCCCACTGGACTTTGAAGGCGAATCGAAGGTGCTGACTAAAATATGTGAATCTAGAACTGTTGCCATCCCCAGCATTTTCTGCGTTCCTAACAGTAATTTGGCATCACGGAATTCGCTTGTGCCGAGGCTCTTCGTTCACATTCGTAACTATGCAATTAACCGATTAGCTAAAAAATTGCCGATTCGCTCGGGTACACCTCGTCCTCCTCGCGAAGACCCTCTGATTCTTGGTGAAGCGAAAGCCACTTTACTTTAGCGAATCGCGGGTCGGCTGCTAAAATCTGACGAGCCAATTCAAACTTTTCCGTCTCCACAAGTAAGAAAATAGCGTCCGATCCGCCGGCTCCGGGCACAATACCATTGATCACACCTTCGACAGACTTGGCCGCTTCCAGCAGCTCAGTCTGGGACTCTGGCTCAATGGGTACACCCGTGAGCTTGGTCATAGCCTGCAATTGAGTGCGAATATGGTCAAAGCACACGCGAATTACGTGAGGCTCAGCCTCGTGGATGAGGGCGGTGACCAGCGCGTTATTGGCGCCGTCTAGCGTAGCCCAAATAGGCTCAGCCTCTTCAGGCTTTGCCTCACGCCAGGCAAGCACTTTTCGCACCATTGAAGGCGTCTCGGAACCGCCCTGGACATCACCCATGAGCACCGATACTGAGGGCGGCAGCGCACAGCGCTCGAGCCACATATCCCATTCCTTGTCGACAACTGGGCGCACAGTTTCCGGTGTGATGGTTTTAGGGATCATTGTTGGGGTGAATCGCGCGTACTGAACCGAGCCATACACTGCCACAGCGACGTCAAAGCCGGAACCCACTTTGCCCTGAGCGACACAATGTGCGATCTGGGCGATGTTGTGCACAAGACGTAAAAAGTTTTTGTCGGAAGCACGACCATGCATTTCCGCAATTGCCGCTGTAGCGACTACGCACAGTGCAGCCGACGAACCGAGCCCAGTTTTCGGGACACTTCTGATGGACTTGCGGTGGGTCCGGAAACGTGGATAGTTGGGCATCGGTGTGGACTCGGATTGCGAGTGGAACTCGGCATCGGAGAAAATATAGACAGTTCCACCTGTAAGTTCGCCAAAGTACGCCTGGCATACTTCTACCACGGCATTAAGGAAAGGATTCGATTGGGGCTGCACATCTGTGAGATCGTACGACCAGGTGGCCGTTGAAAACTGCGGACTGCGGAAGACGAGTTTGCGCTCATCAGATTTCGTTGCAACAGAGTGCATTCGGCTCGAAAGAGCAACACAATATGCCCTGTATTCGGGGAAGAGCACTAAATACCCTCCGGCGACCAGGGCCTTTCCAGGCGCGCTATATGGCATGATGTAAAGCTCCCAAAACCTACAGACCCTAGTTTTATTCCCAATAACCTATCCAACGGCTTTTCTGAGATAGAGGTTTACAATGAGCGAGCCTGAGAAGTGCCCAGTAAGTCCTGAGGCTGCAAAGAATCTAGCAGCCGGGTGCCCCGTAGATCACTCAAAATGGCAAGACCACGGGTATAATGGCGGTGAAGGTCTGCCGCCACTGCCCAATGTACCATCGTCTCTTTCGGGAGAGCGTGAAGTCTCAACGATCCCGCGGGCCGATAATAAAGGCAACTGGGTGTACCCTTCTGAAAAGCAGTTCTACTCGGCCATGAAACGCAAGAGCCACAACCCAAATGCTCAGGACATGTCGGTCGTCATTCCTATTCACAACGCCGTAAACGAGCGGACCTGGTTAGCGATTTTGGAGTGGGAGCACGGCCGGGGTGGCGAAAAGTGCGGCGGGCCCAAGCTGGTCAAGTTTGAAGGAGATGCGAGCAAGTGGTCACCCAGGGCCTACCTCAACTATTTCCTGGGCAACAAGCCCCCGTTCGACCGCCACGATTGGGTCGTGGATAGATGCGGAAAGAAAATCGAGTATGTCATTGACTACTACTCTGGGGCGCCCAACCCGCAGAACCCGCACGCAGCGTCGTTCTATTTAGACGTTCGGCCCAAACTGAACTCCATGGAAGGCGTGAAAATGCGGGTAATGCGGTTCTTTGGCTTGTCTTGATCTCCAAAAGGATCCAAAGGATCCAAAGGATTCAAAGTTGCCCGGATTTCCGTGGTACCTAACATACTGGTAATTGCATGTACATATTTAATCAAACTAGCTGCTGCTAGCCCGTTGCTAAAAAAAGTTGGTTCGACCAATACGGCGTACCTTAGCGGCCGGGTGCCCCCATAATGTTCTGGCCCATTTTCTGCATCTGCTCGCCAATCTTGGCGTTGACATCAAAGTACTTTGCGACGCAGCGGTCAAGGCAGAGGCCCTCGTTCTTGTTGAGCTCGCCATCGGGGTAGCTGTTGGAGATGCACTTGGTATGGCAGCTGTCAACCAAGCGGTTGAACATATCTGTGACCATATCAAGCTCGGTTTCGGCTGCTTCGAGCTTCATAGCCGTCGACGGAGCGGCAGTTTTGTTACCGCCTAATCCAAGAAAAGACATTGCAAATAAGAAACTTTTCACCTGACTAAGGGGGTTTTGCCGCCGGGAGAGGCCCAAGGAAAGACTCCCTCCAGGAGAAACGCCAAAAGCCGCCAAGTCAGCAGGGACCTTACCACCAAATTGAGCAGGTCACCCCAAATCAAAATGAACTTGATCAATTTGTTGTTTGCCGGCGGAGTTTCGGCGGCGCTGGTTCTGGACACTCAGACACCAACCCAGGGTGCTGGGTGGAACTTTTTCGGCGACTTTGCGACCGGTAAGGATGTCATTCGACTAGGCAAGGGACAGAACAGCCAGGCGGCGATTGGCGCGTCTTTCCCCATCGACTTCGACGAATGGACTCTCGACACAATGCTCTACATGCTTTCTGATAGCCCAGATAGCGATCCGGGTACCTCGGGCTTAACTTTGTGGTATACAGCTTCTGCGCTTAAAGAGGGCCCTGTCCATGGCGGCATGGATTTCTGGGATGGGTTGGCCATTATGATCGACTCCCTTGGCTGGGACGAGACAGGTCGGGAAAAGACGGAGCTTGGGGCCGTACGCGGCCATTTCAACGACGGCAGCCAGCAGTTTAAGGCCGGTGTTCCAGCAAAGCAGGCCTTCTCGCTGTGCCAGGTGCCCTACCGCCGGGCGCGGGGGCCCCAACGTCTGCGGATTGGCTACGGCCGCGGTGTGTTTATTGTTGAGGTTAACGACCAAAAGTGTTTCCTGAGTGATTCGATTGTGCTACCCCGGGGGTATGTGGGTGTGTCGGCTGATACGTCCGTGACTCAAGATACATTTGGGGTTGGACGACTTGAAGTTCGGGAGGGATTTGACGACGATCTTGCTTCATACTTCCCCGAGTCTCGAATTGAGCCCAAGGGGGGCCTGGCTCGAGCTGCGGCAGGAGGGAATGCTGCTCAAGCCCCCGGCAAGGCCTCTAGTGATACTGGTGCTTCTTCCCAAAGCCCTGTTGGTGCAAATGCTGACGCTAACAGTGATCTGGCAGCCGCTGCTGCAGCCGCGGGACAGGCAAATCTGCACTACCGCGAGCTTCTGGACTCAGTTTCCAAGCTGGCAAACCGGTTCGACTCAATTGAAACCCTTGTGGCCGCCCAGGCTGCCCTTAACTCAGCCGGCACATCCAATGTCGAGAATACTGAAAAGCTTTTGGGCGCATCAGTGTCTCAAGTCGGCGACCGCGTGACTGATAAGATTCGCGTTCTGCTTGAGCGTGCAGACCGCACAGACCGGTTAATACAGCAGCTGCAAACGTCTATTGACAACCTTAAAGATGGCGGATTACTCTCAGACGTCCGATCGATGCGTGAGGAGCTCTCAGGAATGTCTCGCATGCAAACCGCGACACTGGATGCTACGCGAGCAGGTCTGCCAGTTTGGCAGATTATCGGCGTATCAGCAGCCGTACAAGTTGCAGTGTACATTGCATTTGCGGTTATTAGACGGCGTCGAAATCTACGCCAAAAATTACTTTAAATAGGGTATAGTCTGTTATCGCTCGCGGTGTAGCATTCGACTCATCTGAACCCGCCTCTGCATATCGACGGTCTGTGACATTGCCATTTGTGTGACCTGGCGTGGCTCAGGGATAACAACAGGCGGTGGCGGCGGCACCGAGAAGGAGCCAACGTTGTAGCGGGTGAAGGGCAGCGACGCGATCTGGCGCTGAAATTTCGGCAAATCGTCCTCTCCCTCGACTTCTGCCGCCTGAGACAGCGCGTCCACCGCGATTTCGCACTCCATGCGTAAGATCGTCTGATTCAACTGCTTGCGGTGACGCCAGTACGAGTTCCAGAGCTTGGCCCGTCGTTGCCGCTTCTCGCGCAAGAATTTCGAAAACTGGCCGACCGAGTGTCGCGCCGTCACCTCGTCACGGACAATTTCCACATTGTGAATCTCTCGTGTTGGGTCAATGCGTCCTTCAATACCTCCGCCGGGGAAGTACGGTGTTAGGCTGTGCGTCGAGAACGTTTTCATCTGCGGTACCGGAAGTGGGGGTGGTGTTTGTACCGACTGGATGGCTGCAATTGCTGCAGAAGTTGGAGTGACTCTCATGAGCGGTGGCACTCTCGCTTGTTGCCCATAATGCTGCGGCTGCTGAGGCTGAGGCTGGTTAGGCCTTGGCATTTGATGATGGGGGGGCATTTGGTAAGCGTCGTCGCACCCTCTGGAGACTGACATATGATATGATGACTGTTATAGAGGTTTGAATAAATATGGCTAACCTACAACTAAGCTAAAGCCTGACGGGCATAAAACTCTTCCTGTAATCGTTCCTGCTCGAATGCTAGCATTGCCTTAGACTTGACATAGAACTTTTTGGGAATCTCGGGGTCCTTGTTAACTACCCGGAGTGGAGCTTTTTCATTGTACCCATCTAATGCAAACCGGTAAGGTTCCTTTGATTCCTTTGATTCCTTTGGCTCCGAGATCACTGGAGAAACAGAAACAGACCGAGGAGCAAGTCTTGAGCTTATTATTTCCGATGTCTCGGGTGATGTGAGTCGACATTTGCGGGTATAGATATCAAATGGCAGTTGGCTGGCATCACTCTTTGATCGTGGCCGGCCGGGCATTGATACCGGACGGTATGCTCGGCGGCCATTAAGAATAGCATGTGGAGGTACAGGAGGTGGGACTCCGGTGTCGAGCGAATCGCGACGGACGGGCTCGGATTTCGTAGACTTCACTGAGTCGTCAGATCGCATTGACATGGACGAATAAACGGACGATGGCGTGCGGCTAATGACCGCAGGTGTTGGCGAAGTAGCCCTGCGTATCAGTCTTGGCCTCTGAACCACTATCGTTTCAACAGGTTTTGCGAAGCCGCTTCCAGGGATGTCGGGGACGCTGACACTGCTGTCAGAACTACTGTAAGATTCAAGAGGCGACTGAGGTGAACTGGCCGGACTGGCAGGCAAAAAATCAAAATCGTCGCTGTGGTGGACGGAACCGTAATGTGAAAACCGTGGAGATGTGTCGACAATTTTCACTTGGAGCGCTTGATGTTCATATCGTTTGAGATTGTCTAAACTTGCAGGGCTCGCTGGATCGCTGTCGCTTTCTCCGTCAGGCTGCAAAACAGGAATTGAATCAAAATCAATAGTGGGTGACCCCTGGGGACAGGAGAAAGTTCGCTTGACATAAGGATCGATTGACCGCCGCCAGTTATTCGCAATTTGCTGAGCAGGCGCAGGCTCGGCGGTTTTAGGCTGAGTTTTGCACACCGGCTGAGTTACAGCCCGCGGACGACATGGAGCACGTTCGACAACTAGCGATGGTCGGCTTTCTTGCTGTCTTTCACGATAAGTTTGGGGACGGTAAGGTAACTTTTGGCTTGGTAGAGGCGGGACGTCTAGTGCAGAAATAGCCGTAGGGTCTTTAGAGTACAGCTCTGTCTCAAACATTGAGGCATTCGTAGACACAGTGTTACCCATGTGTGAGTTAGAATGTTTGAAACAGATCATGGCTCAGCGCAAAATATCATTATCGCCAGCCATCGACATGCAGGAAACGACCGACGCGGCTGGGGCCAGTTTTGGCAACTTTTGACAACTTTTTGGCAGAATTTGTTGACTCTTTCTCGAGTTTTAAATAACCTATATGACACAGTTCTAGGATCAGCAGGAAAAATAACATTTTTTTTGGAATTGGTGGTAGAAAACTTAGGTGGGGTTCCCTCATGTGTGGCTGGTGTGCATATAGTGCGCACATACCCTTGCCCCGACAGGTCTAAGGAGAGCATGACTGCACAAGAAAAAAAGAGCTCATTTCAAGACTCGGCCCGGTTAAACCGTAATTTGCCGACGACGCGCCCGCAAATACAGGTACACCATTACCACCCAGCGGGTGATTTTATCTTTGGTCATCATAGTGATACCTTGATTGAAGAAGCTCTTGAGAATCTGGCCCGAAGCTCCGTCATATAGCGCTGCGAACCCTTCTTGTTTGTATGTGGAGATCAACTGCTTATACAGAGGTTGGTCTTTGCCAGCACCAGCCTGAGTACGCGTTTTCAAGACAATTACCGGGTAGGTGATAATAGTGGCCAGTGTCTTGGCCAGAGCCGCCGAGATAAACACTTCAAACGTCGTCGGCTTGTTGCGTCGCTGGCGAGGAACTATTTGGGCACTGAGCGATTGGAAAAAGTAGTAAGTCAGCGACGGATTGATGCTCAGAATCAGAGTGGCCCCAAAGCCCGACCAAAACCCGGTAATGCCGTGCTCCTTATAGATTTCCCTTGCGCATTCTAGTGGAGTCGGCTCTGGCGCCTTACTGCCCGACTCTGCCTGCTTTAGCGCCGCGGTCTGCTGGCGAATGACAATATTGTTGATCGGTGAAGTGAAGAGTTTGCAAAAAATACCCGCTAGCGAGCCAATTGTCAGCTCTTCGGCGACTTTGAGAGTTCGTGGGACCTTGCCTGTAGCCCGCTTCACCTGCTTGACACGAGCACTGCGCATATAGTCGTAGGCAAAGAAATACAGAAATGCCTGGAGCATTGTGGCTGCAGAGTCGCCAACGACGCCTTCGTAAAACTCGCCTATTCCGCCCTCTTTGTAGATTTGCACAAAAGCATCGTAAACCGAGGCATAGTGTTTATCTGTCTTGATTTTATTCTGCACTTGAAGCCGTGTAGTGACCAGGTCTAACGGGAATACTGTGATATTTGCTACCGTGCCGCCCAAAGCTCCACTGAGCGCATGGACTAGCGCCGGTACTTGGCTGGCCTCCACCATGGTAACTAGTAAGCACAATTACGCCAGTACTAGTTAGGTATCGGTACTTGGATTTAGTATTCAATATTCACTATCTTTTATTTTGTCTTTGCTACATGGTGGTGCTAAACTGATGACAAGTGCCATTCATTTGATGCAGCGGTCTTCAAAATTATAGTTCATTCAGGTTATTTTTGGTCAGTGCTCTACTCTATCGGGCACAAATATTCAACCTCGGTGAGGTAAGGGTATACGCGGGGAACTTTGATGAAGGACTATACCACTCACAAAGTCACCAGATGGTACTACGTAATTAATACACTTAGCTACACTTGTTTACACATCTGTGTGCCAAGTCGCACCCAGCGACGCAAATCAGCACTAGAAGGCCAACCAAACGTCCAAATATCCGCTCGCAACCTTCTAATTCTGCACGTGCTTTGCTTCCAAAGGGCAGGGTACTCACGATGTACAAAATTGAGTTATACTATCGTTAATACTCTATTCTGCTCCTCTGATCACAGCATCGCATATCACGGACGTTTAGCCGCCCAAAAAAGCAACCACCTGCTGGCGATTTTGCTCGATGGTCGACATTGACAACATCCAAATTTGGATGCGAATTCTAAGCGGAACGCATGACAAGGTGTCAGTGTTGCCCTTGCCCCAAATTGGATTGGTTTCCATAATGTGCGGTTCTGGCGGTTTTGGGACCTTCCAGGAGACGAATCACATAAGCTACCTCCCCGGTATTGGACTCTCTTCTTTCCTGACCCATCCTTTTTCTAGTGCGGCCGCTCAGCAGGGTTTGCGCCATTTTGACCAAAATCTAGACGGTATTCCTCAAAGCGCTTCCAAAACTAGATTGTTGTTTTTCTTGCTGTACTGAAAATCGGCTCAAAAACTATCTAACCCCGTTAAACCGCTGTCTACTTCAAGTCCCCCCTCTCCCGAACCCCACCTTTGTCCCCCCCTTCTTCCCATTTTTACCGCCCTCGTCGTTTGTTTTGCCCTCAAATCAGAATGGACGCACCTAATAATAGCTCGGCGGCGATTTTAATGAAGCAGTACCGCGAGCTCACGAACCCAAAGAAGGCGATCCCCTCTTTCCACATCTCTTTGGTCGATGATGACATCTACCACTGGAACATTGGCGTAATGATTTTGAGTGAAGACTCGCCCTATCATGGCGGCTACTTTAAGGCGCAAATGGATTTCCCCTACGACTACCCCTACTCGCCGCCTAAATTCCGGTTCACGCCGTCTATCTTCCACCCAAACGTCTATCGTGACGGCAACATTTGCATTTCCATCCTCCACCGGTCGGGTGACCCGGCTAGTGGCGAACCGGATGGCGAAACTTGGAGTCCTGCCCAGAGCGTTGAAAGCGTGCTAATTTCTATTGTTTCGCTGCTGTCCGACCCAAATATTAACTCCCCGGCAAACGTCGACGCCGCCGTTGCCTGGAGAAAAGACCGCGAGCAGTACAACCGCCAGGTTGCCAAAGACGTCGAAGCCAGCCGCAAGAACATCCCGCCAGAGTTTGAAATGCCAAAAGAGCAGTACGCCTACGTCGCGCCTCAACCAGAGTCTAAAGAAGAGGTTGTTGACGAGGACTTTTGGTACGAAAGCGAGGCTAGTGACGAAGAAAACTACGACGACTCTGAAGATGACTTCACTAGCTGATTTTGCATATGCGCAACGATCAATAATATTTTTTATCCCCATCACCTTTTTATACTTTCTATGGTTTTGGCAAGGGGCTGCATTTATGGATACCATCTGGGACTGCTTTTGGGTCCCCCTGGACCCTTTTGAACCAATCATCTTCCGTCCCTTGAAGCAGCCTATCTTGCTCCCTTATTTAACTTCCGTAGATACTATTTTCAGAAAAATAAACAAAGCCGAAACCGCTGAGCCAACTTAAAAAAAAGTAAGTGCTCACCAATCTGCTAACTCAGCAGGCCGTCTAGACTTTTTTTCAGAAGTTTAGGGGCCTGGAAATTGACTCATCCAAACCTCACAATCATGTTGACTCTATTGCCGGAGCTTTTAGAGCCCCCCCACCTGGAACGCGGTGTTCTGACTGGTGCGGCACTGATGGATCTCGAAAATGCCGGTTTTGAAGAGATGCTTGTGCTCGCAAAGTTGCAGGCCAGCAAACTAGACTTTTATCTGCGTCTTTCTGAGTCCACTAGCAGTGACAAAGTGATTAAACTGCTTGATGCCGGCGTCCGCGCTGTTCTTGTGTCCGAAAACTATGCTAGGGCTTTAATTGAAGAGGGTGTAAGTGGCGAGCGTATCGTTGTTGTTTGCCCAGACGTCAAAGCTGCTTCTGACATTGTAACTGCCGGTGCCGTCCATGGCGTTGCTGTTCCTCCTCAAGATGCCACTTCCATTAACGATCTCGTGGCTCTGGCTGCTAGTAAGGTAAGCCAGAACGGTTTCCTCATGGATGTTTTCGTTGATGGCGCTCAGGATATCTACAAACAGACTCCTGGTGCCATTCCAATTATTTCGCAAGGTATTTTGACGATTCACCCCGACAAGGACCTTGATAAGCTGTCTGCTGCAGATGTGCTTGTTTCTCGTTTGAACTCAGATCGTGCCGATGGACTTTTCACTACAATTGTTACTGATTCGTCTCGGCGCGCCCTTGGCCTGTGCTACTCCTCTCCTGAGAGCCTCAAGGAAGCTATCTCTACGGCAACTGGTGTCTACCAGAGTCGCAAGCGCGGACTGTGGTATAAGGGAGCTAGTTCTGGTGCTACACAAAAGTTACTCCGTATCAATATGGACTGCGATGGTGACGCTCTGGAATTTATTGTTGAGCAGGCGGGTCCCGGCTTCTGTCACAACAACACTGCCAGCTGCTTTGGCGGCTTTGGCGGCCTACTGGCCATGGAACAGACGGTTATGCAGCGTATGAAGGATGCCCCGGAGGGTTCTTACACTAAACGACTCTTCACCGAGCCCGATCTGCTGCCGGCTAAGATTATGGAGGAGGCCGAAGAGCTTTGTGAAGCCAAGTCTGCCGATGAAGTGGCTTGGGAGGCGGCTGATCTGCTCTACTTTGCAACCGTTAAGCTAGCTCAGAGTGGTGTTTCATGGGAGGACGTCCAGGCGAACCTGGATCTTAAGAGCCGCAAGGTTACTCGCCGAAAGGGCGACGCGAAGCCGAAGTGGGCAGCCGCTACTGCAGCAGCCGCTCCTGCAGCAGCCGCTCCTGCTGCTTCTGAATCCCCAGCTCCAGCTAATACTGCTGCCCCTGTGGCCCCTGTTGAGCCTGAGGACACGCCGATTCATATGCAAGTCATCCAAGGATCGAATAAACCAGCTGTTGAGGCAGCACTTCGTCGCCCGGCCCAGTCGTCGGGTGTCTTTGACCTTGCTAGACCAATTGTAGCCGATGTTTGTGCCCGCGGCGATGCTGCTCTTCTCGAGCTGACCGCGAAATTTGACAAAGTCAAACTCCCGTCGCCTGTTCTCACTGCACCGTTTGCCCCTGAGCTTATGCAATTGACGCCTGAGCTCAAGGACGCTATTGATCTGGCCATTGCTAATGTTGAAAGGTTCCATGCTGCCCAGCTGACCGACGATCTGAGCATTGAAACTGCCCCTGGAGTTGTCTGCTCACGCTTCGCGCGCCCCATTGCACGCGTTGGCCTCTATGTTCCGGGTGGAACCGCTGTTTTGCCATCTACTGCGATCATGCTGGGTGTTCCAGCCAAGGTTGCTGGCTGTCGTGATATTGTGCTCGCGTCGCCGCCCCGTCAGGATGGTACGCTCACGCCCGAAGTCGTCTACGTTGCTCACAAGATTGGGGCATCACAGATCGTGCTGGCAGGCGGTGCACAGGCAGTGGCCGCCATGGCCTACGGTACTGAGACGGTCACAAAATGCGACAAGATTCTGGGTCCTGGCAATCAGTTTGTCACTGCTGCGAAGATGATTGTGCAGACAGATCTGAACGCCCAGGTTAGCATTGACATGCCTGCTGGACCGTCCGAGGTTTTGGTGATTGCTGACCAGGCAGCCAGTAAGCCGTTTGTTGTTTCCGATCTGCTTTCTCAAGCCGAGCACGGCCCTGACTCCCAAGTTATTCTCATTGCTGTCAACTACTCTGCACAGGATGTTGTCGAGTTGCAGGCTGAGCTCGACAGCCAGGCCCGCGCTTTGCCCCGCTGCGACGTCATTCGCAAGTCGATTGCCCACTCGACAATTTTGCTTGCCGGCTCTATTGATGAGGCCATGAAGCTCTCTAATCTTTACGCCCCCGAGCATCTGATTCTGCAAGTCGATAACGCGCGCGATCTGCTGCCTAAAGTTGAAAACGCCGGCTCAGTCTTTGTTGGCGCATTGTCACCCGAGTCTTGTGGCGACTACACCTCAGGAACCAACCACACTCTGCCAACGTACGGTTATGCTAACCAGTATTCTGGCGTGAACACCTCGACATATCTGAAACACATTACCTCTCAGGAGCTTACACCCGAAGGCATTGCCGCTATTGGCCCGGCCACCTATGCGTTGGCCCGTCGCGAAGGCCTCGACGGCCACGCAAATGCCATTAAGATTCGCATGGATGCCTGCTCTTCATCATAGACCAGCTGTAGTTAGTTAATTCACGCTTGGTTTAAGTTCCAAGGATGATCCTCCTAGTGAAGCAACCCTTGCCCGAGCCTACCGGCTAAGGTTCCCCCACTGAAGTTCTCCACACAAAGCATAAACCCTTGCCCGACTTCAGTCCTTCACGGAGAGTCATAGACTAGAATCATTATTGACTGTAAACCTGTGACTAAGTATCAACCCTTGCCCACAGAACAGTCGGACTGAGATGCTTTACTGAAATCCTCGACTTGAATCCTCGACTTGAATCCTAGAGGTCTAGCTAAGAACCATTTTAACCAAACCATTTAGTTAACTTATAACATGATTACAGAGTATAGTCCATCATAGTCGTGATGTGGTTCTCCACTCGCTAATTGTCGCCAAAGTAACCCGGGAAAAAACGGCCCCACAAAACGGCCCCACAATTCGCCCAAAAAACGGAAACTTGATCTAAAATTTCTATTCAAATAAATCGACTCAACCCCACATATAGATAACCAATCTAAATAACTTGATATATATACAGACTGAGCCATTATTTGAGGCCCTGCCAGAACGACTCGGGCTCTTTGGCAAGATCGCTGTATCCGCCAATAAACTTGCCCCGAGAAAATACAAATGGGACGGTCTTCTGACCAGTTTTTGCCTCCAAGTCGTCTCGGAGTTTGCTTGTTTCCGCAGACTCAAGGACATCTACGATCGTGGCCTTGACGCCGTGGTCTTCAGACATTTTCATGGCGCGCTGGCAAAATGGGCAAGTGCGCTTGATAGCCATAAACAGAGGCTGCTCAATTAGTTTTGGGATCGACAGCATTTCTGTTTGGTAGGTGAGAAATCAACTTGGTAGCGGCGCCCAGGCCGCTTAGTTATCGGTTTGGAAAGCCGCGTAATTATAATCGCATATCGCTCCACCCCACTATTCACATCACCATCTCCACACCTCAATGGGGCTATTCAAAAGCGAGAAGCCGTACACGGCGATTTCCTCGCGGATTGACCACATGACGACAACTTCTGGCGAGGCTACAGACCCGGCCGCCTTGCTAGAGCTCATGGAGTTAATCCAAATTAACCCGTCGACGGGCACGGCTGAGGCGGGGCGGGCCCTGCGTAAACACCTCAAGCACGGCGATAACACAGAACAAATGCGTGCAATCGCTATCGCTGAGGCGATTGTTGAAAACGGGGGCCGCAAAATGGTGCCACTAGTGCGTGACTCTGGGCTGGGTGACCAAATGCAAATTACTGCACGCACGGGGGCTTCGAAGCCCCGCAAGTACGCCACAAAAGTGTTGGCATCGTGGGCAGAAAACTTCTCAGCATTTTCACACTACGCACCAAGCAAACCGCCGGCCGTCAACAACTCGCTGACCCGGGAACAAAACCGACTTCGTCGAAATGAGCGTGACAGTCATGGCAGTCGCCGAGATGGCGACAGCTCGCGCGACAGACTGCGCGACAGACTGCACGACAGCGATGAAGAATACCGTGGAAGGTCAGCGGGTTATCAAAACTCGCGCTCAAGGTCACCGAGCCGCTCGCCGTCTCCGCTCAATTTGCGCGGTCAGTCGCTTGAGTCGACAATCGCACTTGGCCACTCGACTGCGACTCACTTGGTGAATTCAATGATCACCCACGATGGTCAGCTTAGGATATCGCGTGAGACAGCAGGTTATTACGAGCAGGCAAAGCAGATCCGCCGCCGAGTACTACGGATGATCACTGATGACTCGCCCGAGGTAATTCCCTATGTCGAGCAGCTGATCAAAGTGAATGAAGAGCTAGTGGAGTCTATTTGTGCTTATGAGGAGAATGACATTCAGCCGGCCCGGCGGGCTCCCGATAGTGGGTTACGCCAACCCTCGCGACAATCGCCTCGACCCTCCCGGCGGCTATCCCGTTCAGTGTCGCCGCCCCCCAGTGACTATTCGCCGCCCGTTAGATCGCGGTCTCCAGAATACGAGGACGATGATGATGATCCGTTTGCTGATTCCAACGAAGCTGTTGATGCGCCCCAGCATACTCCGGTGTGGTGACGGGATGTAGCAGAATGTAGCAGAATGTAGTATGACAAAAATTAAGGAGCGTTTAGATAAATACTACGAAAGTCAAGCGACTACAAAAATATCCCTAGATACGGCCCCATTTAGTGGTGGGCGGGGCGAGCCTTGACAGCAATCTGGCTGAGCTGGTTGGTAGCAGCCTCAAGCTTGCCAAGGTTCTTGACATTGTTCTTCTTGCCCATCTCGACAGCACGGCTCAGAGTGTGAACAAACAGCTGAATGACAGGCTGGGTAACCAGGTCGACAGTGCCACCAACCAAGTTAGAAAGAACAACCTCAGCACCGTTGGTAATGGACTGGAACACAGGGCCCAAGATAGCATCGCCAACCAGGTTAGAAACGCCAAAGGTCAGGGGACCAAGAGCAGTGGCAACCATGTTAATGACGTTGTCAATCTGCGAGTCCAGACCGGTGATCAGAGCAGAAACAGCATCGGCAGCGGGGTGGCCGTCGTTGCGAGCAACCTGGTGAACCAGGGTCTCAATGGTCTGCTCAGCGTTGGTCACACCACCCTTGATGGCATCAAGAATGGGGTTGGAGTACGAGCGGGCAGCAAGGTGGCTGTTCACACTGTTGAGCTGGTTAAGCACAGCATGCAGCTCAGCAGTGTTAACATGGTGAGCCTTGGCAACCGTGGCAACCTTCTGCAGACTGCCAGAGAGGTTCTGAACCTCCAGATGGGTGATCAAGTGGTTCGGATTGGCAGCAAGGGTAGAAACCAAGAAGCCAGAGCCCTTAGAGACGGCCTCGACGAAGGGAGTCAAAACAGTGGCCGCAACAGGGCTCTCGACAACCATGTTCTCGAGGCTGGAAACAGTGGACTCAATGGTGCTAGACAAGGTAGCAACGAACTTGCTAACAAACTGAGCATTGAGGTGTGCCAGATTCTTGACCAAAGAGATAACCATCTGATCCACTTCCTCACAGTTCTTGGTGATCTGAGGAGAGATTTCACCACCCATGGGGCTGGCGAAAGCCATAGCGAGAACGGCAAAAACGAGAGACTTGGAGAACTTCATGTCGTAAAGAGGGAGTTAAGATAAAAAGTGGCCTGTTAAAGAGGTGTAGAGAAAAGAAAGTGTGTGAGGATCTTGGCACACCCAGCGGACTTTTATAACTGTTGCAGACCCGATTGCATATTTCCACTTCATTTACGGAAGTCTAAACTGAATTTTGCGTTTCATGGGCATTCAGTAGATTCGGGAGGCGAGAAGCTCCAGAGAGTTTCACAGAATTGTTTCCACTTACAGCTGTGCATTATCGGGCCTACTGTTTCTACTCGACGTCAGCTAGCCTCCGTGCCACTAGCTAAATATCTCAATCCATGATCTGTTTCAACTTTTCTTTCAACATACCCTCCAAGACTGAAAAAGTACTTTCAAAGTTAGAATTAGTCTCGCATATAACTAATCTAGACTGCCCGAAAATTGAGCCCATTGCTCACTCCTAAAACTTTGCCTTTGATGAGACCCATTGCAAGAGGACCGTAACTTCGTGAGTCAAGGCTATGTGTCAGGTTGTCACCTGTAACCCAAACGTGACCATCCGGGACTCTAATCATCGCACAATCCTTCGTCGTAGGGTCGACAATCACGTAGTCGCCTGGCATACCAGTGATCCGTTTACAAACCCGCTGTTCTGGATCAGTTGGCTTTGAGGCAATAATTATGTCCCCAATATCGCAATCTCTACCCCGCCGGGCGAGCTTATTAGCGTGGACAAAGTCACCCGCGTAGTTGAGTGTAGGGAGCATACTTTCCCCGGAGGTTTCACACAATTCATAAACGTTACTATGAATCAAGTGTACAGTGCAGCCAATTCGGACCGCCCATGACAGGGTCCTTCCAATGGCACTCATCATTACACTGCCGAAAACCCACAGGTGGTGACTTCCCAGGACTGTCTTTGCTGACCCAGAATCCAAACTTAAGGCTGTTTGTCAGCATGAAAATTTCAACCTCGTTAACCCAAGGGAAAAAAATTTAAATCATGGCTAAAGAAGAGGCTGATAACTACGACGCTAGACTGCCTATTGTGCTGCCGTTCTCCCAGCCGCTTGCTTCAAAGAAACTGAACAAGAAGGTTCTTAAAACCATCAAGAAGGCTTCCAAAGCCAAGATCGCCAAACGTGGAGTCAAGGAAGTTGTAAAGTCTTTGCGCAAGGGAGAGAAGGGCCTGGTTATTATCGCCGGTGATATCTGGCCTGCCGATGTCATTTCGCATATCCCCGTTCTCTGTGAGGATAACAAGGTGCCCTACGTTTTTGTTCCCTCTAAGGAGGATCTTGGCCATGCCGGCTCGACGAAGCGCCCTACTTCGTGCGTTATGGTTACCCCGGGCGGCGCCCAGATTAAGGATAAGGAAAAGCTAGAGGATTTCCAAAAGAGCTACGACGAGATTGTCAAGGAGGTCGAGGCCTCGGCTTGAACATATTTGGTTTTCACTGTATATTTATATACCTCCCATAAACAGGATTAAATTACTTTTTCAATTGGTTGGAGACCCATTTTTCGAGGCCACCCTCAACAATGATTTCTTGCATGCTCTCGCCGAGCTCACCAACCTTAGACTTGAGAACTTCATTACCCTGGCTGTCGGTGACGGTGACGGTAGCCGATTTGACATCCCAGCGAGCAAAAAGGCCCGTGCGAATGGTGGGCTCATTCGAGTCTGCGTACTTGCCCCGCAAAAGCTCAATCAGAGCTGGGATCTCTAAAGTGAGCAAGGCATTGTTGATAGAGTTTCGGGAGAAGATGTTTCCAAACGAACCAGCAATAACAAGGCGGATTCCGCGGGCCAAAATACACGTGGCAGCCTGTTCACGGGATGAACCAGTACCAAAGTTGAAGCCAGAAACAATGATATCGCCAGCCTTTGTCTTTTTGCCAAAATCAGGGTCCCAGTTCTCCATGCACACCTCAGCCATCTTTTCTTTCGACACATCGTCCTGGTAGGTGTACTTTCCGGGATAGATGGCGTCTGTGTTGATGTTGTCGGCGTCGCAAAGTACTAGCTCGCCCTCAATGCTCTCAGGGAAGCCAGGAAGAACCGAAACTGCAGCCTCTGCGGCGCCAGTGTCCTCGGGCTTCGCGGTGACCTTAATTTCCCGAACCAAATCGCGAGCGTCCGGAGCAGGCTTGCCCTCAACTTCCTCGGGGAAACCAATGCGGCCCAAAACAGCTGATGCTGCAACCACTTCAGGCGAGGCAAGGTAAGCCAGGGCGTCGCGGGAGCCCATACGACCCTTGAAGTTACGGTTTGTGGCTGAAATTCCTACCTCACCAGCCTCAAGCAGACCAGTACCCAAACCAATGCAAGGGCCACAGCCAGCGGGCAAAGGCTTAGCACCAGCATCTATAATCGCCTGCCAGTGGCCGGCCTCCTCAGCATCCTTTTGCACTTCGGACGAAGCAGCGGCAACGTAGAACTCAACACCTTCGGCAATCTTTTTGCCCTTAATAACGTTGGCAGCAGCCTCAATATCGCTTAAACGGGAGTTTGTGCACGAAACGAGGTAGGCCTTATCGACTTTGATGTTCTGTTTGGCTAAAACACTCAGCGGCTTCGAGACCTTCACTGAGTTAGGGCCCGAAACACACGGTGAAAGTGTACCAAGATCCAAAACCAGCTCTTTGGCATAGTATGCATCGCTGTCGGCCAAGATCGGGGTCTTGAGCTTATCAACAGTGTCGCGGTTAACACGGGGGTGTGGCTGGGGCAGTCTCTCGAGCCGCTGCTCGTACCACTGAACCAAAACATCGTCAACAGGGAATAGACCAGTGAGAGCACCCCACTCAGTAGTCATATTAGCGATAGTGAGACGCTCGTCAACAGATAAGTGGGCGGTACCGTCACCGACAAACTCGATGGCATGGTTAAGCACCTCATCGTTATTAAATACGCCGCAGAGCGCAACAATGACGTCCTTGCCAGTTACACCAGCGGGCAGACTTCCTCTAAGCTCAACTTTGGCCACAGGCGGAATCTGCCACCAGGTTTTGCCAGTAGCCCAAATCGACGCAGCGTCGGTGCGCACAACTGGAGTTCCCAAGCAGCCTACACCACCATAAGTATTTGAGTGAGAGTCAGAGGCAACTGTTAAGTTATAAGGGAAAGCGTAGCCCTCTTCGACCATGATCTGATGGCCGATACCGCGCCCTGCCGGGTAGAAGTCGGTGCCCTGCTCTTTAGCGAAGTTTTCAATGTTATGGTACTTTTCCAGGTTCTTCTCCGACTTGTTTTGCACATCGTGGTCCAGGGTCATAACCACCTGGCGGTCGTCAGCTACTTTGGCAGCTCCAAGACCCTTAAACTTCAATGCAACCGGCCAGGAGTTGTCATGGGACATACAGTGGGAGGGCTTAATTGAGACATAGTCGCCAGAGTGCACTTCTTTGCCTTTAGGAAGTCCGACAGCATACTTTTGGACTATTTTTTCCGTCAGATTCTGAGCAAACACCGGCGTTCCAGCATGGAAGCGTCTAACCGGCGCTAGTCTGGGGAAATGCATGACTCAATATTTTCTGCTTAGTGAAATTTTATATTCCACGCTATTGGTAGGGAAGATGGAAGCTAAGGTGATCACATAGGTCTCTCAAACCCAACCCTTTGATGGGAAGTAGGGGTGGTTCTTTCGTTGGTTAATTGAACGAGCGACTATAGATTTAGAAACTTACTGGACATTGTCGTTGACAGCAGCGGCAGCAAAGGCCTTGGCCTCTTCAGTATCCAGATTAACCTTGCCGACAAAGGTAGGCACGGAGTCAGGAGCCGCGGAGGAGCTAGTAGTGGCCGAAACAGGAGGAGGAGGAGCAGCAGCAGAGCCCGGAACCTCTTTAACAGGATCGACACCCTGGCCGTTGTGGGAAGGGAATCCGCCACGGTCGCGGTGGGTGCCAATGAGCTTCTGAACCATCTCGATCTGAGGACCAGCCTTTTCGTGAGCAAGCTTCTTGCCCTTGGCAACCTGCTCGTGGACCTGTTTGCAGGCCTGGTTAAGAGACTTGTCAATGGGCTCCTGGAACTCAAGGTACAGACGGGGCAGAGAGAAGGCAGCAACAATTGCAACCAAAAACAGTGTCTTGAGGGAGGAGATGGCGAGGACCTTGTAGCTCACCCAGAAAGCAACGGCCAAAGCAAAGCCTCTAGTGGGTTCACGAGCATCTACAATGTGCTCGATGCCGCTGTAGCCCTTGCGGATAGAGCTGGCAACGTGCTGGGCAAAAGCATCGATGTTCTTGTCCTCAATGCGCAAGAAGCGGGAGGGGCGGTAGTTGGCAACAACACCCTGCTTGGTGCCCTGGAGCTTGCGGGAGACAAACTCGGCGAAGGACAGAGCGCCCACGACCCAGTACGAGAGCCGCAAAAAGAGGCGGAGGGTGAAGTTAGAAGATAACACGATCCACACCAGCAAAAGCTGGCCAAGGAAAACACCAGTCTCCTTGGGGTTCTTCCAGGTCAAAATCGACGGCACACAAGCCGGCTTGAGCAACGGACTGGACTGGCCCTGAGTAGAGGCAGCGCTGGTCGACATTAGGTAAAAGTGGTAGAGAGAAGAAAAGGCCGGTAAGCGAAAAGTGGGAGGCGATTAGTTTTCCACATGGGCCATCACGTATCCCACCGCAACAAACCCAAATCACAAGACAACCTAACCCACGTGTTTTCAAGAACCACCAAACTTAGCTCGCTTTTTGCGTATGGATAACTGGACCGGAGATACTCGACATGATGTCCGATGCGGGGTACTTCTTTCTGAAACTTGTAAAAATCCAGTTTCAGAAATAGCCTCGATATTTTATAGCTTTAATTTGATTGGTATTATAGGAAAAGTTGCAATCACGCGACGTCGTATGGCCTTATGTGCCTGCGAATAATTGCAGGCCAATGCAGCCTGGAAATTGTGCGGTGTCATTGACTACCGTCGGTACCACTTTCGTCGTGGAGATACCGAAATAGTCTGGTCCGACTCCAGCTTCATCAATTGTGACGAGGGTCGCGCTGAAATCGTGTGCTCGATCTTCGCCCCGAGCGCATCCTCCCGCTCGCAAAACTGGTTGTTCAAACTGCTAAACTCTGACCGGTTCCGCTCCAAAGCCTCACGGTGAACATTCAGCCGTTTCATAATTGTCTCGAGTCGGTCGTAGTCGTTCTTCAGCATATCCTGCAGTCGCAGCCGCTCGGCAACTAGTTTACTGGCGTTGACACCAATATCCAGAGTTGCTCCAGTCATCTCCAAGCTCGGGACGTCGTCTAAATCGTCGGCAGGTTCGGAGAATGTTGCGGCAGAAGACTCGGTTGGTCCGTCCTCGTACACATTGGACAAGAAGTCCTTGAGATCCTGATACACGAGATTGAACACTTTTTCGACGCGAGCTTCGTGAGCAGAAAACTCTACTACAAGCGGGTCGGCGGCACTATCCCACTCGTTGCTGGCATGGCCAGTGATGTAGTTGCTGATTCGATGCTTCTCGTGCTGGAACTCGATCTTGAAGTTCATCAGTCGGTGCAATCCGCGAACAACCGTTTCGTGTTCGCTCTGCAATTGATCCCGGCGGGTTTGCCATTCACCCGCCTGTCGTTTGATATCGTCACTTCCTGTCATTCAGTAATCTGTAATATTAGCAAAATAGTTTGGCACAATCCTTAAAGGGGGTCGGGGGGTTTATATGCTGGCTCTGGTCGCGCGCTTTTCAGGGAACCACCAAGGGGATAAGAGGGGAAAAGAACCACAGCTTCTAGTGCGTAATACTAGACAAGAATACTTTATGGGACCGCCCCTTACAAGGCATGCATGTCGCACAATGTTGGTCCCGTCTTGCACGAAAGTGAAACCTCCCGGGGCAAGAGGTGACACAGGCGGTTCGTTCAAGCCTAAACTCCCTGGACGTTGTGCGGTCGGCAATTGGCTTTCCAAGCCGCCTAGGCAACCTGGAATTTCTAGCTAAAACTGTGTTGATTAACTTTGGGTTTGTATATTATCAGCGCACGTCCTTAATACTCATGCCTTAAATGTCTATGTTGATGGATCATTGGAATAATGCGAGGGGTACGGGTTTGCATCGCTGAAAAATCAGGGCAGTTTCTTTGGTTGGCTTCGGTCGCGCAGAATAAACCTAGAAAGCTTTTATACAGAGTAGAATGTGAAATTATTCCTCGCCCCAAATTACGATTCTGCAGGCCGTCTTCCACCAGCTAAGTATTGCGATTGCGATCGGGGTGACGCAGTTCCCCCCAGAGTGCAAGGCAAAGTGGTCCTGAGTTGCGCAGGTTTCAGCAAAACCTGCCTATGCTTATTCTAGTGTGTAATTAGGCTTCACTAAGGCAAGGCTTCTTGCACGAAAAACTCGGGTTAGCTGCGGAATTTCATCTTGTAAGTGGAATAGATGTTTTCGCAGCACGAGGCATTTCGCTTTTTTCGCGCTATCATGGCCTTTATGCTAGATCATCCAAGAGCAGAGCCCTGTGGCTGAGTCAGCCGTGTTCTCTCCTAATTGAGCCACTTGTGAACCATTCATTGTTCGCTGACAATGCACATTGAAAAACTAAACCAGCTGGAATTGGATAATCGAGTGCCTACTGAGGCCTCCTGGCATAACGACTATAAAGACTCATCGTACGTATTTGTAGGAGGCTTACCGGCGGAAATGACCGAAGGTGACTTGGTCATCTTGTTCTCCCAGTACGGCAGTCCAGTGCATATCAAGTTGGTTCGCGACAAAACTACGGGAAGATCCAAGGGGCACGGGTTTGTAAAGTATGAGCGCCAGGAGTCGACGATATTGGCAATTGATAATTTTAACGGCATTAAAATCATGAATAATACGATCAAAGTCGACCATGCTCGGTACAAACCAGATCCTGAGGAGGTCGTGCCCCCTCTAAGTGTACTATACGATGATCCAAATCTTCAACCACGATGATATCAAAGTCAACTCCCTGTACACCTGTACACACGCCGTAGCCGTTGGTGGCGAGTTGCAGGCAGATGCTGTCGATCCTTAAAGTGAGGTTGCGATATTTCCTGTTTTTCAGACCCCTAGTTTATTTATAAATCGCTCCTCAACCATTATATCACAAGATCAAGTAACTAACCGGATTGTCGCGTGACACATGAAGTTCTGTACTCCTGTCGCATCAACTGAAAAGCAGTATCTTAATCGTTATCCTATCGGAGACGTTTCTTTTCGGGCCGTGGCATGCACAGCGAATTTGCTTTGCAGTAAGGTTTAGGACGGCCTGGTTTTTTTTTCGTGACGTAAGCTAAGCCCTCCCCTCGTCTGGCACCGCAAGAACCTTGTTGAGCATAAACCCTGGGCCTGTTGCTTGGCCGGGAGTTCGACGACCTCGACTAGATAGCGTACTTCTAGTTAATTGAATATACTATGACGCTTCACCGCGGCATGACCGTTTTTCCCGACCTTTGCATGGCAGGAAAAGCCTCTATTTGACTTATCTATTCGTGGCGTTGGTACCATGCAGTCATATGTACCTACAGGACTCTTTTTCTGTCGGCATGCTGACGAAGTAGGAAAACCCGTCAGCCCTAGTGAATTTATACTTAACGCCACATCGCTTTGGGTCTGCACAAATAATTGACGAAGTTTCTTACCCGGGCATCGAAAGAGTCTCGGAGTTTTCATTTATCTGTGTTGCCATCTACTGAATATATTGTTTAGTAGTTTTACCGAGCGCGCAAAGATCCCCATTTTCCCCCTCAGTATCTTCACTCTGGGCCCCACAAAATGGCAGAGTTTGAAGAGAAGTCCCCAGCGGCATTCACTATGAACGCCAATACGTCTTCGGTAGTCTCATCAGAAACTCCCGTTGAGAAAAAACCATCGAAGAAGTTCTGGCAAAGATCAAAAAAGGCAAAACTTCAGCCTAAAAAGTCCAAGGAAGCTAAAGATGAGGACAGATTCGCTGGAGTGCCCGAGGAAGACCAGATCGTCCTCAAAGAGCAACTAGACATTCCAGAACAGAAAGTCACTCCGCTCACGCTATTCAAGTTTGCTACGACTACTGACTGGCTGATTTTGTGCGTTGGATGGTTTTTCGCCGCGGTGCATGGTGCGGCATTGCCCATGTTTACCCTGGTTGTCGGTGATTTGGCTAATAATTTCAACGGATTTTTAGGTGCTGGCGGTGAGACCGTGGCATCTTTCCGTCACAGCGTCTCAACGAACGCTCTTTACTTTGTTTACATTGGTATTGGTATTATTGGTTCAGGGTTTATCGAGTCATACATCTTAGTTGACCGCGGTGAGATCCTGGCTTCCCGCTACCGTAAGGCCTACCTCCGGGCTATTATCCGCCAGAATATTGGCTTCTTTGACCACCTTGGTGCTGGTGAAGTTTCGACCCGCATCACTAATGATACCACAGCCATTCAAGAAGCCATTTCCGAGAAAATGGGTAACATCATTTCTGGTATTGCCACCTTTGTGGCTGCTTTGTCTATTTCTTTTGCTGTACAGTGGAAGCTCGCCGCCATTCTACTTGCGGGTGTGTTTTATATTATGTTCTCAATGTCTGGCGCCTCTATGTTCATGATCAAATACACCGTCACCTCAGAAAAAACGTATAGCACGGGTTCCTCGGTAGCTGAAGAAGCATTAATGGCCGTGCGAAATACTGTAGCCTTCGGTATCCAGGATCTCATGGCCAAACGCTATGACGAACGACTTAAGGTCACTATGCAGTGGGCTCGCAAGGCCGGTGTTGCCTTGGCCGTTATGCTGGGTCTTATTTGGTCTGGCATTTTCTTCATCTATGCCCTAGCATACTGGGAAGGCTCTCGTATCGTTGTTTGGGGTGAGGCCTCTATTGGCAAAGTTGTCAACGTCGTTGTCGCGATGCTGATCGGTTCCTTCCAGATGGGCAATATTGCCCCCAATTTCCAGTTTGTGGCTAAAGGTCTGGCAGCGGCTCGTACCATTAACGAAACCATCAACCGTGTGCCCAAGATTGACGCCATGGATGGCGGTGGTAAGCGCCCCGAGCATGTGCGTGGCGACATTGTGCTGAAGAATGTGCGTTTCCGTTATCCTTCGCGCCCAGACGTGTTGGTTCTTCCTGATTTCTCGCTCACCGTTGAAGAAGGTCAGACTGTTGCTTTGGTTGGCGCTTCAGGTTCAGGAAAGTCGACGATTGTCGGCATCCTTGAACGCTTTTACGACTACCTTGACGGCTCGGTCACGCTAGATGGAAACGAAATCCGCGATCTCGATGTCAGATGGCTTCGCCAGCAGATCGGTTATGTTCAGCAGGAGCCCACGCTGTTTGCCGAAAGCATTTACGACAATATCGCCCACGGCCTAATTGGCACTGAGTTTGAGGACGCTCCCGAAGAGGTCAAGCGCGAACGCATTATCGATGCGTGCAAACAGGCGAACGCATGGGACTTTATCCAGACGTTATCGGATGGCCTTGATACTAATGTTGGTGACCGTGGTTTTTTGATGAGTGGTGGCCAAAAGCAGCGTATTGCTATTGCTCGTGCCATTGTTTCTGACCCGAAGATCCTGTTGCTGGACGAGGCCACCTCGGCTTTAGACACCAAGTCCGAGGGTATTGTACAGGAGGCTTTGGACCGCGCTGCCGAGTCCCGTACCACTATTGTGATTGCCCATCGCTTGTCGACCATCAAGGACGCAGACAAGATCGTTGTGATGCAGAAGGGTGTGATCCTTGAGCAGGGCACTCATCACGAGCTGCTCTCTTACGAGTCTAACTACGCGCGGTTGGTGGCTGCCCAGCGTGTCAGCCGCCGCGCCGTTAGCGAAGATGTGGACGACGACAAGGATGTGTCGACACACATTGGAGACACCACCGACAGCGACGAGGGTGTAGAGAAGATCCATGGTCTCGTTAAGCAAGAGGACGACATGGCTGTACTTGCAGGCACTACAACACGAGTCCCAACGGGTTATGCTGATGTTCCCGGTACTGGCCCTGCTAAGGGGCACATTTCTGTTTTCACATCGCTCGGTATGCTTTGGCGGCTGAGCAAGGAAGAGCACAAGCAGATGTGGCTCGGCTTCTTCTTCGGCCTGATTCTTGGCTACTCCTACATTGCCATGTGCATTCTGACCTCCAAGATGATTGCTGCCTTCATGGTACCACCCAGTGAGTACCATACTATGCGCAGTCATATTGACACCTACTCCGGTCTTATGTTTATGCTTGGTGTAATTGCTGGCTTGGCTGGTCTGTTTATGACTTTATGCTTATCTTATTCCTCGGTCAAACTTGTGCGCCGTATTCGCTACCAACTCTTCCGTCAGTTCTTGCGCATGGACATTGCCTTTTTCGACCACGACAAGAATTCTTCCGGATCGCTCACAACCATTTTGGCTAAGGACGCGAAAGCTATTGAAGGCCTGGGTGGCTCTACCCTCGGCCAGATCATCCAGTCACTCACTACGTTGTTTGGCGGTATCATCACTGGTATTGCCTTCAATTGGCGTATCGGTCTTGTTGCAACTGCAACAGTGCCTGTTTTGGTTTGTTGCGGCTTCCTGCGTGTGTGGGTTATGAACCAGCTTGCTGAGCGCGGCCGTCGGGTCTATGAAGATTCTGGCTCTATGGCGTCGTCTTACGCAACCGCTGTGCGCACTGTACAATCGCTGACTCGCGAGGACGAGGTATGCGAGACCTACAACAAAGCTGTTGACTCCCAAGTTTCGCGATCGCGACCAGCCATCGTGCGCTCCGCTATGTTGTATGCCTTCTCTGAGGGTTTGACCCCCTGGGTTGTTGCACTTGTGTTCTGGTTTGGCTCTAAAATGATGATTGATCATCATGCCACCGTGTTCACGTACTTTGTTGTCTTTATGTCGATTGTTCTTGGTGCGCAGTCTGCTGGTCAGATGTTCAGCTATGCGCCAGATCTTGGAAAGGCTCGATCTTCGGCATCTAATATTGTGCGTCTGCTCCGCGAGACCCCGAGAATCGATGTTTGGTCCAACGAAGGTGAGGTTCTCGACCCTGCCAGTGTTCGCGGTGACATTGAGTTCAAGAACGTCTACTTCCGTTACCCAACGCGCACCCAGGTGCCCGTGCTCCGTGGACTGAACCTGTCAGTTAAGCAGGGTCAGTACATTGCACTGGTTGGTCCTTCCGGCTGCGGCAAGTCGACAACGATTGGTCTTACTGAGCGTTTCTACGACGTCATGGATGGCCAAGTTCTTTTTGATGGCCACGACGTTCGCGAGCTGAATCTGAGTGCGTTCCGTAGCCACATTGCCATGGTTCAGCAGGAACCCATGCTTTACTCGGGTACTATTCGCGACAATATTCTCATGGGTTGGCCTGGTAATCCTGAAGATGTGACACATGAAATGATCGAGGAGGTGTGTCGCAAGGCGAACATTCACGACTTCATCATGTCTCTGCCCGACGGCTACGACACTGACGCTGGCTCTCGCGGTGCTCTGCTCTCGGGTGGCCAAAAGCAGCGTGTAGCCATTGCCCGCGCTTTGATCCGCAATCCCAAGGTTTTGCTGCTTGATGAGGCTACCTCGGCTTTGGACTCTGAGTCTGAAAAGGTTGTGCAGGCTGCTCTGGATGAGGCTGCTAAGGGTCGCACCACTATTGCTGTTGCCCACCGTTTGTCGACTATTCAGAAGGCCGACATTATCTACGTCTTTGAGAACGGTCGCATCACAGAGTCGGGCACCCACTTTGATCTTTTGGATCTCAACGGCCGGTACGCAGAGCTTGTTCGCTTGCAATCGTTGGAGGAATAATTTTATTTTCACTATTAATTGACCTAGTTTCTGTTTACACTGTTAATGACACCTTATAGTTCAATTTTTCTTTTGTTAGAGTGACTTCCATTTAGACGAAATTATTCTGCGAATCTGTTTAGCTTCATTTCAATTGCTTGGCTTATTTGCTTTACTTACTTTCTTTGATTTAATTGCTTTCTTTAGTTTACTTACTTTCTTTAGTTCCTTCGCTTTATTTTTTTTTTTTTACTTTTAGTACTTTTGGTACTTTCTATGGCCCTATATTTTTCAAATACTTGATTCACTTGACTTAATTACGATCCAGTAAAGCACCATGCTTACTCCCAGCATACTAGGGCTTAGGGCTGTGACGGCCACCCCACCAAGCATACTTCCACTGTCGCGAGAGTCACTCGTCTGTAATGTCGAACAACGTCTCGTACGACCTGATCTGGCAGATCTCCCGCAACAACTCCAGCTACATTGTCAAGCGCTACACCGCTGGTGGTGTTCAGTTCTCCCGTGAGCCTTTGAATGCCACTGGCATCTACACCCAGTCCGCTTCCGGCTTCGCCAGCCGTAACGCTGTTGGTGTCGTCCCTACCGCCAAGGGCATCAAGGTCATCACTAAGAAGAACGATGTTACCAAGGGCACCACCTACAAGTCTGGCAAGGAGGCTCGCCAGCTCGCTCTTGCCGTCTCCAAGGCTGCCGCTGAGTCCCGCGACGACCTTTTGGAGTCTGCCGTCCTTAAGGCCTCTGCCCTTTCCCGCGGCCGCAAAGCCAAGAAGACCTACGCTCCTAAGCGCCGTTAAATTAGTTTTTTAAAATAATATGGCATTTTTATAAAGCCGTGTCTCCATTGACTTTGCTTAAACGCTTCGTATATTCTCAGTTCACCACAGTTTGAGCTGCTGGGGTGTAAGCTAGGGTTGGCTTAGCCAAGAACCTTGGCCCCTTAGTCAGAGGAGTAGGTTCCTCGGAGCAGCAACTCCTTCGGGGGGAACCGGTACCACACTGGGCTAGGGCAGAGCACGCGATTGGAGAAACTTATAAATGCCAGCTCGCCTTCCCCCACATTTTGTTCTCTACCCAAAGTTATATTCACAAAATGGTTAAAGCTGTCGTTGCTGGTGCTGCTGGTGGAATTGGCCAGCCCCTCTCTCTCCTGCTGAAGTTGTCCCCTTATGTTGACGAGCTTGCTCTCTACGATGTCGTGAACTCGCCCGGTGTTGCCGCCGATTTGTCGCACATTTCAACCGCCGGCCCAGTCACTGGTCACCTTGCCAAGGATGAGAACGGACTTAAGGAGGCATTGACTGGCGCTGATATTGTCGTCATCCCCGCTGGTATTCCCCGCAAGCCTGGAATGACCCGTGACGATCTCTTCAAGATTAACGCTGGTATTGTCCAGAACATCATCGAGGGCATCGCACAGTACTCCCCCAAGGCTTTCATTCTTATTATCTCTAACCCGGTCAACTCGACTGTCCCTATCGCCGCTGAGGTGCTCAAAAAGCACAACGTGTTTGACCCCAAGCGTCTGTTTGGTGTCACCACTCTGGACTCCGTCCGCGCCGATACTTTCACTGCCCAGGTTGCTAACCTCAAGGACCCCAAGGCCGTCCACGTCCCCGTTGTCGGTGGCCACTCTGGTGAGACCATTGTTCCTCTGCTGTCCCTGACCACCCCTTCGGTTTCCATCGAGGGCGAGACTCGCGACAAGCTCGTGACTCGCATCCAGTTCGGCGGTGATGAGGTCGTCAAGGCCAAGGATGGTGCTGGCTCGGCCACTCTGTCCATGGCTTACGCCGGCTTCTTGTTTGCTGAGGCTGTCCTCAAGGGTGCCAAGGGCGAGGCCGCTACTGCTGCTGCTTACATCCACCTTGACGGTGTTGCTGGTGGTGAGGAGATCAAGAAGCAAGTTGGTGTCGACTACTTTGCTGTCCCCGTCACTTTCGGCGCCGAGGGTGCCACCAAGGCCGAGAACATCCTCACCAAGGCCAACGAGTACGAGCAGAAGCTGCTTAAGGTTGCTATTGACGGCCTGAAGGGCAACATTGCCAAGGGCGTTGAGTTCGTTGCCAACCCTCCTGCCAAGTAAGTATGGCTGTAGTTCAAAATTCGCTGATACTAACCTGATTGTGAACGTTTGGCGCCAACACGAATTCTGAGCCGCCAGGCTCATAGTTCCGTCAATTGAAGCCCCCATTTGGAGCCTTATTTTATTTAGCCACCCTTAGCCACCACCTTAGGCAGCGTTTTTGATTTTGGTAGATTTTTTTGGCCTGCTATTTTAGATTTGGTGCAGGATGGGCCCCTTATGCCTATTTTCTGCGTCCCTGTGCTTTTTCATCCGGGAGAGTGGGGGCCCACGTGACCAAACCCAAAAAGGTCGCTTTATTAATCCAGGCTGCAGGAAAAGGCCTCTTCATTTTGCACCTCCCACTACACTTAATATCTTGAGTAGCTATGGATTTTGGAGCAGAACCACGATTCAGCTCGCCTAAGCGCGGCCTGAATGAAGCGTTTGACGAAGACGATCTACAGCCACGCCTAGATACCCCACCGCTTCTTTCAAGTCCGGGGGCCCTGCCAATTTCTCGGCCTAGCTCGCCGTCTAAACGCACGCGCTCAATCGACCCGCCCATACACATTGGACCCTTGGCATTCAACATTCAGGGCAACTTAGAACCAAAATATGCACCGCCAAACTCGTGCAGTCGCCCGGGAGTTCACCGGATCCTGCCCCCGGACGCAAGCGTTAGATTGCACCTCGCCGTTCCGGCACCCCGAACACTCACTTGCAACGTGCGAACCGTGCTGGCCGCGGCAGAGCGCAAATACATGCTAATATTCACGAACGATTTAACGGATTTCGCCGTAATCTGCGAAAAACTTCTCGCCCTCCCAGCAGTGCCTAGCCTGGCCATGGTTGTCTCTAATGCACCAATCCCAGTACCGCTGCCTGTTCCGATGATAGAGGACGCTATGGGAACGCTGGCCCGCGAGTGTCGGGTTTTGGATCCGCTAGGCGGCGGTAGAGTGGCCGCAGATTGCTTGGTGATGATCAGAGACGGTGAGGTGCAGGCCACCACGCTGTTAGGTCGTCCATTCGAGGACATTGCTCGCCAGATTGAGGGATTTGCAGCCATCGCATAAAGTTAACAAGGCACCATCTATAAATCAGCCACATATAGTTAAAGGAACCCTCAGCAACCTCCGCTAGTGCATTGATTGCTGGATTCGCTGGATGACCTTGTAGATCAAAACCAAAAAGACCGCACATCCGGCAAACAATGCTGCCCGCTGTTCAAGCATTAGCTTCGCAAATAGGGGGTACGGATAGAAGTTGTTGCGCTGGAAAACATGGTGCACCCACGCCCAGTATCCGGCGGCCAGAGTGCCGAATATGATTGTAGGTCCAACAATGCCCGCCCGCCACAGATCTGGGGGGTCAAGAATTGCCCGGCTGAGTTCAAAAATCGCCGGATACACATGCACTTTTCTGTCCAGGGCTGGGCTCAGTTCAACGGCGAAGTTCGGATCTAAAACCAGGTCACGATCTACGAACCGCAATCCCCAGTACAAAATGGAAATGAGGGCCTCAATTGGCGCAGCTACCTGCAAAATCCAGGTGGAAAGCCTCCGGAGCGTTCGCAACTTTGACAGCTGGGCCAGTAAGGAAACCACCTCGCCGGCAAACGACACGCACAGTCCCAATATGGTCAGGAATTGGAGGTGGCCGCTGTAAGAGCGGGCAATTATTGAGTCGTCCTTTACAAGAAGCGTCGTCAACGCTGTATAGTACGTCCACAGCGCCGCGCAGGTAACACCGTAGCGCAGCAGCATTATAGAAGTCGGGAGATAGTAAGCAAGCCTCCCAACGCCCGACGCAACATAAGCCACTTTTCCCGGGGCATGCGGGGCCGAAGGAACCGAAAACAAAGGAAAGATGCGCGTTTAGGAAAAAACTGAAAATGCATATTCCAATTCTATAATTTCGAACCATTTATATTCCATCAATTTTACGTCTTTAGATTCATTAAATTATCTTTAAACAGAAATTCTCGTGTTCCTGGTCCCTTTGGGAAAACGAAACCCCCTTAGGACCCCTTAATTACTGGAACCAAACATGGGCCAAATCTCCACAGGCCACTAAAGATCCGGAATACGCTTCTTTCCACCACGTTTTGGTGTATAGTCGTTCGGGTGAAGTCGTCTGATATGCTGCTGCTTGTGGGTCGAGGCTTTAGGACCCTTGAATAGCCGGCCGCAGTGGGGGCACTCTTCCTGACGGTACTGACCAGCAGCTGCGTTGTTGGGCACCGGCGAGGATGTTGATGATGCTGCTGGCGCTCTCTGAGTTCCTGCCGCGCGTGGAGTGCTGCTCGGTGCGTAATTCGTAGTGGCACCGCCTGCGGGCCCGCTAGAAGCGCCTGGCGGCGCAGGATAGCTCCCATAGGCATCTGCTGGAGCACCGCTAGCCCGACCGAGAAGTGTTCCAGGCGCCTGGCCGGTTCTTTGAGACAGTAGCGTCGGTGGGACGCCGTCAGCACGGGCCTGAGTGCTCGAAAACTGCTGGAATGCCGAGCGCTGAGACTGGGCGTAGGACATAGTGCCTAAACTCGTAGTTGTTGCTGCTGGCGGGACATGTGTGAGCAAAGGGTGCTGCGGGTATGCAGATTTTGAGGACTGAGGCACCGAAAGGGGCGGGTAAGGTCCTGGAAGTGCCATCGCTAACCGGCCATTGTTGATGGGCTCCGGGGGCAGACGGGGTGGGGCAGCTGCGCGAAAGGGGATTCCCTCGACAGAATCGATGGCATCACATAGTGCCAAAAGGCCGATAGAGTCGTAGTAGGACATGGGTTCGTGAGACTGATTCATGACAGGAACGGTTTCTGCGGACAGAGTTTCAAATGGGCGAGCAATCTCGGGAACTGAGTTTAACGTGTGGCAGTTGTAAGATGGGAAGCGGATGCTAGAGAAGGGCGAATATCGCAGTTTTTGGGGTTGATAGGCTCAAGGCGCGGCCGAGAAAGGTCACAAATTCAAAGTGGGAAGTACAAAGTGAGGTGAGTCGTCCAGCGTTACAGCTTTTCAGCAGGGCAAATGCACCTGTTGGGAGTTTGTATGCGCGTCCGCCTGCACGGGCCCAGTGGCGTGGAACCAACTGACTAAACTCAAACTAATCGGGGTAGAGAAACCATCAAGGTAGAATCGGAAAGGAGAATCTTAAAGGGTGATCTCAAGGGGAGATCTTAAAGGGAGAATCAGAACCAAATAGAGTCAGAACTGGGTCGAAATTCAGACAGAGAAATGCCTGTGAAAATCATAATCAAAGTCAGAGTCAGGAATTGTAAATAAATTAATTCTACGTCATCTACACCAAAAGAACAGCATTCACCGTGCCATCCCGGTCAGGCTCGTTGGTGATCTGAGCATATTTACCCCAAACAACCTTGCCGCCAGCCGTAACCAATCCAAGTTCAGAGACATTGACCTCAATAATCGTACCTTTGGTCAAGACGCCCAGCTGGGTATACATGGGGCTCTGTGGGTTCTTCTTGACGGAAAGAATAGGCAGCGACACAGTCACACCAAGCTCCGGGTGGGTAACATTGGCCTTTTTCTGTCGCAGAGCAGCCGGCCGGATAATCCGCTCCATCTTAACAGGACGCCGTGTAAAGCCCTCGCCGACAAAAGTGTGCTTGGTGATCATACGCTTCCAACTCTTTTTCTGACGCTTGCCGCTCTTGATAGCCTTGAACATCTCTTCCTCAGAAATACCTCTAACTTTAGGCAATGGCACAGAGAATTTATCTGCCTTCTCCAACCGCTTTTGCTTGATCGAAGTAGAAAGGGCCTTGGCAGTGTTGGGCGTCTGACGGTCCAAAAGATAGGCTGGCAACGCCTCGCCAGTGTTTGCGGGCTCGCCATCGCCCTTGACCTTGGACTGTTCGTGCTGCTTGATCTTCTTTTTCATTTCGACCTTCTCGGAGTACCGCTTCTTTGCAAACATCTTAGCCCTGAATCCGCGCAGGTTCTGGGCATCCTTGGCAATCCGGTGGCCCTCACGTGCCTCCTTCTTGCGTTTCCGCTCCTCATGGTCTAATCTGCGACCATACTTTTTGATATGCTGCTCGATATATTCGTTCTGAGGCATGACAGGTGTGAAGAAAATTTCAGCCCAAAAATTTCCATTATGTAATTTTTTTTCACCCAGAAAATCTCCCCAAGAAAACCGAAAACCTATCTTCCCATTAATGTCTTTGGAAACTTTGGCAGAGACAGCCAGAAAGCTGGCCAAGTCTTTTGACGAAGGTGAGCTGGTCAAACCTGTAGATATCGCCGACAGTGAAGACGGTATTTCACTCCTTGCTTTGAAAAATGAGGCCCTGCTTTCCTATATTAACAACATCGCATTGATCATTGCCGGCCAAATCAAGCGATCTTGTGGCGAAGACGTTCAATCTGACGTTGATAATGCCGTCAAACGTACTATTGAGCAGCGAGTAACAATGGAAAAAGGCCTCAAGGGCCTCGAGTCTAAGATTTCGTACCAAGTTGACAAGGCGCTTCGGGCCTACAGGAAATCGCTGGAGGCTGCTGAGCCTGAGCCCTCTAATGAGGTTGACAGCGACTCTGATGATGATCTTACGAGTTATAAGCCCAATTTGCAACAACTGCAAACGAGGAATAGTGACGATGAAGCCAGTGATGACGACGATGGCAAGCCCAAGAAATATCGGGTACCTAAAATTGCTGCCACTACGCAGTTTTCCAAAGACCGCAGAAGTCACCGCCGGGATTTCACAATGGAGGAATATATCCAGGATACCCAAGATGCTCCGGTTGCCGAGCCTTCGATTGGTACAACTATTCAGGACCATGGCCGAGGCGGTATGAGCACGGAAAAAGATCGTCGGAAAGCACGGGAGATCCAGACTTACGAAGAAGACAATTTCACTCGTATTCAAAGTGTTTCTTCCAAACAGGCCAGACGGGATGCTCGGCAGCGCCAGAGGGATGCCATGTCCAAGTCGTTCTTCGGCGAGAACTGGGGCTTTTTGGAGGACGGTTCTGGCCAAAAGCGGCGCACAAAGGGTGGGAGCTCAAAGTCCAAGCGTCGGAAGCATTAATTATTTAAACCTTGTCGTTACATACTCTGTAATAAGATGGTAAAAGATGGCCCGTTCAAAGCAGGTCCAGCTAAGTTATAGAGTAGTGCTGTTTTGCAAAAGTTATTGTAACCCAGGAATGCGAGATCAATGCGGGATCATACTGAAGTCATTCTCCAAAGCTTACAGAGTGATTTCAATACACAAAATTTCTCAATGTTAGCGAGAAGACAGCACAAGTCCGTGCTGCGGGGGTATACGGCATTGTAAAAATATGAGGGCAATATTCCGTCAAAATCACACCAAAGAATGATGTTAGAGTTATACTAAGCCAATGTCAAACCAATGCTCCATCAAGATTGCACCAATGTTATATCAATAATACTTTGGCGCTCAGCCAATGTAACCACTTGCGTTAGCCTCTCTAAATATGAGACAAAGTCAACAGCTTCGCCGTTAGAAACCAAGCAAGGACCAAGCCACAAATTCCGTGGCGTCGTAGAAAAAAAATTACTTGAAATTCAATCAAAACGTTATTTAGAAAACGTAGGGGATGAAAATGTATGGGCAACGCTTGCGATACTCGATCCAATCGTCGCCGTACTTGAGCGCACACTTCTTCATGTCGCGGTTGCAGCGGTGAAGAATCATGAAGAAGAAGAAGGTTGGGTAGAAGTAAGGCAGTGGCGAATTGAAGCCCGTGATAAGAGCCCAGCACAGGTTCTGCAAAAAGTCCGCAGTGTAGTGCAACTTGTGTGCATAAACAAACCAGCCGTCGGTGAGCAGCTTGCTGCCATTCTTGCACTGAATATACTTGGGGTTCTCGATAGTAGTGTAAGGCCACACGGGGAAGGCATAGCGCTTGATGAGCTTGCCCTGTTGTTGGAGGCGGAAACTGTTCTTCTGGCCATTGCAGGTGTCGAAAAAGTAGTGCGAGACAATCAATAGTACAAGAATCGCCCACTTTGACCATGTCGGAATATCGTACTCGCTGGGGTCGTGCGAGTACATGTAGAGCGTGTTGTAGCAGTAAGTGAAGGGCACACCAGAGATGTTCCAGAAGATGAGCATGAAGCCGAATTTCTCGTAGAACATATCCCAAGAGGGCACGATGAGGTGCTCACCCTTGGCACAAGCATTGCCGTACAGCCACGTACCAAGCAGGCCGATCATCGCCTGGGCGGTCGGCTTGCCATACACTTCCTTCTGGTGGAGCACGAGGGCAAGAGACAGGAAAATGAGGGTGAACCAGGGCAACCGAACTTCGAAAAACAGCTTGAGATCAACTTTACCAAGTCGTGGGTACAACGGACCACCCATGAAAAAGTCGTGGATGTGATTGCCCGACATACGCACGGCGGTCTTCTGGATCAGGGATTGGAAGTAGATGAAGAAAGAGAAGCCAAAGCCAATGATGATGGACACGGTCATGATTTCGCCAAAGCGGTCAAGAATTGTGGGCAGACGGAACACGTTGGTGAAATGCAAGGTTAGGATTAACGCCAACGAAAAATAGAGGGCCTGGAACGCGTTGCAATAGTACTTGAGATGGCACTTGAGGTGAGGCACGTAGACACCCTCTGTCCAGAGCCCGCCAGGCAGAAACATGGCTAGTACCAATTGGAACAAAAAGTAACCACCCTCGATTGCCCAGGCCTCCTTGGTAGGGTAGGCATACTTGTAAGTGAGCCCAGCCAAGCGTTTGACAAATTCGACAACGGACTCGCCAGGTGCCGGGCCCATAAGTTGACAGTCGTTAACACGGTAGCAAAGAAACAGATACCACATGAGCAGCGGGAACCCGATCATCATTGAGAGGTTGCCAATCCAGCCGCCAAACTCGATTTCGCCAGTGTACACAGTTGCGTCGTACTCAAACTTTTTGGTTTGTTTGTCTGACGCGCCAGCCGAGGCCTTGGTAGTCTTAGGCTTTGTCGTGCGCTTCTTCGATTTAGCCTCGGTCGCTGCCGAGCTCGAAGTCGATCCCATCGTCTGTGCGCGGGTCTGGCTTCGCGTAGTTGGCATTTTTATATTTCACAAAGTACGATGGAAGCGAACCGGGTCTCATGTAAGCATAACGCGGTGTAAGGGTTAGGTGTTGAATACGAGGAGTGTAAGTTCGTGAGTCCGAGAAACACTTTGTCTGGTCCTGGCACTTTGATTTGGAATATGGGGGCTCGGCTGCTTGGATACTGACTAGGAATGGTCGCTCCTTAAGAGTGTTTTGCAATTATTCAAATAGTATTCTGCCACTTAATTTAGTTACATTCCTTTCTGCGGTCTATTCCTCCAGCAGTAGATGGGTACTAGCTATATGACTGCCCCAGCTGCGAAGTTTGACATAGCTCTGTAGGTCAATCGAGGCGCACACATTGAATCCGATTGTTTCGTATTGGTTAGCTGCTTGTGCCGGCCTTGAACGCACCGCAAGGGTTGGGAACAATGGCCGATCCGCTGAAATTCTTTAACTCTGCATTGGTTGACAGTGGGTTAAAATAATTCTGCACTAACTTGGGCATGTGTTGATTTATATACTTGTGTTGACTTGGACTTGCATTGGTCTGCGCTGATTAGAACTTGTGTTAGTTTGAACTTATATTTGGTTTAAACTTGCCTTGATTTCATTTGTACTTATTTGACTTTTATTGATTTGAACATGTGTTGGTTCACTAGGTGTGTATGCAGGCTTGTGAGATCGGAATTCAGTCTTCATGCTCATTTATAGTAGCAGGCTTATGGCCAGGTAGTGATCTCACTAGTTTGTTTAGCCAACTTACACCCCCTGTTAACATGATCTTACATACACATGCTAATCGGGCTGTACAGACAAATCAAGAGGCATAACAAGATTAAGTACTCCTTGGTGTTATATATTTTTTATGAACTCCCTTGGGAGGATTGAAATATTTTAAATGTCGGCAAAACCGCCCTCCTTGAGAGCCACCTCGTAGTAGCCATAGATAGTAGTGACGGCCAGCAGAATGCCAGTGCCCGAGCCCAAGGTGCCGAGCAAATCGCTCACAACCGCAATCAGACCCAAGAAGAAACCGCCCAAAGCAGCTGCGGTGGGAATAATCTTCTTGAGCTCCCGGTAAGTCGAGCCCTCGCGGGCAGTGGCGATAGCAATGCCCTGATCCTTGAACTGACGGGCAATGTCTTTGGGAGCAGTCGCAGAAATTTCAACCCAAGTCTTGGAGAACAAAGCGCAGGTCGTCACAACATACGTCATGTAAATGATAAGCTGCAAAGGATCCTGGCCAACCTCGCGGAAGCTCTGTGGAGGCTGCATGTAGTAGGCCAAGCCGCTAACGGCATAGAGCTGGCCAGTGACCGGGCGGGTATCCCACACACCGATAATACGGGACAGAATCGACTCGGGGAAGCGCGTGAAGATCATCTGGGAGATCATAAACAGATTAGAGGTCAGGGCGTTCTGCAACATAATCGGCGTGTTCGACGTATAGAACAGCCGCACGGGGAAAGTGCCCAGGGGGCCCCGAGTCTTGATACTGCGCACTGGCAAATCAAGCTTGAGAGTCTGCAAGTAAACCACGGCAAAGAACACGACAACGGTAATAAGGACCTGAGACATGTTCGGGTTCGAAGTGCGCGAAAACGCGTCAACCAAAGCGTTCCACTTGTTGCGGCGAGAGCCTACAAGGTATACGAACTCAACAACGGCACCCTCAAACTCGTAGCCACGGCCAGAGTTGATGGTATTCGGCGAGAAGGCCTTCCAGACGACCTGCTCACAGACGTTGGTGGCCACAAAGAGCGAGATACCCGAGCCCAAACCGTAACCCTTCTGCAGTAGTTCGTCGAGCAAAATCACAATGATACTGGCCACAACCAGCTGCAAAATCAGTAGCAGACACACACCGAGACCCAGCGACCGGGGCGGGCCATACATACCGGTGAGCACATAGACGGTGGCCTGGCCGAAGGACAGAATGATAGCAAGCATTTTCTGGGAGGCCTGGAGCAACTCACGGTCGTTCTTATCCGACGTGTCGATTTTCACAAGGCCTGTACCCGAGAGCAGCTGGAACACCATAGCCGACGTCATGATCGGCGTGATACCGAGCTCCATCAGTGTACCGCGGTTCGATGCCAGCATCATACGAAGCCAGAGCAGCGGGTCGCTTGTATCGGCCGACACGATACCGTAGAGCGGCATCTCGCTCATCACCAAGAAAATCATGAGAACAACTGCAGTCCACATGATTTTTTGGCCAAACGCGATCTTGCGCTTGGGGCCAGTCACCTCAGGGAGGTACGGCGCAAATGGCTTCACTATATCCAGGAAGCGAACGCCAGCCATTATATTTCTTCACCTAAACTGACTTTGGGTGCAAAGGCCTTCGCGGTGGTAATTAGGAAAGTCAGCGGGCTGTGTCGCGCTTTACTAACCCCCTTTCGGCCGCCACGTCACAGAAACCATGACTAAGTGCGGGACAAAGCGCGGGGTACTGCACCTTAGAAGTAGTGAATTATGAGAAGTAAGAATGAAAAAAAGATTATATATCTGCTGGTGCTTCAAAGAAAAAAGCTAGGTATATATAAATATAGATCCACCATGTGTTGGTTGGCTGGCGGTCTTAAATAGTGTTGATTGATTGACTAGTCTGTTTAATGTTTGGGTCATATTTGAGATGGAGTAAACCAATCCGTATAAACTTAACGAGAAACTGTTCCGTCTGACAAGAAGCAGTTTCTTCGGGAGATTTCGTTGTTGATCAGAGGACCCAGGGGTCTCTGTTGAGGTCTCATATCCATATTGTCTCCTCTATTTTTGTGTAAATGAAAATTGATATGAAATGAATAGCACTAAAGTCCACGGAGGCATAACTACTTTAACTCAACCTGGGCCATGTTTGGTCGTTATGTGATCCGTAATTGGGCATTCAAATTCTGGTTTAGTCTGCTCGTATCTGGTAGCTCATTAAGATTTTTCCTTCGTACTCTAAAATGTAGAGGTCTCGGTGCTTTTGAGAAACCCGAGGTGTTATCAAAGAGCTAGGGTGCGAAATAAAACTGAGACACAGTGCCAGGTTCTGTTTGATGGGCCGCTATTTTATACTATCGCTGATCGCTGAAATGTGCATGGCAGCTATCCTGGTAGGCTACGCCGTTACAGGATATAACGGCACAACGTTAGAAATTTTCCAATAGTTTTAAACACATTAAAAACACCGCTCTCGCCTTGTCCTGGCCAGATATCAGTGGCTGCACCATTGAAAAATTGTTGAAATAGTCGTCACTAAGAAAACGTAAGAGACACTTGAGTATCTTAGTAGGTTAAGCTTTGGACACCAAGAGTTGCTTGGATAACCGAAGAGGTATAAGTTAAGCTAAGTTTAGGTCTTAGTTGGGGCATACTGCGGTATTTGTATTAATTCGCAGAAATATGAAATTTGCCTGGTGAGAAAGAAAGATCCGAATGGTTGGAACGATATGTAACTTGGCTCTTTCAATTGTCAAATCTAGTCCAATGGGTCTCCAGCCTTTATATACTTATCTAATTGGAATACATGGTCCGATACTCACACTCTATGGCCTCATCTTTATGGGGACCAAATCCGTTGGTTGGGCACCTATTCAGAAAATGTCTGATAGTGATCAGTTCTGTCGCTTACATTGCTATCTGGGTTAGCTTAGCTCAGTGGTAGAGCGTGAGATTGCAAATCTCAAGGTCTCGGGTTCGATCCCCGAAGTTAACTTTATCTACTACGTTGGTTTAGCTCAGTGGTAGAGCGTGAGATTGCAAATCTCAAGGTCTCGGGTTCGACCCCCGAAATCAACTTGGTAATTTTTTTGTGATTCTAGTGATTCTATCACAGCATTTTTTATTCTCGATATTGCATTGCATTTAGCCACTATTTTGAACAATCACACAGTTCTGAAATGTTAGAACTGTTGACTGCATGGCCGCACAACTGAGACAGCCGAACCTATTTCCTTACCTTGCTTACTCCTTTACTAACCAGTTTCAATGTCGTGGCAAGCCTATGTTGATAATTTGCTGAGCTCTGGTAAGGTTGACCAGGCAGCATTATACTCTCGTGCCGGTGATAGCGTTTGGGCGCAGAGTGCCAATTTCAGTGTTTCCGCCGATGAAATCACCAAGATCGCGAAGAGCTTCGACGATCCGTCGGCTCTGCAGGAGCACGGCTTGTACGTTGTTGGCCAAAAATACTTTTTGTTGCGCTCCGACGACCGCAGTATCTATGGAAAGCATGAGGATACCGGTGTGATTGCTGTTAGGACCAAGCAGGCCATTCTGCTCGCTCACTACGCGCCTCCCACTGTGCCGGGCGAGGCGACTCAGGTCGTCGAGGCCATGGCAGACTATCTCATCAGCGTCAATTACTAGAATCTATGTAGTATGCAGTAGAGTGAATGCTATGCCTTGAAGTCACCGCCCTGTTGTACTCAGCCTTGGACTAAACGGGTAAGATTTGAATATTGGCGCCTCTGTCTAAATACGGGGCGACAGAGGGCGACGATAAGATGGGTCCAATGACGGGGGTCTGACGAAGGAAGCTGAGAATAACGCCAAAAAAGTCGCCAAATAGCGCGAGAATGCCCACGAGCTCAACGATAAATCCGATAAACGATCGTTTCAAAAGAATGAGAATAATGCCTGTGCCAAAACAGACAGTGCCCTTGATTTTTTGCCGCCGCGTGAAAAACAGCACGGCCTTTTGCGTTCCGACCAGCAGAACAATTCCGGCTAAAAACAGAAGGTTACCAAACGCGAGCAGTCGCGAGTTGAAAAAAGTAAAGATACCAAGCACGAAGAAAAGTACTCCGATCGACGTAAGCGCCGCACCACATTCTGGTTAGTTATCTTCTGCTCTATCTCAGCGGATCTGCCCAGCTACTGCTCAACAGTCGCTCAGCTTCCACTGCCCAATGGATCAAAAAACTTACTCTGAACTTCAGACAGCCACATGACGAGGAAAGTCTGGGATGGTAAATTATTAGTCAGATGGCGTCAAAGCTGCTGGGGAAAGGGGTACTACTCAAACTAGAAGTAGAAGGAAAGATACCCGGCACTGCGGAGATACGTGGTGATTCCTCTCGTTTGCTCGATCACCGATGATAACCTACGATAAACTTGTTCTATTCGGCGACTCGCTATTCCAATATTCTGTGAAACCAGAGAGCTTTCTGGTTCCGGCACTCATGGATCGCTATCAGCGCCAGTTGGATGTTGTAGTGCGGGGATTTGCCGGTTATAATACCGAGTGGTGCAAAGGCTTGGTTCAGCCGGTTCTCAAGGGTCTTGGACCGGGAAAAATTGCTGCGATCGTGTTATTTTTGGGCACTAACGACGCAGCCGCTCAGGGATCAATTCAGCATGTCTCAGTTGATCAGTACCAGGCTAATCTGTTTGATATGGTTAGTGAGATGAAGAACTGGACATCCAAAGTCATTTTAGTGGGTCCAGCTATTATGGATGAAAAAAATCCGCACCAGGAGCCAGGTCTTCGCACAAATAGGCGTCTGTTTTCTTACAGCCGGGCCTGCAAGGAAGTCGCTGACCAGCTTGGTTTGCCGTTTGTAGATTTGGCCAATGCGTTTTACCACCATCTTGGTGTGACTGAATTTAATACGTCTATGCCGGGTGATGCCGACTACGAGGGGCCTATTGATGTTTCGAAGCTGTTCACGGACGGACTGCATTTCAGCGGTGAGGCATACAAGGTGTTTTACGATGCCCTTATTCCTGTCTTGAATATTGAGCCGCAAGTAACAGTTATGCCTCTTTGGCGCTCGGTCACAGGTATTGAGGACATTCGTGCCGCTTGCGAGATGCTTGAGCGGGCCAACTCATAAGACGTTTCATTGAGTATCGCAGTCAATCTCCGCCATTTGAGCTATTTATCGACACAGAACTTGAGCGTTCTGATAAGGCTTACTTGGATCTAGTTGATTGCAATTTATCGTGAGCTCTAAAACTCACATCATTTAGTGTTACTTCAGGTTGCATGCCCGCCCCAGGCTCCAAGCTGCTCTGATCCAGGCTCCAAGCTGCTCCGATCCAGGCTCCAAGCTCCGATCTGGGCTCAAGCTCCAAGGTTTCAGCTTCGAGTTTCAGGCTTCAGGCCCCAAGGATCAAGCCCGCACTAAGCACCAGGCTTTAGGCACCAGACATCAGGCGCCTGGTTGGACTCAGCTTCAAATTCGCAGGCAGAATTGAAGTCTCGGACTGAAACAAGGCTTTCCGGATTCAAACTAGACCCCGAAGCCGAATCTCATATTCCCAATCAACTCCGATGGTTACATAGGCTCTAGTTTTGTCTTTTAAATCTCTGCTAACACCAACATCTCGTAATTCGCTTTTGGCAGCTTTTGACTTGGGTATCTTATAACTACTTTAGCTATCAAAATACATCAGAGCTCGTCAGTACAGACACAAATTATTTTTGGCTGCAAGCACCCCTGAGTTTTTATACGTCTCGCTGCATTCTTTCCCTTGGCCGTTTTGACTTTACTTTATCAGTTGGGGACGCAGGCTTAGGAAACCCCCAAAGTATGCCCCTTTTGGCCCAAATTTGCCCCATCCCCCCAACTAAGCTGCAAGCACCTAGAGAACGCAACACGTTAATTTATATCAAACGCAAAACCGTATGAACCAGCCAGACTCTGTAGATCATCATTCAATCACATGCCGCAGATCCTCAAAAAAGACCTGTATCACTTTGCTCGGCACGCCGATCGACATGCCCAACTCTAAGTGGAACCCTTTGCAGTCAGTTGTGCTGCATCAAATGCCCTAACCCTACAGATACCCCGCTCCATGCTGGGTAATTATGCATCTAAAAAACTCGGGTAGAAAGACTACTTTCTTTTATAAGGGAAAAAAAAAATCTCGGCCGACTCCATAACCCCCGGTCACTTTAATCCTGGGCACGCGATCTATTTTGCATCCTACCCCACTTCTGTCAACCCCCCCCTGAAAGTCGTCATAGGCGGCCCGCAGGAACTCTCTTATGAACCTCGAATCCGAACCTCGAACAGAAATGACAACTGAACCCATATCTGATTATCGAAACTCGTCCTACCCTTCAATGTCGGAAAGACCCCGCCAACTGAGTGATAGCTCTGACACTTCAAGATCAACTACACCGTCTTCACCAGCAGTTTCGGAATTGAATTTACCAGTTCCGTTGCCCAAGCTCAAGATCGTAAACGGTGAGTTTCGCGATGAGCTTGGCCGCGAAGTGTTTTTGCGCGGTATCAACTTTGCAGCAGACGCTAAGTTCCCCTACCATGAAAACTCAGACTCGTTTGTCGACTCGCCAGTTCCGCTCTCGCAAGCAGACGCCCACTACCAGCGTCTCCGTGATTTGGGATTTAATTGCTTGCGCTACATTTACACCTGGGATGCTTTAGAGCATGCTGGACCAGGCAAATACGACGAAGAGTACATTGACTATACCATCAAAATGCTACAGAAGGCCCGCGACTATGGGTTTTACATTATTATGGACCCGCACCAGGATGTCTGGTCCCGACACTCTGGCGGCAGCGGCGCTCCTCTGTGGACCCTGCACTGCGTAGGATTCAACCCCAAATATTTTGAAGATACCCATGCTGCAGAGCTGTATCATAAGAACGCAAAGCATACCCAAAAAATGATTTGGGCCTCTAACTACCACCGTCTTGTGAGTCTGACCATGTTCACCATGTTTTTTGCTGGTGAAGACTTTGCTCCAAACTGTAAAATCAACAACATGAACGTTGGCACCTATTTGCATGACCACTACATGGCGGCTCTCAAGCATTTTGCTACCCGAGTCAACGAGGCGAACCTGGGTACATCTCTGTTAGGCTGGGAATCCATGAATGAGCCAGGCCATGGACTCATTGCCTATGGTCATCTTGACAAATTCCCATCGCACCCCGGTCACGTTAAACTGGGCCGCATGCCAACACCGTACCGTGCTATGCTGCTTGGCCAAGGTAAGAAAGTAACTTGCGACTATTTCCGGTTTACAACCGTGGGTACTCGCAACGACGGGCCTCGTGACGTGTTTCCTAACCGATCAACGTGGTTTAGCGATGAGGAGCAGGCAGTACTGGACTCCAAGCATGGCTGGACTCGGTCTTGGTCCGGGTGTCCTTGGGAGCACGAGGGCGTTTATGACTCCAAAGCCGGCAAGTTGCTCAAACCCGAGTATTTCATGACGACGGCGACGGGTACCAAGATGCCTGAGGAAAATGCGTTCATTGATATTTATTTCATCCGTCACTGGAAACAATTTGTGGCCCAAATGCAACCGCTTAACGAGGAGTGGTTTATGTTCATGCAGTCACCAGTTAATATGGCACCACCACACCTTGTTCAACTCAAAGAGCACGTTGATTTGAGTCGCACAGTCTACACACCGCACTACTACGATGGCATGACGCTTATGCTTAAGCGGTGGAGAGCCATGAATGTTGACGCGGTTGGTGTTTTGCGTAACAAGTACTCCAACCCGGCTCTCGCAGTTCGCTTGGGTTCCTCTATGATTCGCAATTGTTTCATCCAGCAGCTTGCGTTTATCAAGGAGGAGGGACGGCGGCGCCTTGGCAATATTCCCTGCCTCGTGTCGGAGATTGGCATCCCGTACGATCTGGACGACAAAGCAGCCTTTGGCACAGGCCAGTACGATAATCAGGTCCGCGCTATGGACTGTAATCACTGGGCGTTGGAAAGTAACAAATTGCATCACTGTCTGTGGACGTACGCGGCCTGTAATACACATGAGCATGGCGACATGTGGAACGGCGAAGACCTATCAATTTGGTCGCACGACGACTATATTCGGGATAGCAATGCGCGGCCGCGCACCGCGTCGGTGATCTCCACAAACTCGGTGGTCTCAGCGGTGTCATCAGCCTCTGCGGGAAGGCCTAGAGACACCCGAAGTAACTCGGCAGAAACCATATCTTCCACAGGCAAAAAGAAGAAATGGTACCGCGGACGTAACAAACTTCCGGCGTCATCGATTATCGACAAATCAGCTGGTGTGCGTGCTGCCCCTGCAGTTATTCGTCCGACCCCCGTGGCGACAGCTGGTTCTCTCAAAAGCTACAGTTTTGATTTGTACAAGGGTACCTTCATTATGAGCATCACGGGAGCCCAAACTATGACACCATGTGGCAATGTAACAACAGTGTTTTTGCCTGAGTATTATTATCGGCAGAAGCTTGCTGTAAACACTACGTCCGGCACGTTTTCGTATGATGCTCCCAGCCAGCTGCTCACTTGGCACCACGGTGAGGGCCCTCAGACGTTGTCTGCAGTTGGCCAGCCGCAATTCCAGGACTCATTTTCGTCGTACTTTGATCCACTATTCCGTGTCGTTGGTGACGGCCAGAGTGAAGTACGTCGTCTAGCCCGTCGGTTCCTAACTATTTAACATACACCGTATTGTTTTTTTTTGCATTTAAGATAATAACTATAGTCAAAAAGATTAAATCCCGTATTTCTCTGCGCAGATTAAGAAATCACATCAGCGGCCTCGCCTGACGCAAAATAGTCGGCCATTTCGGCGTCCAACTCCTCAGCAGTCTTTGCAGTGCGGCCCTTATTCCGGTTACGACCAGCCTTGCGGCCGGACTCGGCCTTTTTAGCCTTGTCGCCGGTAGGGGCAGGGGCAGCCTTGTCGCCGGTAGCGGTCTTGCTGCGGCGCTTCTTTTTGGCAGCGCCCGAGGCTTTCGAGGCACCTGCAGTGGCAGAGGCAGGAGTAGCGGCAGCTTTGGCTTTAGACTGAGGCGTCAGCGAAAGCCGCGAGGCTAGCGGGCGGGCGGACTGGTCAAAAACAATCTCAACCTTCATTTTGGCCGCTCCGTTGTCGATAACAGTGCCGTTAAAGCGCTCCATAGCCTTGGCAGCAAGACCACCACGCGTGAACGTAATGGTGAACTGGCCGGTACGCTGGCCACGGGCGTTGTAGCTGGCCGTGACCTTTTGGATGTGGCCGAGCTCGCTGCGGAAGAAGCCCTCGACCTGGTTCTCGGTAACGTCCTTAGGCATGTTGGACACAATGATACGTGTGGCAAACTGTGTCATATCACCGTTTGTAGCTTTGGCAATACTGGCGGCAGCCTTTTTGGAGACACCAGCCGCCGCTGCGCCGCGACCTTCCTTGCCTGCACTCGCTGACTCGGTCTTGATAGACGTCTTTTTGCGGGACAGGGCCGACTTGCGGACAGCGCTACGCCGGTTACGGCTGGTCCGCTTGGTTTTACCAGCGGAAATAATATCGTCCAGGGATTTATCCAAAGTAGCGTTCATGAGGCTAGGTGGTGAGGCTGGCTAGTAGTCAGCATCCCAGATCAAGTAGATCCCCCCCAGCCAAAGCAGCGGAGTTGAACATTGAATATACAACTAACTGAACAAACTTATAAAATCAAAATTAAAAAAATTCGTCAGTAACAAGTAAACTGGTAAATTTCCGTCGAAAACCCGAATATGCGAAATTGGTAAAATAATCAAGTAAAATACTTAAAAACCACTACCCAAAATTGAACACGAGTTTAGAGTTCTAAAATTATCAGGGCTAACAAAACCAACCAAAGTACGACAAAGCAAAATACAAAAAACCCATGAACCCAAAAATGCTATATCCACGCAGCTACCAATTTTAAACCAAAGAAAAATGGACCAAAGTATAGTAAAACCAAGCCAATCAAGTAATCCAGCAGAAGTCAACAGTCACGATCTGCGGTCCGTGCAGCTCGCTTACTGATTTCCATGAAGGTGAAATACGTCCTGGGGGCCGAGTTCGACTTGGACGGCGCCAGGGTTCGCGACGTATACCCTTCTAATAATCTCAGCCTTTTTCAATCGCCAAATACCTTTGCAGACCTACTATTTCCAGACCAAATGCGCAACCGCAGCGAGGACTGGACAGTGGGGTGCTTGTTTAGAACGCCAAATGGGTTCTCGTACACGCCTCAGTCTGCTACGGCTGTCAAACATTATATCTACAACGTCATCAAACAGGCCGCAAACTCAAGCGATCGTCCACACTTTTATGCTGTTGCAATAATCACACCAGAACCCTTTTATTCGGTGCTTCACCCTCTGCTTGCCGATGCAGGGCATGCCTACGCACAGACGCCTTCGCTGGCGATTTTGACGGAGCTTCACCATGCAATTCACATGATAAATATCAAGGGTATGCCACTTTTTACACATTCTGAGAAGCGAATTCTGCAAATGAACCAAAATCCGAGCCTTTTTAGCGACTACTATTCTCCCCAATCGACCGTCTCACGCCCCGATGTTCATTTTTTTGAAACCAATGCTCATTTTATGGGCAAAGTGTACCCACTGCGAGTGCCTACCTATGTACAAAACCACAATGCTGGTGAGTTCAGCTTGGCAGGCCTCCTTCGATGGCTGCTCCGCTGCAAATCCGTTCAAGGGGCTCACAAAGAGCTCACGCCTTACGGACGCAACACACCGGCGATTCTGGTAGTGTGGCTGGGATTGCTAACCAGGAAAAGGGTCATTCTATTTGCTGGTTACCAAACTCCTGCGGCAAAGCTCGGGGAATATGTTCAGGCGGCCAGCTTTTTAGGCGGAGCGGGTGGGTTGCTCGATACTCAGCGTTCTGCCTTTCCATATGTTGATTTGAATCGGGCGAACGATTTGCTGGCGTCAGGAACGTTTTTGGCTGGCGTGTCAAACCCCGTATTTATCAACAACCCCGAGTGGTGGGACGTGGCTGTTGATTTAGAGAAGCCATTTGTCGTGATCAGCCCACAAATCTCGCAAACAGTAGCTCAAGCACCGCTACTCCCTCGAGATGCACAATTCATGAAAGAAGTTAGCGACAGTGTGGCCGCCAATGTCCCCGAAACTGAGATCCGCGAAGTTGTCGTCGGATATACTACGGATATCCTGCGCAGTTTAGCGGGTGACGCACTAGCACAGCGGGCTTACGCCCGAGCACAAGATTCACACATGTTTGTGCCCGGGTTTGGCTATTGCTGGTCGAGCGATAGCGAACGAGAACAATTTGAGACCCGATACGCTGACGTTGGTGCCGCCTGGCAGCAGCTACCGAGTTTTGAGTATTTTATGACGAATGTGGCTCTGGCAGTGTGGCCACAGCAGCACAAGCCAGTAATTGATTTGCGGTACCACTACGATTTGCTGCGGCAAGGCAATCTCGATCTGGCAACAGCAGCCAAAGTGTACCTGCTTCTCTGCGAACATATCAACGATATTGTCGATATCACGCAGTTTTTAGCAGCTACAAACTCGATTTACTACTTGGTACTTGGTGTCTACCACCCATCTTCTGATGTGCGGGATGTTGTTGCCCAATTAATCTTGCGAATTCAAAAACACTCGGCCGGCCAGTTGTACTTCTTGAGTCTGCCCCCCTTCCACAGCATTGGACTACACATAGCCGTCAAAGAACGGCAAATTCTAGAGAATGGGTTCTAGTGTGCTTTTTTTCAAAGTATCACTGCGTGACCAAAAAATACATATTTAAACTTCGAAACTTATGAGATGCCGAAAATTTCACTTCCCGACGCGACTGCTTATGTGGACGCCAGCAATCGTGTTGGCGCTAGCCGTGGTGCTTCGGGCGGCTATTTTCGCATGGAGTCTTTACCAGGATGCCCATATGCTCCCCAAGTTCACGGATGTAGACTACATGGTGTTTACTGACGCCAGCCAATTTGTCGTTGACGGGCTCAGCCCGTATCTTCGTGAAACTTATAGGTACACACCGCTGCTATCATGGCTGCTTGTGCCCACAGTCAAGGTTTTCTGCTTTGGCAAACTGCTTTTCATGCTCGGCGATTTGGTGGCGGGATATCTGATGCTTCAGATTTTCCGTCGCCAGCACGTGTCGAGCCGCGATGCCTGTATTTTCTCATCGCTCTGGCTTCTAAACCCCATGGTCGCTGCTATCAGCGTCCGTGGATCGTCCGAGGGACTGCTTGGCGCAATGGTCATTTATATGCTATGGGCTGTACTTGAAAAGCGCTACTGGCTGGCCGGGCTCGGCGCTGGTCTAGCCATACACTTCAAAATATACCCGATCATCTATGTTCCCACTATTATTTGGGCTCTGGGTCCGCTGCACCCACGCAAGTTTATCAACAAGCCGCGGATTTTGTTTGGCCTAGGTACTGCTGTTAGTTTCTTGGGTCTCACAGGACTCATGTATGCTATTTATGGCCAGGAGTATTTGCAGCACTCTTGGCTGCACCATTTAACCCGGATCGACCACCGCCACAACTTCAGCATTTACGCAACTGTACTATATTACGCTTCAGCTGATCCTTCCTCGGCCCCGCGGTTTGAGAGTTGGGCTTTTGTTCCTCAGCTGCTGCTGTCGGGCGTGGTGATCCCCTTGGTTTTTGCCCGCCGCGACATCGCCAAAACGATGTTTGTACAGACATTTGCATTTGTGGCCTTCAATAAAGTGTGCACATCACAATACTTTTTATGGTATCTCGTGCTACTGCCCTTTTATGTGCCCTCGCTCAAGCGCGCCGGCGTGCTAAAGTATGTGTTTGCCGTTTTGTGGGTAGCAGCTCAAGGAATGTGGCTTCATTATGGATATCACCTGGAGTTTTTGGGTAATTCAACATTCTATCCGCAATTGTTTGTTGCGACGCTGGTATTTTTCATTGTCAATGTCTGGGGCACCTGTTTGCTGATCCGCTGGTTTTAGTGATCGGTTCAGTGGTAGATAGCAAAAATGGTCTACGTATGGGCCAATAAGAATTAATTTCATATTAAAAATAAAGCATGTAAATGACAGAGAACCACACTGCAATTCAGTAATATATGCAATGTGTTAGTGGGTCAATCCAAGCCGTTACTGTCGTCGAAAGTTCTGACATGTGATGCGTGGGAAATCTAGCGGTATTTAGTGACATTTAGTGACATCTGACAGAGTACTTATTTAGTGCGGCGAAGAATCGCCAAAATCGCAATGGCAACGGCATAAAGCTGCTCCTTAAAGAAGAACAAAAAGGCCGAAGTCAGAGCTGACTGCAAAACCTTGGTGGTGAGACCACCGTAGAGACCGGCAACACCATCGCGAGCAACGATGTCCTTAATGCCCTTGATAAGGCTGGAGGAAGCAGCGTTGTCCTTGCGGCGGAGCTGGAGACGGGCCTTCAGAGTAATGTAAGGGTAGGTAACGGTCGTGGCGATGATCTTACCCAAAGCACCGATAAAGAAGGCATCAAGGGCAGTCATCTTGCGGTTCTTCTCAACCATATTGCGCAGCTGCTCAAAGATAGTGTACTGAAGAACCGGGTTGATCACCAGGACCAGAGCAGGGCCCAAACCAGAGAAGAAAGCCTTGAGACCGTCCCGCTTGTAAATATCCTTCACCGTCTCAATGGTGGACGGCTTGGCGCTGCCGTCACGGACAGTCATGCGGGTGTTGACGACCCAAATCGGGTTAGTGAAAATGCAGGTCGCAGCACCGGCAATGGCACCAGCGGACATGGACTGCAGAGTAGTCAACTGACCATTGGGCGCGTCATAGGCCTTCTTAGTGCCCTCGTAAAAGTAGTAGTAGATGAAGTTGGTGATGGTAATTCCAAACAGAGCAGAGTCCAGACCAGCGTACAGTCCAGCAATGCCTTCCCGCTTGACAATAGCCTTAGCGGCGTCGATAGCAGACACCTTCTTCGCGCCCTTGTCGGCGCGGGACTCAGTTTGGGCCCGAGTGGACAACGTGATCAACGGGTAGGTGACGACCATTGAGAGAGCGCCACCACCGGCACCGGAAAGAGCATGGGCAACGTTATCGTTTTGCGACATTGAGCGAGTTGAAATCTATTTTTTTGTTGGCAAAGCCGGTCCAAGAGATAGGGAAAGGAAAGTCCAGGGCGGGGAGGGGAGGTGAAATATCACACGTTCTATCCCCGCATATCGGGGTGGTGGTCAGCTGACTAAGGACCCACATGCCGCAACCCTCGCTGCCGAGGCATGAAGTTCCTTGCGTAATCGTCACCCCGGATTTATTAGAAAGCAGGCGTCAGCCTTTTATTGTTTCGCTACCTTTGGCATCTTTTTTCGGCGAATTTTGGGCAACTAGGAATACTTGGCTGCCATGAGCACAGACCCAGTCAGATCTCAATCACCGGCGGTGTCAATAACGCCCCCTGCAGTGAACTTAAGCTACGATGAGATCGTCAATTTGCTTGTAAACAATAAACCCGTCCCTGGAATCGTGGACATCCCTGAAACTGTTTTGGGAGCCGAGAAAACCTCTAAATCTCAGGCTCCTCGACGTTTGAAGCCCTGGGAAAAAGATTAGACATAATGCATCGTATATTTATTCGTAACTATTCAACAGGGTCGGCCAAAATTTGGGCTGCCTCGAGGGGCACTCTTGCCGGCTCCTTGGGTTTTAAAACTCGGAGTGTCGCTTCAAATACAGCCAACGCACTCGCATTCACCGGGAAGGATCGCAAAATCGATGGCAAAAACCCTCTAAAGTATGCCCGCAGCCCGCCACGCGCATAAACCGCTTTGCATGCTTGCATCCAGGTCTTATATTTCGGGTTTGCAACATCGTCACACATAATTTGCTGCTTGACAATGTCCGAAGGATATGCAGTGGCCCAAAACACCGTCCCCGACAGCCCTCCGGCCCAGAAATTGATAGCTGCTGCCGACATTGAGGTATTGCGCTCGAACCATTTTGTGAATATATCGTAAGAGCCCCACCAAAAGCAGAAATTGGTCCGGAAAAGCATTGTTGCAAAAAGGCCATGGTACAGCCCGCCAAACACACCCCGCTGCTGGACAAGTTTCGTAACGCAGTCAATGGGACCACTGTACTTTTTCGTCCCTTGGTTGTACTGCACTTGAAGCAGCGCCTTGACGTGCTCAATCGGCGCAGCAACAAAACTCACCGTCCAGCCCGAAAGCACACCGGCAATCACTTTTCCCTTAAACGGCAATTCTGGCTCATCGGGCCACACCCAGCACTTCAGACACATGCGGTAATTGTGCAACGATCCAAGCATAACGCTGTCCATAATTGTCCAGCCTACCAATGGCGGCGTGGCTCCTTTGTAAAGACCGCGAACTCCTTCATTTTTCACTGTGGTGATGAGGCAGTCGAGGGGGCCTTTAAACGACGTATTTGTTTGCATCCGTACTTTGATAGTGTCAAAAGGGTGGCCAACAACTAATTTTGTAGCCCCCGATAGCATACCGGCTACGAAGCCAACATAACCACTCGCATCGGTAGCCATAATCGTTCAGTTATCCGGATGACTCTTGATCTGTCAGGACGCCGAAATCGGTCGGGAGAGGGGTTGGGTCAACGACAATTTCATCTCAGTACAGAAGATTCGAACTGGAATTCAAAATAAGTGGGACACAGTATTGCTCAGAGACTTTGAATAAATGCTGTGTAATTGTGAGGGGGAATTGCAACACAGGGGGTACTCAACGGTATCAATTGTGGTGTCTTTCCTCGGGCACATGAACTAAATTCGGACTTCGATTGACAGGCGATTTGAATCAAGGCGTGTTTAGCTAGTTAGTTATACATATTTGAGAGCAATGTATTAGTCTAAAGAGGTATTGCATTACTTAGGTACACAGCTTAAAGAGATCCAAAGATGCCGTCGCGAGAACCGAATGAATCAAGTGTAGTATACACAAAACTCCATTGTCAGACGCGAAAGATTTAAAAGTGAATTATGAATCTTGAACTCTTCAAATCTTCAAACCCTCGCTATACAGGTAGTCTATTTTAAAGTAACCTCGAAAAACAGTGTTTTTTATTGAATTCACCAAGACACCGGAAACTCATCAGCCTGACAAACATGCAATTCCCACGGCCGAATATAATAGATCAGCTCGCCGCGAAGGATTTGTTACAGAATGCTCTTGACATTATGGCCCAAAGGCTTGCAACAGATATTGCTCAAGGGAACCTCGGATATTGTGAAAAATATGTCCAAGAATATGTACGGCAAGCCGCTTTGGATCCGCGAGTAGCAGGAGGTGACCTACGAAAAGCTGTTTACATTCTAATTTTCGAGTACGGGGTGCTTTTGAATCCATCAATGGAAATTGTTTGGGATGTTGTGGCAGTTTATGGCCCGCAAAACAGCAAGAAAACTGCCGAGTTCTTGAACAGTCTGCCAGCGATTTATAAACCAAAGTTTGCAAAGTATTTGCTCCATGTTGGCCAGGAACCCACCCGGCTAGATCAGACCAGCTCAGAAAAGCTCCGGAAAATTTTACAGGTGTTTTTTATGTCGACCCTGAACGAGATCGTAACTCCAGACTGGCTAGCTCAAGTCAAAAGTCTGAAAACAGATCATGCTCGAACTATAGCCAATGCTGCAAAACTCTTCATGTTGACGGCATCAGCACAAACTCTTGTTACTCTGTTTCCTGATCTTAAGCTTCGGCGAGCGACAGAGTTGCTTGAGAAGTCGTCTTTAGAAGAGGTTACCCAGCGGCTTTTCGACGATCCTTCGTTGATCTCTGAGCCGCCAAAATCGAAACCAAGGTATGTTTTACTGGATAAAACGAGCAAGCCTCAAGTTAATGTTAAACAAAGAACACTGCAAATGGCACTGGAATACCTTGACGAAGACCCAGATGATACCATCGACTTTGGCACAGAAACGATGTCGGCTGCAGACCGTAAACTTGCTGAACAGGACAAGTCGCTGTTCCAGGCTTATAGCAGCAATCCGCAGGCATTCGAAAAATCAAGCCGCAAAACTAAAGAGCGAGATCAACTACGCAAAAAATTTGATTGGACTGATGAGCAGCTCGAAGGCTGGGCGGTTATGATCAAAAGAGATCCTAAACGTCAGTCCAAGTTGGCATGGACTGCCGAGTTTGGCCACGTTGATTCTCCAGATCCATCTGACACAAATAAATCTGAAAAATCTGAGAAAAAGACAGAGAAAAAGGCTGAGAGAAAGCCCGAGCCAAGTAAACCAGCTCGTAAACCCCAGCCAAAGGCTCGTTATAAGGAGCATCATAAAGCCAAACCTCTTAAAGAATAGCTAGTAGCTATTTGAATTAATTTAATCAGAAAAGCCGTCAAAATCGCTTGCAGCGTCCTCGATTTTTTCCACCTTTGCCGCCATTTCCAACTCGTCCCAAAGCTCGTCTTCGTCGGCCAGGCGTTTTTCGTCATCGTCCTGCAGAAAAGCCAGACTTGCAATCTCCTCACCAACAAAAACTTTGCCAGCTGGAGCACGGCTCTCGGTTTCGTAAACTCTTAGGTATCTGTCGAGTCCAGCTGCGGCTACGAATCTGCCGCGAGTTTCTACTGTCCAAGTTGAGCCACTGACACCCTTGTAATGCCCCAAAAGCCGGGGAGTAGGCACAACCTGCCACAGTGCCATTTTCGCTTGCGAATCAGCAATAACTACCGAGTCGGCGCCTGCAGCGACGACGGCCTTCAAAGCGTACTTTGAAATTTCTAGTTGGTGGAGTGGCCGGCTGCCGTTTGATGGATTGTATACCCGTAATTTTCCATGTTTTGTGACACAAGCAATCCAGTTTGGATTGCCGTGAGGAAGAAAAGTAGCAGCGGTAACTAGATTTCGTTCCTTCAGATCGTAGCGGGTATTTTTCGGATTCTTGGCTGTCCACTGAATTTGTGATTCGCCAGTTTGCAGGTCTATTTTCACAAGGTAGGGCAATTGCTCGAGCCCAGAAGCCAAAAACAATTGCGGATCAGATGGATGGCCTACGAAGGTTGTGATCTCAGGAGTTAACCCGAATTCGCAGGTGTGTTCACCTGTACGCAAATTTATTGCTATGCCTGCGCCATCAGCCGACGCCAAGACCAGTAAATCGCCTACTGCCACAAGTCCTACAACGTTTTCCCGTTGAACAAGCTCACGAATCACTTCAAAGTCGTCATTAACTAAACTGACGCTACCCCGTTTTCGGCAGAGTACAATGCCATAATCGGTATTTGCAGTGCGTAAAACTGGATCGCCTTTACTGCCGACAAATGTCTCTATCTGGGGCTTTTCGCTGTTAGGATCGGTAGTGTCAGTATTTCTTGAAAACGTGATTTCTTTCACGCTGCCCGAATCCAAGCAAGCTACTGCGATCTTCATTGTAAGCAGAATTTTTCCCAGGCCATTCCAAATATATTTTGGCAATGGGAAAAGCCAGAAAGTCTCCGCCCTGCAGACCCAATTAAAAAAAATGAAAAATCAAACGCCGAGTAACTGGCCAATTGTTAATCTAAATCATAATCATTAAACTTGAGCAGCACCCTCGCGCTGGCGCTGCTCGCTGGTCACCACAGCTGTGTTTTGGAATTGCCCAGTGTATGTGCTCTTCCAGAATCTGATTTTACCGTCGTCACCTGTTGAAGAAAGTACAGTGCCCGTTAAATTCCAGGCTACTCGCCAGACTTCACCAGAATGGTCTGCAGACTCATGTGCAAGTTCTACCTGCAGTGGGCTAGCCGTTTCACCTGTTTCACCTTCGGTGACAGTTTTTGTGACTTTGAACAATCGGAGATACCCGTCTTTGCATGCTGTTGCAATCATATGGTAAGAGCGTCCAAGGTTAGGTGCCCATTGCATGTCTCGAATCAGACCCTTGTGTTGGGAGAGTTCAGCGACCCGGACATACTTCCCCGAGGCTTCTCGACAATAAATAAACGCGTCTTCAAGCACGCTGACTGCCAAGTAGTCTCTAAGTGTTAGTGAACGAGCCCAGGCGAGCGAGAATGCAGACTGAAGCTGACGGGCAATCGGATGGTTAAGCAACGGAATCTCGGCTGTCTGGGTCCAGAATCCTAAATTGTTTGGATCCATAGCCTCATGAATGCGCAAAACGCCGTCCGCCGCAATTGATGCGAGTTTGAGCCCAGTATAACTCGAGGCAAACTTGATGTCGTATAGCGGTCCGCCATACTCAGAGATCGTATGCTTTCGTTTCCAGCGCTTGCCTGAGCCTGGAGCTTCTGTTGTATCTTCTTCCCAGATTTTAACGACGCAATCGTGAGCTGCAGACGCAAGAATCGAGGCATATTCGGGGCCAGCCCAAGATACTTTGGCAACGGCTGCGTCGTGAGCACGCCACGAGTCGCTCAACTGCCAGGTATCCGAGACATTGTCAAAAACTTTGATAGTATGGTCTGCTGAACACGTCGCCATACGCTTGCAGTAAAAGTCGTAGGCGACGTCCATGATCTGGTCCTGATGGCCAGCAACAAAGGGACGGGCCATTGTCAGTGCTGACAGAGTTGAGTCCTAAGAAATAGCTGGGTGACCAGACTCATCAGTCCTAGTCAAAATTGGCACACTAGAAGTTGACGCCGAAATTGACACAAAAAGAAAGGAGTAAATGAGATAAATCTGTTTTAGAAGCAATCAACGTGGAATTGACTTTGAACATACTATTTTATGGCATTTAACTTGACGTGGTGTTTCCGACCAAAGACCGCCAAAATTCCGAAAATAAGCCAGTGCAGTGAGCCTGAATTACTTACAAATACACAAGTGTATAAACTATACGCCAAACATTTTGAAACCTCCATATTATGTCGAACTCACCTACTCTGAATTAATTTCTTTTCGACCCCGGATTTTCTTCGTGCTTTGTAATCAGCGTCCTGTGGGTTTTCTCGATTACAAAGGGTCCTATTGGCTCTCCCACCTCCAATGCTCGCTCTTCGTCGCCAGATTGGCACCAACCTGTGCATGCGGTCTATTATGACCCGCCCTGCTGTGCGTATGGCCCCTATCATGTTTGCCCAGGTGCGCCATGCCTCTTTTGAGCGTCTCAACGCTCAGGAGGTCGATAACAAGCTGGTGAGCCAGCGCAAGAACCGCCCTCTCTCCCCCGAGCTTGAAATTTACAAGCCCCAGATCTCCTGGATTCTGTCCGGTCTGCACCGTATTACTGGTGTTGCTGTCGGTGCTACGTTCTACGTCTGGATGCTTGCCTACGCTGCTGGACTGCCCGTTTCGGCCACCGCTATTGCAGGCGCCTTTGGTGCCTGGCCCGTCGTCGCCAAAATCGCTACCAAGTTCGTGCTGGCCACTCCTTTCACATTCCACGCATGGAACGGTATCCGTCATCTCGTTTGGGATATGGCCTTGATGGTTAACAACAAGGGCGTTACCAGCACCGGCAAGATCGTTCTGGGCCTGACCGCACTTTCTTCGGCTATTTTGGCTTTCCTGTAAACACGATTCATTTCGCACTCATAAATTAAATTGTCTAGTACAACCCTTATCTAGTTCATCTCCGTTGTTTCGTTTCGCTTCTTCCCCACGATCGGGAGCATTTTTTACAAACCCCTGGTGTATGAAACTTGTTTGTCAGCAAAAGGGACCTATTTTGGTAGCTGCAGGTTTCCTTCAGAAATAAATGTCTGAACCTCAAAGGGCTCGCTACGTCGGATGGGATCCGGGAAAGCAGCCCACTAAATCCGACCAGCGTAAGCTCAAGGATTTGTATAATGGTTCGATTGTTCAGGTTGAATATCAATCGCAGGCTATTCAGGCACAGAAGCCTTCGTTTGTTGCAGCCGCCGCTCGGTTGGCAGCGGCGAAGGCTCAAGCACCAGGGAATGCGCCTTCGCAGGTCCCCATAATGCAAAGCTCTGTGCAGAGCTTGCAACAATCTCGCTTGGCAGCCTCACCCCGCGGGCATACTCGTCAAAATTCGGCATCGGCGGCCGCCGCAGCATTCGTGGCGCCAGCAAACAAGTCCCGGCCGACTGGAGCTCCGAGAATCGATGCCGCAAGGCCAGCATCAACAATTGGTTTGGAAAACTACGCAATCTCGCCCCTCGTCGCCCGTCCGGATTCGCGGCGCTCGAGAAACATTAGTAGCGCGGGACTCGCTGTGCCGGCCTCAGCTCTTCGATTGTCAACATCTTCTTCTTCGGATGATCCTACAGGTATTGCTCGTTCCGCGGCCTCGGCAGCTCTTACTGAGCAGTCTCCTCCTTTCAATAGACCGGCAAGTTGCTCTATTTCGTCAGTGTCCTCGGCAAACCTGGCGACCGGCTCCCCAGCCCCGGGGCTGCCAACCTCCCAGTCCACAATCGGTTCACTACTGTCACCAACAGCTGCCGGAGCGGCTACTATGGCATTGCGATCAAGGCAGTCGTCAATAATTACGGAATCTGACTTCGAAGCGAGCTTTTCTTCTCGTGATCGTGACGAGGCTTCGGCAGCCGCTATGTTTGCAGCTCCTCTCAGTCTCGGTCAGGAATTTAGCGAAACGGCTGTAGGCGTGCCCACAACTCGTGACCGTCTGTCGTCTATTGGAACACTTGGTTGTGCTTTTGAGCCGGTCGCTCCAAGCTGCTCGTCGACTCTCGAGTTCCCACAACTTCCACCATCACCACATCGCTCCTCTCCACCCAGCCAACTCGCTGCTCCGAAAACACCGAAAACGCCGAAAACGCCGAGTACCCCAGTGCGATCAGCTCAGGCGTCAGCAGCAGCTCGGGCATCGTCCCTGAGGCCTATCCAGGTTGCTCCGCGAGAGCCGTTGTCAGTCAAATTTGTGTCCTCCCTGAGCGCGTCTCTCAAAACGCAACTTGAATCCAAAAATGCGATTGAGGCGGAAGAAAAATCCAAAACACAGCGCGAACGCAATATGGTTATTGAGCAAACGGCAGCCCGCATCTCGGCATCTCGCGAAATGGATTGGCACGATACAAACTCCATGTCGTCGGCCAGCACAAACCCCACTGGAGCCCGATCCGCGCTGGCCGCGGCTGTGCGAGCAACTCCGCGTGCAGAAACAGAAGTTGCTCGAATCCAGGAAGTTGTCGCGGCGAGGTCCAGACGGAAGAAGCGGTTCCGGCCTTCGGGACAATGGAGCAGCGGCCGGACCATGGTTCAGACGCCTCGCCCTTTATCAATGAGTGAACGACCACCGCTAGTATCCCGATGGTCGACATCAACGGCTCCGGCTAGCTCGCGCGCTGATACCCCGCCGCCTGTTGAATCAGCTACCTCGAGTTCTGAGCCATCATCGGCTGCCTCGAAGGCATGTAGCAGCAGTGTGCCCGTCCCTCCGTCGCCTACAAAGAGGCAAAACTTTTTTAGCAAATTGTTCCGCAAGGGTGAGCGCCCAAATTCATCTGAGGTCTCTCTGATGACAATCGAAGCCACCCCATCGCCTGTTCAGCAGCCGGCTGCACCGCCCACGAAGCACCTGAAGCAAACTATGAGGGATAGCCATGTGTCTAAGAAGAAGCTCTTCAATGAGGAAAAACCTTGGAAACACCATCTTGAGGCCCACGTCATCTCCGAAAAAGAACGCAAACGCTACGAAAGAGTGTGGGCCGCCAACAAGGGCACACACGTGCCTTATTTACTATCAATTGTTGAGGCAGAATCCCAAGGAGCGCTGCCTGCTGGTCTCGGTGACCCGGAGGGCTATCGGTCTTCCCAAAGCCTGCTGTCAACTGCGTCTGCTCCTGTACCCGCCGCGACTTTGATTCCTTCTTCCGGATCGGCAACTACTTCACTCACTATCCCAGCAGCAGCCGTGGCTGCGAACACTGCAACAAACAATGTCGCCCTTGCGTTATCTCCAGCAGCCAGCTCGTTTAGCCCGCCGGCGGGCCCGCAAGGCCGGCAGTCTTTCGACGGCCGGAGTATCCAGTCTGGCGACACCCTTGAAATGTACGAACGCCAGCAGCTGGAGGATATTCACGGCTACGCAGTGGCTCAGCTTTGGCGACGGAGTCACCTTTCAGACGACGTTTTGGCTCAGGTCTGGGATTTAGTTGACAACAACCAAGATGGCACCCTAGATCGCAGCTCGTTCGTTGTCGGTATGTGGCTTGTTGATCAATGCTTGTATGGTCGTAAACTACCGTCACGTATTGATGATGCCGTCTGGAAATCTGTGGGACACCTTCAGGTGAAGATTCGAGTCAAAAAGCCCCGCAAGAAGCTGCTCAAAGTGAAGTATCTCCGGCATCGCAAGCGGGCATCGGCAGCCACCTCTGTCGATCCGTACTTATTGCTTTCACAGGCACCAGAGTCACCCCGAAACACTTTTATTGATGCTTAGTGTATGTATTATTAGAATAATTTTTGTTTTTCAACTTTGTTTTGTCAACTTATCATGTGATAGCAGGTTGTCCCAGGCCACAAGAAATGATAGTTCTGAGAACTCGAGATATAAAAAGCGGGGTGCTTAGATGTGGGCCCCATTCATATCATAGTATGAAATTGCCTGGACGCCAGGATCCTTTTCTCAATCGGCTGGGAGCATTATACACAGCCGCTAACTCCTCAAGCTCGATATCTATCGAAGATCTATTCAAACATCTATGGTCCGTTTTCTAAGTCAATCAATACTTAATAGATCGACCCTCAACGATAGTGAGTCAATATGCATGGTGCCTTCTTTTCTTTGTAAGTGACTGCATATACATATATTGCATGAGCCGCTATTATTTAAATACTACCAACAAAACCATCGAAAGTCCCAATTCCATATGTCTGCAAAGTTTGGTCGAGAGTTCCGTGAAGCGCATTTTCTCTTTGAGGATGGTGTCACCGAATTGAACCATGGCTCGTTTGGTGCGGCACCAAGGGCTGTCGTAGAAGCTCAATTCGAGCATATTCGCCAAAAGCACGCCTTCTCTAATCGCTACATTCGTTTTGAGCTCGGTAACATTTCGCAAAAGTGCCGCAAGGCAATTAGTGAGGTTGTAGACGCCGACTATCATGATCTGGTGATGGTACCTAACGCTACGACGGGTGTGAACACTGTACTTCGCAGTTACCCATGGCAAATGGGCGACAAGGTCGTTTATTTTTCCACTATTTACGGTGCTTGCCTCAATACTCTTAAATTCTTGGAGGACCAATACGATATTCAGCTTATCCCTATCGAATTGGATATCCCAACCACCAAGGAAGCCATAACCGAGGCATTAATCAAGACACTGGATGAACATCCAGACACTAAATTAGTGTTTATGGACTTGGTATCCTCTATGCCGGCAATTATGATGCCCTGGGAAAATATGGTTAAGATTTGTCGGGAGCGTGGGGTCCTTTCGTTTGTTGACGGAGCTCATGGTATTGGAATAGTGCCGATCTCGCTGCGAACCGCTCAACCCGACTATTTCACTAGCAATATTCACAAGTGGATGTACGGAACTACCTCAGCGGCATTTTTGTATGTTGATCCAAAGCACCACCGCCAGGTTGTATCTCTCCCAATATCGGCAGTCTACATCAGTCCATCGGCCAAGCTTGATCCAGAAGAAGAGCGAGAGGTTTTGGGCAACACATTTGAGTACATTGCCACTGTCGATTATTCTGCTATGCAAAGTGTTTTGGAACTGGTTAAATTCCGCAAGGAAGTCTGCGGTGGAGACCAAGCGATTTTAGACTACCAAAACAAGCTGGCTAAAGATGCTTCGCAGTTGGTCTGCAAAGAATTTGGAGTTCAAGATATCAATCTTAGCGGTGATTCTATGGCAATGTTCACAGTGCCTTTTCCTTACAACGTTGAGCCTGAGCTCCAGGCGAAATTTATCAGTTTCGCTGAAGAGAAATTCGTGGGCTATTCCACATTCATTGCGTTGGCACCCTACAAAAACAAAGTCTACGCGCGGTTTTCAGCTACTATTTACCTTGATCTTGATGATTTTAAGGTTGGAATCGATGCAATTCGTAAAGTGATCAAAGACTGGGAAGAGGCACCCAAAGACATTGAGCCTCCAAAGGATACTATTGCTATGCCTGTAACTGAGTAAATACTACTTCTTTTGCCCAAATTTTATTCCATGCTTTTTTGCCTCCTGGGCCAGCCGCCGTTCTGTTTCGTCGCCGTGGAATCCGGACCCAGTTTCCTTTCTGGCAAAACTAACAGTGCACGGTTTGTTCATCAAGTATTGTCCATTCATATTAGCAATTGCGGCATCAGCCGACTCAAAATCTTCAAAATATACAAATCCGAACCCCTTGTGTTGTCCATCATCGTCTCTCGCGATTTTGGTGGTGACCAAAGGCCCAAATGATGAAAACGTTTGAGCCAAGGTTTTCTCCGTCACCAAGGTATCTAAGTTTCCCACAAACACTTTGGCACCAATTCCTCCATTCAATTTATCGCTACCAGCGCGACGAGTATTGACTGGTTTGTTGAACAATCTGATATTGCCAAACAAAGCCGCGGCGTAGTCGGCGTCCTTGGCTGTAGCATACTCGACAAATCCATAGCCCTGGTGAGCTAAAGACACACGATCTTTGGGCATATAAACAGAGACCACTGGACCAGCTTGAAGACCTAGCTCGTAGAGCAACGATTCGTCTACTCTATCATCTAAATTGCCAAAGTAGAGAGTGTGTTGACCCTTGTCTGCCATGATTTGGTTAGGACTAAAAAGAATTCCGTGCCAAATTGAGCGGATGAAAAGCGAAACTTTCAAGTCCTCAAAAATGTCCGTAGAACCCCACTTAACAGACTATAATGCAGAATGGTAAATAGTTTCGAGCTCCATTACATAAAATGCACCTGTGAAAAAAATGACCTAATCGGATATTTTTTTTCCACCTTCGACTTCAATTCCTAATGGTCAAACGGCGTTTGGATAACGATGGTGAAGCTCTTGAAGAATTTCCACCACTCACGATGGACTCCGAGTCTGAGGCTGAGTCTGAAGTAGAGTCTCAGGCGCCATCAGTCCCCTCTCTAGACTCCGATTCGGATAGCGGCCTCGACAGCGACGAGTTGCGCGAGTTGCAAGACGAATCGGATATTGACGAGGCTGATCTGTTTAGTGATGACGATGAAGTGCGGTATATTGAGGGTGCCGATGGCAAGCCGCGCCCAGTTCGCCCGCCCATCGACCCTCATTACAGCAGTGACGATAGCGATGTTGATGAATCGAATACTATTGGCAATATCCCGGTGGCCGCTTATGAAAAATTCCCTCACATTGGCTATGACATTGATGGAAAACGGATTATGCGTCCGGCAACTGCTTCAGCCATTGATTCGCTGCTGGAAACCATTGATCTGCCCAAGGGCTGGACCGGATTGGTAGACAAAAAGACCGGTGGTAATCTCAATCTAAGCAAAGAAGAACTTGATCTCATTGACCGTGTACAAAGTGGAAAGCTTCCAAATGATGACATTAATCCCTATCAGGATACGGTTGAGTTTTTCACTTCCAAACAGGAGGTTATGCCTTTGACGGCTACACCGGAGCCCAAGCGTCGATTTGTTCCGTCAAAGCACGAAGCAAAGCGGGTGATGAAACTTGTGCGTGCTATTCGTGAAGGTAGATTGGTTTTGAAGGACAAGAAGGACGAAAATATCGATGATGATGGCCAAATGAAGCTCAGCTCCAAGCTGTATGATGTGTGGGAGAATGAAGAATCCAAGCCTGAAAACAGCATGCATATTCCGGCGCCTAAAATGGCTCCTCCTACCCACGAAGAAAGTTACAATCCCCCTCCTGAGTACCTATTCGATGACGAGGAGAAGAAAAAGTGGCTGGCCATGGATCCCTTGGAGCGTGAGACAAATTTCATACCACAAAAGTACGGCTCACTCCGCAAAGTACCTGGCTATGCCAATGCGATCCGAGAACGCTTTGAACGTTGTTTGGACTTATATCTGGCACCTCGATCTCGTCGTAGCAAGCTTAACATTGATCCTGATTCGCTGATTCCCGAGCTGCCGTCTCCTCAGGACCTTCGCCCGTTCCCTATTCGGTGCTCGGTCATTTTCAAGGGACATGAAGGTCGCGTTCGAACACTTGGCGTCCATCCTTCAGGCCAGTTCTTGGCTACTGGTGGTGAGGACGGCTCTGTGCGTGTCTGGGATACCATGACCGGCCGTGAGATTTGGCGGCTTGACATTATCAAAGCTGATACCTATAACGATACCGATGGTGGCCACCCCGATGACAGAATTGATGCTGTGGTGTGGCACCCGAAGGTCGACACGGGCATTCTTGCCGTGGCGGCTGGCGATAATGTTTATTTGGTAGTACCTGCTGGAGTTTTCGACAACAACGTTGAAAACACTGGCCTGGAAGCCATGGAACGTGGCTGGGCCTACAAAGCCGATGGTCGCACAGCCAAGGCATCGACAAATGTTGAAGATGGCGATGAGGAAGATGCTGCTACCCCGGCTAAGACCTACGCTCAGTGGACCAAGCCTGGCCCTCAACTCGCTGCAAAGGGCTGCGGCGTGGTCGTGCGTTGCACAAAGCGAGTCCGCAAACTGGACTGGCATGCAAAGGGGGACTACTTTGTCACAGTATTGCCAGAAGCTGGCCACTCTGCGGTATTGGTGCATCAAATGTCCAAGCATACGAGCCAAAGCCCCTTCCGCAAGTCCAAGGGCATTGTCCAGGACGCCAAATTCCATCCTTTCCGTCCGCACTTGTTTGTTGCCAGTCAGCGGTACGTTCGGGTTTACGATTTGGCTGCCCAGTCACTGGTCAAGAGACTTCAGCCGGGTGCCAAATGGCTTTCATCCTTTGACGTGCACCCCCGCGGTGATAACGTTTTGACGGGCTCTTTCGACAAGCGGGTTACCTGGATGGATATGGAACTCAGTGATAAGCCGTTCAAGATGCTACGGTATCATAATCGGGCTGTCCGAGATGTGAAGTTCCACCCTCGGCTGCCGCTGTTCTGCTCAGCAAGCGATGATGCCCACATCAATGTTTTGCACTGCACTGTATACGATGATCTTCTCAAGAACCCGTTGCTTGTGCCACTCAAGATCTTAAAGGGCCACAAAGTGGCTTCGAGTTTAGGCGTCTTACAAGTCGAATGGCACCCTCGCGAGGCCTGGTTGTTCAGCGCTGGTGGTGATGGCACCGCCCGACTGTGGACTACTTAAAATAAAAGCCGCGTTTGGCGGTGCGTATATATAAAACACAGTATTCATAGATCCCGGTAACCTAAGACCTCCCAATCTTCCGGGTCACCCTCGCAAGAAACAAGAGCAATACGGCCGTTGGTCCAGCCAATGCCGCGGCTCGCGTAATTTGAGCCAAACACGTCGCTCAAACGCTGATCTATAAGGCGTTGATTGGCTTCCGTGACAGAATAAATATTGGAGTACACCAGCGAGAGATGCGGCCGGTACTCGTTCTTGGCCCATTCCTCTGCCGCTGCCGATGCCTGGTCATGAATGGCCTTTTGCTCGGCATCTGACATGGCATTGTAGTGTTGCGACCGCTGAATTAACTGCGGCAGAATCACAAACATCTCGCGGCAGATCATGGCCAGGGACACCAATTCTTGCTGAGGCATGACTTCCAAAACAACTTTGCGGAATTTGTGTTTGCCAAACGATAGTTGCTGAAGAATAACGTCAATATGAGGCACGGACTTGGCCGCTGCCACCGTGCGGTCGAGTATGCGGTTGACCTCCGACTTGCGGGAGACGTAAATCCCAGACGTTAATGTGACGTGCGGATCAAATTTGTGACCGTCGTCGAAGAGTGATCTCAACCCATCAATGTTTTGCTTAAGGGCGTCGTGGAGTGGCGTCCCGGGTCGTGGCGAAAGCCATAACGCCGCCCTAACTTCTTGGGTGTCCATGACGATGGTTTTTTTTAGCCGTTAAGTCAGCGACTCCCATTTAGACCGAGACGTTAACTGACCGAGTCCCAATGGCTTGGGCTCGTAACTATATAGATCAAAGTTGGGCAGCCGGAAACATAGCAGCCGCCAACTAAAAAATAAATGTCAGACATGAATTTAAACCAGTGTTCAATATTTAGATCAGACCATCCAATAAATTGATAAAACAGAGCCTGGTCAAGCCTAAGTCAACTGTAGCCAGAACCGTGACTCGAACTTGAATGTTTGATAATTTCAAGAACCAAGTGTGGTACGAAGTACTATGTTTCGAGTATCAAATGCTATCGAAGAGGCAAACTCCGACAAACCATCTGCGACAGACAGATCTGCAGGGTGACATCATCTGGCCCACAACATGTCCTGTTTAGGTCAGAGGCTGGGAAAAATAGAAACCCAACCCGAACGCATGAACTTCTTTCACCACATAACGACAACATGATTCAGTATCCATGGGGTGAACCCCTTGAATTCGAAGGCAGGTACCAGGAGCCGGGGCAGAAGCTCAAAATTGTAGCCGGCCCTATCTTACGCTACTGGGGTATGAAGGATGGCGTTTGGAAAGGGTCTGCGATGTACGTTACTGAAGACGCGAATAGCGACTATGCCAATTTTCCGTCGTTCCTTTTAGATGGCGAACCTGTGAAGGCCGAGAAAATCTACGAGAGCTTCAAACACACTTATTGGCGTTTCATGTTCACTGTCAAAATGGGCGAGACGCCCAAGCAGTGCACCTACCAGCTAGGCTCTGAGCACCCGGCATATAACTTCAATGTTCCGGGCATTGACGATGATATGAACATCATGTTCTCCTCATGCAACGGGTTTTCGCTTGGCACTGATACTTCGTCCTTCAAGGCTTCTATGTGGGACGACGTTATGGCCAAGCACAAGAAAGAACCGTTTAATGTCATGCTGGGCGGCGGAGACCAATTGTACTGCGACAACATCAACATTGCTCTGCCAATGTTTGTTAAATGGCGTAAACACAATATTAGTCGTCACGGGTTCCATTATCGTCCTAACAAAGATGACCTCGAGAGTTTGGAGGCATATTATTTCCGGGTGTACGTTGATTGGTACGGCCAAGGCAAATGGAAGGGCACTAAGAGTAAAACCTTGCAACCCAACTGGCCTGTTGCACTGGCCACGATCCCATCAGTTAACATCTATGACGACCACGATATCATTGATGGGTTTGGCTCATACAAGCACTTGACAATGCGCGTGCCCATCTTTGAGGCCCTCGGCCAGAGTGCTCATCGCTACTACCTTCTGTTCCAGTTAGGAATTGCTCCTCTTGGTGATACTGTTGCCAATGACTCGTCTTTCATTACCATTAACCGTAATGGCCCCTACATGCACTACCCGGCTCGCTCGATCTATGCGCAGCTGGGCAAGCAGGTCGCGTTCTTGGGTCTCGACTGCCGCACTGAACGAACCAGGACCCAGATCTGCTCCGACGGCTCCTATGATGCTGTGTTCCAGCGTCTGGAAACAGAGCTTGCCAATCCAGAGCTTAAGCATCTCATTTTAATGCTAGGCGTGCCCATTGCTTACCCGCGCATGGTGTGGGCCGAAATTCTCATGGAGTCTTGGCTTCTGAAGCCTATAAAATGGCTTGCACGTCGCGGTGCCATTCTGAAAGGCTTTGTTAATCCCTACGATGGTGAGGTTGAGCTCCTTGACGACCTGAACGATCACTGGTGTGCTCAGACTCACAAGAGAGAGCGGAATAAATTTATCACTCGTTTGCAACGGTTAGCTCAAAAGACAACTACGCGCATCACGATTGTTGCTGGTGATGTTCATTTGGCTGGCATGGGTCGATTCCGGACTTTCCGTAAAGACGGTAAGCTTGTCGACCCGGAGACCGATCACCGGCTCATGGTGTGCCCCATTTCTAGTGCCATCACAAATGCCCCACCCCCTGAGTTGCTTGCTGACTTTTTGAACAAGCGTAATCGCAACCATTTTTTGGGCAAAGACACCGTGGAGGACTTGGTTCATATCTTCTCGGTGGACACCCATTCTCAAGCCCGAAAGAACTCTACGCTGTTCCCTCGCCGCAATTACAGCATTATCAAGGTTCTTCAAGATGGAGACGAGGCTGCTGATGGTACTTTGGAGGCGCCTGGCCCTGAGTTTGCAGAGGAGCGACGTGAAGCCTTCCTTTATGCACGCAAGCCGGGCGCTCTTCGTGTTACACTTATGGTTGAAAAGGACCAGTCAAACACGGACGCTAATACGGTTGCATACTCCATTAATGTTCCTGAACTTATGCGAGTGGCGAAGCCTGCGCCAAAAGAAGAAACTGCTGAATCTGCCAAGGCGACTAAAGATTCTGAGCAGGCCGAGCAAGAGGCACCTCAGGCAGACACCACAGCGCAAGAGGCTGCACAGGAAATCGCCGATCAGTATGCTGCTCGTGAAACGGCTGCAACCACTGAACTGAAGGAGGTTAAAGACACCAGTGCTATCGAGGTTTAGCTGGTTCCATCATTGTATTATCTTGTATGATCAATAATTTGTACCATAATCACCTATCTTACTCTTATACTCTGCGTTGCTCTCATCTGTATTACTATTATAGCCTGTATTACTATTATAACTTGTATTACTACATCAATTCTGAATAAACGAATAAATCTGTTTGAGCTCTGATCATATCCGAATTATCAATTGTTGTAGATTATGTATGGATTATGAATCAAGGCCTAATTTGTTTGTCATCACAAAATAAACCTTGCGGGATTTCTTGCAACTACTTAGGCATTTGTCATATCGGACCTCCGAGCTTTTTCTTCTTCTTACTCTTTTTTTAGTCCGATGGCACGCCCCACACTGGCTCCAGCACCTGAACAGGTTATTGTACGAACGCCTACACCAGAAAAGAAAGTGAATACATCCAAGAAATGGGAACTACCGCCGCGCCCAAAGCCTGGGCGCAAACCGAAACCGAAGGCAACGAAATGCTCTGGCCACAGCTTCAAACATGGAGGCATGGCAGGATCGGAGGGGCAGCGGTCGGGTTGCTCTTCAGGCCATGGTGACGATCATTGTGGTATCTGCACACCTGATAGCGGTGGCTGCATCTGTGCAGAAGTTGGGCTACGGCCTGCACCGCCGCAGGAGTATAACCCCGCTAATACTCTTCCTACACCAGGGTCTGATACGAAAGAAATTGATTTCTCGAATTTTGATTTCAAGACAGCGGTTCCACTGAACCGTGTTTCGAAGTCTCGCAACCTAGGTCCCAAGTTTGCTAAATTGCCCGAAGTCCAGCCTCCGACTCTTGATCTACCTGAAACTCGTTGTGGCTTTTGCACAGATCAAACTCCATGTGTGTGCACTGGTGAAGGTCTGCATAAAGAGCCGTCACCCGAGCCCAAGAAGCTCAATGCACACACATCTTCAGCTGCTCCTGATGACTCGCAAAAGGACCCTTTTGCTGTGCTCTTTTGCCTGAGTCTAGACGCATGTGAGCCTGTATCTACTGGTACACCCACCATTACGGATCAGGCAGCCTACCAAACTCTTAAGCTGCACCCTAAATACGGCCAAAGCGATCTAGGCGAATTGATCACCCACCTCAGGGCCAGTAACAATCGGGTAGGCGTTCAGAGCGTAAACGAAGCCTTGCAGTATCTTAACACACTGTGAGATATGCTATTTATTTATATATTGATGAAGCAGATGACATTACAATTCGTATGGCGTGGTGATCAAACCTTTGCGTTGAGATCAGCGACATTCACGCCAGTAACAGCGTCTGGGTCGCAGAACCATACAACAGTGTTTTTAGCCAACTCGTTGACCTGATAGGAGGGCAGAGCCGGGTCACGTTTGACAAAGACGCCTTTGATGGCTTCGTTCTTGGACGAGCCGGTAGTGACGAAAACCAGGTTCTCAGCATTGGCCAGAGCACGTTTAGTGAGCGTAATGCGGCGTGGAGGGGGCTTTGGCGAATCGTCAAGTGAAGATACAAACAACTCGTTCTCTTCGAGCAGAATATGGCCGGGGAACAGCGAGCAATTGTGGCCATCAGGGCCCATTCCCAGATAAACAAGATCCAATTGCGGATTAGGGCCGAGCTTATCTACCAAACGTGCTTGGTAGTCTTTAGCAAAATCGGCGCTAGGGGTCGAGTCGACGTCGAGAGTAGTATCGTTGAGCGCGAAGCAAATAGGGCGGTCTTTCTCGGGCAACTTCGAGACAAAGTCCTTGTAGAAAGTGCCAAAATTCGAGTCGGCATGGTCGTTCTTCACAATGCGCTCGTCCGCTAGCCAAATATTCCACTTGGAGAGTTTGGCAAGGGGATTTCCAACCAGCCCAGCGGCCATAGTTTTGGCGAGACTACCGCCGGAAATTGCCACGTCGAAACGGTCCTTCTTGGCAAGAACCCGGTCTTGAATCCGGATCACGTACTGAGCCAGCTCCTTGGGCAGCGTATCGGGTGAATTAACACAAATGTGAGCAACCATTAGATGACAAGTTTGTGCCCATTAGTACCCTTAAATACCACCCACTATAACCCAACTACAGGTGTACTGGATGACTCGGATTATTAAGATCTTGGTCCAAACCCTGGATGCATGCATTGACTGCCGTAGTGATAGCTATTTTTTTTCCTACTCATCATCTTGTGATTCCGTCGACTTGACACTCTGCAACTCGTCATGTCTCGTCTCTCTGCTTCCTTTGATGATAGCGACGATGATAACAACGCTGATCCCTATCAGCTCTCCTACATGGAGGAGAAGCAGCAATCCCAGCTTCAAGGCCGGCTCAAGGCACTAGATATCGGCGAAAGGGATACTCGGGACTTTCCCGAGCCTGTTGCACCCATTTCTGGTGATGCCCCGAATGCTAAGTTCCGTGGCGATAAAGATTTGCCGCCGTTGCCGTCTATTTTTGGGACCCGTGGCCACCGACGCCGGGCGACACTCGAACTTCACGAAACGGAGGACGCTGATCAGATTGCGCGCCTGCGCCAAATGTACCACAAAGTGGCCGCATGCATTGATTTGCGAGAGTCATTCATGAAAGCGAGTGTTCAGCATGAGCAGGACAATCCTAAGAACCAAGATGGCTGGAAAATTTACCCTGAGCCGCCGGCACCAATGTACCACCCTGGAACTAAACAGTTTGCCCACCGCCAACGCAAAGAACCTACTCCAGCAAACATTGGCAGTGACTTCCATTTTTCTCAGTGCTCTATTCCTCCTGCTAACAATTTTTCATTCAAGGTCAATGACGAGTTTGTTTATGAAGTGTTTGAAGAGGGAGCTACCGAACCAATTGCCCAAATTCCAAGCCTGCCAGAGTACTACGAAGCCTACGAGTTCATCTCTAGCTGTAGTACTGATGGTCCGTGCAAAACATTTGCTTTCAGACGGCTGCAATATCTCGATGCCAAGTGGAATCTCTACTATTTGCTCAATCAGGACGAGGAAATACTAAAATCCAAGCAAATCCCGCATCGTGACTTTTACAATGTGCGTAAAGTTGATACGCATGTTCACCATTCGGCATGTATGACACAAAAGCATTTACTGCGATTCATCAAGAGTAAGCTGAAGAAGTCGCCCAACGAGCTGGTGATTCGGCGTGATGGCAAAGAGTTGACACTTGAGCAAGTGTTTGAGTCGCTGAATCTTACTGCGTATGATTTGAATATCGACACTTTGGATATGCATGCTCATCAGGAAGCGTTCCACCGGTTCGATAAGTTTAATCTTAAATACAATCCGATCGGTGAGTCGCGTTTGCGAGAGATTTTTTTGAAAACTGATAACTTTGTGGATGGACGGTACCTCGCAGAGCTAACCAAAGAGGTATTTAGTGATTTGGAGCAGTCAAAGTACCAGATGGCTGAGTACCGTATTTCGATTTACGGTCGATCGAGAGACGAGTGGACCAAGCTGGCGAGATGGGTCGTGGACAACAAGCTGTTCTCATCAAATGTACGCTGGCTTATCCAAGTTCCCCGGCTGTATAATATTTACAAAGCGTCTGGCATTGTGGACAATTTTGGTGACGTGGTTCGAAACTTGTTTGAGCCTCTGTTTGAGGTTACACGAAACCCAGAATCTGATCCCAAACTGCACATCTTTTTGCAGCGGGTCGTTGGGTTTGACAGCGTGGACGATGAATCCAAGGCAGATCAGCGTTTGTACTCGAACTTAATTACTCCAGATCAGTGGACTTCGAACGCTAACCCGCCCTACACCTACTGGCTGTACTATCTCTATGCGAATATGGCCTCGCTCAACCAGTGGCGGAAGAAGCTTGGATATAATACATTTGTTTTGCGTCCTCACGCTGGTGAGGCTGGTGATCCGGAGCATCTAATTGGCGCATTTTTGACTTCACAGGCGATTTCGCATGGCATTTTGTTGCGCAAGCTGCCGTTCATCCAGTTCCTCTACTATTTGGATCAGGTCGGTGTAGCAATGTCACCTCTATCCAACAATGCATTGTTCTTGTCCTACGAAAAGAATCCGTTTGTTGACTATTTCAGACGCGGTCTTAATGTCAGTCTTAGTACTGATGACCCGCTGCAGTTTTCGTTCACCCGTGAGCCGCTTATCGAGGAGTACTCAATCGCTATCCAAATCTATAAACTGAGTGCTGTGGATTCTCGTGAGCTTGCGCTCTATTCGGTTAAACAAAGTGGTTTTGAGCATGCCGTCAAAGACCACTGGGGCTACAATATGCACAGCAACGAGATCAACATTGAGAAGACCAACGTTCCTGAGCCGCGACTAGCGTACCGACGTGAGACTTTACAGCATGAAAGGGCACTTGTTGAAAAGTATGGACGTGAGCGGAGTGTTTTGGATCCAGAGACCTAGTTAGACAAAATCGAGAATATTCCACTTCCCAGACTACATAATCTCCCATCCCAGCTGGAGTTTCGCTTTAGACTATTTCGCTTTTTGACTGTTTGGATTAGTACTAATAGAAATGAGACCTCGTACTTTTATGGATATTGAGATCGGCGGCGAGTCCGTCGGCCGGGTTGTTTTTGAGCTGTACACCGATGTTGTACCCAAAACTGCCGATAACTTCCGTGCGCTGTGCACTGGCGAGAAGGGCACCGGGTCTCTGGGCAAGCCTCTCCATTTCAAGGGCTCTGGATTCCACCGTGTGATCAAGGAGTTCATGATCCAGGGAGGTGATTTCACTGCTGGTAATGGTACTGGCGGTGAGTCGATCTATGGCGAGAAGTTCGAGGACGAGAACTTTGATCTCAAGCACGACAAGCCATTCTTGCTTTCCATGGCTAATGCTGGGCCTGGAACCAATGGTTCGCAGTTCTTTGTTACCACTGTGCCCACTCCACACCTTGATGGCAAGCATGTTGTGTTTGGTGAGGTGATTGCTGGCAAGGGCGTTGTGCGTGAGATCGAAAACACTAAAACTGGTGAGTCCGACAAGCCTGTCAAGCCGGTAGTGATTGTCGATTGTGGCGAGCTTGCAGAAGGTGAGCCTACTACACCCGTTGATCCAACTGGCGATAAGTTCGAAGCATTCCCCGAAGACGAGCCCAGCTGTCAGTCGAAGGACGAAGAGGCCAATCTCAAGACAGCACTAGGCGTTGTGCAACAACTAAAGGACCTTGGTACGGAACAATTCAAGGCTAAAAACCTGGAGGTGGCTCTTTCAAAGTACCGCAAGGCTATCAAGTATGCTTACCACTTCGATGTGGACACTACGCATGCCTTGTACAATGACTATCAAAAGCTCAAAGTGTCGCTTTGGCTAAACGTTGCGCTACTCAATTTGCAGCTTAAAAAGTTCCAGCCTGCATCGGATGCGGCTGATTCGGTGTTGAGCCTTGCAAATGCTACTCCTGCTGAGCAGGCGAAGGCGTATTATCGCCGAGCGGTTGCTCGTAAGAACCTCAAGGACCTGGAGGGAGCTCAGGATGACCTGAAAGAGGCTGCTACACGGATGCCTGAGGATGCTGGAATTCTTGCTGAAAAGAAAACCGTTGACGCTCTGCTGGCCAAGCGCAAGCAGTCGATGCGTGCTGCTTTCTCCAAATTCTTTTCTTCCGAGACAGAATAGAGTGATGATTTTGAAAATAGAGTAGTGATTTTGAAATTGATCACCGTTAAGGTCGAACAAAATTAAGAAATTATTCTAGAGAGAGGAGACAGAGAGACAAGATGAAGAGAGGGATGATACGAAGGAGAAAATAGAGAGCGTCTGATCGAAGAATCCTAGTCATAGTATCAATACAAATGAAAACAAAGTAAATACCAAAACACTAAGATTGAGATCAAACAAAATGCGAGGTACAAAAATAATTACCGAAATATTTGTCTACCATGACATTAGCTTTAAGTTTGTTTGGCTGTGTTGTGCCTATTATGCAGGTAAATTACTCGGACGCGTTTCCTTGCTGACATGAAGGCCAAACCGCTCACCGTACACTGGCACCAGGATGACCAGCCGATTTACAGCGCTGATTTCCAGCCGAATACAAAAAGTGCAAAGGGGCTTAGTCCAAGGCTTGCCACAGCCGGTGGTGACAATAATGTCCGGCTGTGGCAGCTCAATATGGCGACGCTGCAGACCAGCGCATCAGATTCCACAGCCGCGTCGGTAGTCTACATTGCAACCCTGGAGAAGCATACTCAAGCGGTCAATGTTGTAAAATTCGATTCCACGGGCCGGTTTCTTGCCTCGGCAGGTGACGATGGCGTTGTTTGTATATGGACCCTAGCCTCTAGTGAGCCCGTAAAGGCCTTTGGCGACCAGGATTTAGTTGACGCCGAGTCCTGGCGCGTGGTGACAACATGCCGAGGTACGGGGGCAGAAATCTACGATTTGGCTTGGAGTCCAGATTCTAAGTACGTGGCAGCTGGGTTCATGGACAATACGACGCGCATTTACGCGAGTGACACGGGCAAATGCGTCAAGCAGCTAGCTGAACACGGTCATTATGTCCAGGGCGTGGCCTGGGATCCTAACAATGAGTATTTGGCTACTCAGTCCAGCGATAGAACCACACTGGTATACAAACTGAGTACAAAGAATGACGTGCTACATGTGCAAACCCCACCACAGCGAGTTGCCAAACGCGACTTAGATGCAGGGCGGATGGCCGTCTATCACAATGAGACGTTCACCTCCTTTTTCAGACGCTTAGCGTTCTCACCAGATGGCAATTTGCTCGTGAGCCCAGCTGGACAGGTTCGGCAGGCCCAACAACCCGACAAAGACGCCTTTTATCTCTATACCCGAGCTGGTCTCGGCAAGGCGCCAGCCGCGCTCATGTTTGGTGACAAACCTAGTCTTGCCGCGGCGTTTTCGCCAGTCCCGCGAGAGCTGCCGGCGAATTGCAAACCAATAATTGCTCTGCCGTATCGCCTCATTTATGCAGTGGCCCTTTACGACAGCGTTGTTATTTACGATACATGTCGCTCTGAGCCGTTAGCCCAAGTTCGCAATATTCACTATTCGTCACTCACTGATCTCACATGGAGTCCGGACGGCGAAACATTATTGGTTACATCTACAGACGGATTTTGTTCTGCGGTGCTGTTTGATACCAGTGATCTGGGTCCTGCGTATACGGGCGAGTTAGTCGGCTCGGCAATGAAAGCATCGCCGGCCCCGGCAAGTCCTAAAGAGGTCAAACCGAAAGAATTACAACAAAAAGAGACCCCATCTAAAGAGCCAAAGCCCAAACAAGTCAGTTTAGAAGACATGCTGAGACCGGTCCCAGTGGCCGAACCCTTAAAAGCCCAAAAGAAGCGCGTGGCGCCTACTCTGATTTCTTCTGCGCCGCCTGCCGCGCCTTAAGAATCATGTTCTGGCGCTGGGCCCGAAGCTGAGTCTCCCGTTCCTGCCGAGAATCCTTCCACCCTGAAGTATAAGCTTGCTCAGACTGATCTGGACTGACGTTGTACTTGTCAAGTAATGTGGCAGCCGACTCTTTCGGTGCTGCTGGGGCGGCGGCGGACTCGGGCTGAGCACGGCGAGCCCGTCCTTGGAACTCACCGCGATTCACCCGCACGAGCAAGCGGTCAATAGTGCGTTCGACATTGCGAGTCTCGGACAAATCCTCTAGAATCACCTCGCGAGGCACCTGCGGTAGCATTACCTCAACAATTTCAATCATTTCATTGCGAACGCGGCCACGACGACGCTCTACAGCTGGATCGCGGCGCTCTGGCGGCTTGACGACCATGACGAGTTTTGCTGTCACAAAAATCATGGCCACACCGGCCAAAAGTAGCCAAGTAGATGTGTCGGGCATGGATGACAAAAACAAGGAAGACTCCCCAGACTTCTTAAAGTGGTCAGGGCAAGGGCTGCTAAACCGGACCAGTTTTCGGGCGGGTTGAGCAGCTTCTAGACAGTGGATTATAGCTTTAGACTAGGGTTGAACTACAGTTCCTCAAGCGAGCTGAGCTACCAGCGCAGCTAGAGCAGAAATAAATTAAAACGTGAGCTTGAACACATCGTTCTTGTGCTTGACCGCGTAGACAAAGTTGACTATAGTGTCAGTTTCCTTGACGGGCTCGCTCTCAAAGTGGTCCTTAATCGCCTTGGCAAGCTCGTTGCGAGTACCGCGGTGCAAATGCTTGCTAGACCATGTACGCTTGCCCACGGAGCCACCAAGCATGAAGCCATCGCAGGTCATTGGACATGGCTCTGCTAAGTTGTATCTGGCTCTATACTTGCGCAGGGAGGAAAGCGGCAGGGTCTCGAAATCAAGAGATTCAGGCACGACCTCCTGTTCAGCTTGGTCAGTGGTCGACGGCGCGGCCGTCCGTTTTGTTCGTGGCTTGTTTACCATTTGGGATCTGTTCAGTGTGAGGATGCGAGAATCGAAGAAATGCATTATGGTCTCTTTGGGAGGGGCCCGCTGGGGCAAGGGTCGAAAGCCGAAATGTGAGCTCCGGGGTTTTGGTACTCTCTGTGTGCAGGATCCCAACTAGATTTCCGCCCGCCGCATACCGTCTAAACAAACCCCAACCCTAAATATATTGGCTTTCTCCATAATTTTAAACCAAGCCCCGCCTCCATCCTTGCACCATCTGCTAATTGCCTTCCCGACCAACTGTCATACTTTATCAATGGCTGTGGATTCTACTGACTTTGTTATTTCTGCTGCCTCCTGGGTACTCTGCGTGATCTCGAACATCCGCTACGAGTTTGGCCGCCGCTCACCCTGGGATCATGGGCACCAGGATGATGTGGCCTTCACGCCTTTTACCGCGAACCTCCCTCTTATTACCGTGTACTGGCTTGTTACAAGTGCACTGCAGATTATTTATCTCGGTCGCTACTTCAATGTGACCCCAAGAGGCCTTACTTGGCACTTCACGGCCAACAACTGCCTGCAATTGTTCTGGTCCTACCTATTCTCCCGCGGCCACTACCTTTTCGCGCTCGTGGTCGTTATTATCAACTTTTTGAACCTCGCAGTGGCCTATATCGTCAATGGCTCCTACCGTATTCGTCCTTTGTCCGCGTGGCTTGTGCTCCATGGAGGACTTGTCGCTCTGCCCCTTCAATGGGTCTTCTACCTCATATTCTGGAACGGTGCTGTCCTCTTCCATGCTCGCCATCTCCTGTCACGGATTGCCGCTAATATTTTAGTGTGGGACTTCCTTCTTGTGCCGGGTCTTTTGGTCTTGCTATTTGGCGACTACATCTCGGGCTTTGCAGCCTCCTGGATTGCCCTCGCCCTCGCCCTAGGTCAGCTATTTACCAAGGTCTTTGCTCTCCAGTGGATCTTCGCTTTTATCATTGCTGGCTCTATGTTTGTTTTGTCGGTTATCTTTTCTGTCCGCCCGCCGCCGGAGGTTGACTTCATTGATGTAACTATCACTGACGAGACTGCCCCGCTGCTTTCCGAGGACGCTTGAAAAATATACATGTTATATATAAATATATATCTCTTGTGTATGTATCATTAAATATATCGGCGTACACGAAAACCCCTAGGGAGGAAAAAATTGCCGGCGTCCCTAGATTTTATATGCAATTCATATCGCTCATGGCGAATAGTAGCTCGTCATCCGATTCACCCTTCGCGTCATCGTCCGACCCATCGTCAAAGTGGCCCGCAGTATCATCGTCCATGTAGTAACTCAATCGGTTTCGAGCCCGCCGACTGCGTACTGCTGCTGCTGGTGACGGACTCACGCTAGGCATCGAATTGCTGGTGCGCCGGCTACTGCTGCTCTGTGCGTCGCTGCCTGCACGGCTTGCAGGCCCCGCATGGCTGGGTCCGGCGGCAACAGACGAGCTAGCGGATCCAGCAACAGACCCGCCAAATCCAGCACTGCTCAAGCTTCGTCCAGTATACTGCTCGCTAAGACGCGACGGGACTGCCGGTGGGTGTGCGTAGCGGGCCAAAGTGCTCGCTGCGCCGCCAGTGAGTCGGCCCTGAGAAATTGAGCCCGCGACTGGGCTCACGGATACTGCAACAGGGGCGGCAGCAGCTGGAGCAGATGAAGCGTGAGGAAACGCATCCGTGCCTGTTGGACTTAGCATCAGGTCGCCGTGCGGAGGGCTTAGTGACCTTGTAGAAGATGACGACATCTCCCGACGCGTGGGTTGGGCATTGGCCTCACCACCGGGCGAGTCTAGTCGCTGCGACCCCATTAGAGATTCTGTTAGTTGCATGTAAGATTGCCTCATGTTTTGGAACCGCGACAGCGAGTTGTCCAGAGACGTTGAGGTGTGGCCACGGAAGCTGCTTGACCGTTTCTTCGTGTCGTTCACAAACCGCATAAAGTCGCTCACTCCACTGTTAGGCACGTAGATTCCTGATCCAGGCTCTAGACTCGATGGCGTAGACGCGGTGCTCACCGGATTGCTGCGGTATTCGAGGCTTTGGCGGGACTCCAACGACCCAACGCGAGCACCAGCGCCTGACTGCCGCGACGCAAATGATGACAAAAATCTGTGCATACTGGACGATGTGGACGAATTGAATGAATTCGCAGCAACACCGCTCGCACCTGGTCGCGGAACGGGCACAGGAGAGCTCACAGCGCTGGTCCCACTGGCCCCAGTGGTGCCAGCGGTGCCAGCGGTGCCGCTAGTGCCAGGTCCAACCGAACCAGCTCGCGCGATGCTGCCAGTACTGGGCGTTCGATTCCGACTAGTATTCGGAACTGATGCCTCAGGTGTGCGGAATGGCTGAGTGAACGATACAGACGGCCGCGGTCGAGTGCGGGCGGCCGATAGCTCCGTCGGTCTATCCAAGTCGAGGAATTGCTGGGCGAAAACGGCATCAGCATCGTCGACGCTAAAGTTTACCTCATTACGGTATGATACCGTAGTGTGAAGCGTGCCTGACGGAGTAGCAATAGGCGCGAACACATAGCTGCCAAGGTGTGAGGTCGCTGGTTCCCGCGAGGATTGCGGAGATGGTGGGGTACTGGAGTTGCCACCAACTCTTCCAGAAAGTCCTACACGGCCATGGGACGAGATTGGGCGGCTGCCATCAAGAGTTCGACAGCCAATGCGTAGCGGACTCGCCGTGAGCTTTTGCCTCCCTAGCCGCTGGTAGAGAGCCCACGTTGGCAGAAGGCGGCTAAGCGTGTAAAGCGCTCTAATGGCCACAATGCATCGCTTATAGATTACGGGAAGCTCTTCGGGTGGGCCTTTCTGGTCTGGGCGAAACTCAACGATCCACCGCTCAAGCACAATCTCTTTGCGCTCTCCTGGCCACGTTGTGCCCCGAGCATCGGTAAACACGAGCGATTGCTTGGGCTTGAGCTCGCTCACGTCTAAATAAATCTCAACAATAAGAGGCGGTAGCACAGTACCATTCTCAGCTGCTGTGCGCCACTGCCTCAGTTCGTCCCGCATGCCGTCTAGCTCCTCAATCTCAAGATTGAACCACTTGTTGACCTTGCCCATGCCCATCGGCTGCGGCACGAGCCGCGACCCTGCCGCTATTTGCGCAACTTTGCTGAAATAATTGTGTATAACCTGCTGTAACTTGCCGCGATCAGACATTCATCGGCTTTGCGGCTGTGTAGTGGGGGGATGGTAGAGATGGCGGAATCCTCCACTCCCATTTATTTGCTAAGCGATGCAGTCATGTGTTTTGATTGTCTATGGATAATATAAGGGCGTCTTAACTGAGGGCTTGGACTAAATCGTCGAGCAAATCCTGCTTGTCCTCAACACCAATTGAAACTCGCAATATGTTGTCAGCCACTTTAGTGTCCGAAATAACTCGCCATTCAATCATCGACTCAACTCCGCCTAGTGACGTGCAGTGATGGAACAGTTTGAGCTTTTTAGGCAGCCCCATTGCTGCTTCGCGTGAGATTGTGGCAATTTGAAACACTGGACCACCGCCTAGAGGCAATTGTCGGGCAACAAACTCGTCAGTTTGCAATGAGGCATGCGAAACTTCCTTGAGCAGGGGAAGCTCACTAATGTGCGCATTCAGATAAGCGACAATGGCATTGGCAGACTCCGTTTGCTGTTTGATCCGCATGTTAAAGGTACGAAGCGACCGCAGCAGAACCCAGGATTCGAGTGAAGGCAGAATTGTGCCTAGTAGCAACCGGTCCATTCTCAGTTTCTGACGGGCTTCGGGGTCACGAACTGCTAGTATTCCCGCCAGTGCGTCCGAATGGCCGCCAAAATACTTTGAGCCAGAATGCATAACCATATCGGCACCCCATTTGAATGGATCGAACAGCGGGGGCGGTGCAAAAGTAGCGTCTACCACCAACTTGGCTCCCCGCGATTTTGCGATCTTCGCATACTTTTCGATATCCCGAGCCAATGCAGTGGGGTTCACAGGAGTCTCTAGGTGAATAACGTCACCCTCACCAAGCAGATTCGGATCGTCATCAAGATCTATAACTTTTGTCCCGTAATTTCGGTTCAGCAGATTCAAAACACCAGCTACTCCCGAGTATCCTTGACCCACCATAACGACCTTGGGGTTGTAGTATACCATTGCCGCATGGAATGCGGCCAATCCATTAGAATACACAACAACGTCGCCACCAATGATCTTACTGAGTACTGCTTCAACTCTGTCAACATTGGGCTGGTTCAAACGGGAGTAGATGGGGAAAGCATCCAGATTATCAAGACCTATGGTGATGTTTTCTAGGTCCTCGGGATATGAGAAGGTTGTAGAAACATGAATGGGGGCTGCAATGTCGGGGCAGCCTTCAATGCCATCATCCGCATGCAAGGCAGTTGTTGCAAAGTTATAGGTCATTCAGTGTAAAGACTAAGAATGTGTCATCGTAGATAAAGATAAATGGATAAGGGTTAAACTGTCGTGATTTGCAGTAGTGCAGTAGTCAGATTGCAATAAACTGTTGAGCCTATTCAGAGTCAGATCTTCGAAGAGTTCAGTCAAATCTCTCACAAAGATCGCATTACTGGTCCGAAAGCTATTCGAATTGAAAAAAAATAAACTCGGCAATAGTGAATAACCCATCCAATAGGTTCAATCCATTGAAGAATCCAGTAAATCCCGATTTGCACAGAGCTTGAATTGTTAGTCTAATTCTTCTCTATAATCTATGCAATAATCTATGCAATAATCTATGCAATCTCCATATTTACACTAAGAATACAATCAACCTCGGCAGGTAGCCGAACAAGACACTAGCCAAGATAGAAAGCGATTTCAAAATTAAGGGTCAAGCCCAGGCTGAGCAGCTGCGAGCTGAAAGTTGGGATCAGGATGCATCATTTCAACAATGGCCATAGTAAACATACTGGAGGGCACTGCACACACAAGTCGAGCACCCAGACCTTTGAACAAGGCTCTAGTGATTCCACCTTCCCGAATTAAGTTATAGGCAATACGCAAAACACCCTGTTTGTCGTCGGGGCGTAGACCCCCGATTTCCTTGGAGTAGGCTAACTGCTGGCGAGTTTTGATAACATCCAAAAAGTTTGTGAACGTTCCAGCCACTATAGACGCAGTTCCGGCGGCGAACATGTTATTGATCAAGAACATATTGTCGGCAGGGAACTGCTGCATAAGTTTTGTCTTTGCCTGCTCGTAGGAGACCCACCACACAATAGAGTGCGGCAGAAACACGACAATACCCATCCAATATCCTCGAAAAAATCCTCTAATGCCCTCATTCAAATAAATATCTTTCATAACGGTACGCATCCGTTGGCGGGATGAAGATATTTGCATGCGGCCCTTGAGCACTTCCATAGGCGTCCAAATGAACGATGATGCAAGCTCGGCAGCTGCACCGCTGATAACATAGTTTGTGATGCTCGTGGGGCCCAGTGTTGATGAGAGCCACGACTTTGTCTGTCGGTAGGCCACTAAATAGGCCGTGAACCCGGGAACTGCAAAGGTTGTCGAGGGTACCAAGCCGTTCCAGTACATTTTTAGCGGCACCTTGCCGCGAACCACGGAGGTCTGCTTTATAGTTCGTATCGTATCAATAGGATGGAATACTACTTTCGACGCAACGCTGGCCACCACGGAGGCGCCGACGGTCTCCACATCCATTTTGCGGGAGGTGACAAATCCAAGGACAGCGAGCGAGCAGTAAGACGGCAGCAGGAAGATAGCAGCCGCCATGCAGCTGCTTGGTAACAGGAAACTGCGAGAATCTAAATAGCTACATAGCTGTGCCGGCACAGCCTAGGCGTAGAACGACACACTCTTGGACTTGCGGGCCTGGACCTCGCCAATGGCCTCGACAAAGTCCTCGTGGGTAATTTTATTTTTGCCCGTGCGCAGAGCAATCATACCGGCCTCAACACAGACTGCCTTGAGCTGGGCACCGTTAAACTCGTCCGTTGAGCGAGCAAGCTCGTCCCAGTTGATATCGTCGGCGGTAGCCATCTGCCGAGAGTGGATTTGCAGAATGCCCGCACGCGACTCCTCGTTAGGCAACGGGAACTCGATCTTGCGGTCCAAACGGCCCGATCGTAGCAGAGCAGGGTCCAGAACATCAACACGATTTGTAGCAGCGAGCACCTTGACCCTATCATCGGAGCCAAAGCCATCAAGCTGGTTTAGCAGCTCCAGCATAGTGCGCTGCACTTCACGGTCGCCACTCTTGTCGCTGTCAAAACGCTTGGTGCCAATTGCATCCAGCTCATCGATAAAGATAACAGTGGGTGCTTTTTCCTTGGCCAGCGCAAACGCGTCCCGCACAAGCTTCGCACCGTCACCAATAAACATCTGCACAAGTTGCGGAGCCGCAAGCTTGAGGAACGTCGCATTCGTCTGCGCCGCACACGCTCGGGCAAGTAGCGTCTTGCCTGTACCTGGCGGACCATACATGAGCGCGCCTTTGGGTGGTTTGATGCCCATGGACTTGAATTTCTCGGCCTGGCGCATCGGCGACACTACAGCCTCATCTAGCTCCTCAATTTGCTTGTCAAGCCCGCCAATATCCGAGTACGTCTCGGTGGGCTTCTCGTCGACTTCCATGGCCTTAACTCGCGAGTCATATTCGGCAGGGAGCTTGTCTAAAACAAGATACGAATCCTTGTTGACACCCACGAGATCGCCCGGTCTGAGCTCATCAGGCGGCACAAGACCAACTAGTGGAAGGAACACCGTTTGCCGCGTTGAGGTCTTGATGACAGCCGACTTACCCGTGCGGGCGGCGTGCAAGTCCACATTTGCTCCCTCGCCAGTATCGTTGGCCTCGACGTCCAACAGCTCAACAATATTGGATACGAGATATGGCAGCTGTTTATTCTGCTCGATCTTTTCCTGGTTGTCTTTGATCTTGTCCTGCATTGTGTTGCGCTCATGGCTCAACCGCTGGAACTCAGTACGCATCACCTGCAGGTCGTTATTCAACAGCATACACCTCGTACGGATTTCCTCAACACTGGAGTTACGGATTTGCTCCTCCATGTCGTCATACTGTTCTTCCGCCGCACCAGACGTGGCATTAACATCCTCTACGCTCGCCATTTTGAAGTAAGTGGGTGGCAGGTGGAACCTTTGACTAAGACGCCCCCGTATCCATCTCATTTCAGTTCCCAAAGCTTTGGTTTTCAATGAATGTTTAAAAAACGGAAAGTGGCGAAAACTGCTACTCGAACAGAAATAGAGGCTGTTGAGGAGCAATCACCAAAATTTGTGGCCTCAACGGAACGAGCAACGCAGAGATCAGAAACAAGGGAATCAGATGCTCAGAAACCAAATGCTCAGAAACCAGAAGCACAAGATTTACCTGACACTACGGTGTTGGAGAACAAAGTTCCAAAAGATAAACTACCTGAATCCAAGTCACAGGAAACTGAATTGCGAGATACCAAGTCCCTTGTAGACGCCGGAACCTATAAAGGAATTCAAAAACCTAAAAACAAGTACGGTCCTATCGCCGCATCATCCACCATTCGAACTACAGTTTTTACTGACTATCAGCCGGATGTTTGCAAAGACTATAAACAAACAGGGTACTGTGGCTATGGAGATTCGTGTAAATTTTTGCACATTCGCGAGAACTATGCCGCGGGATGGCAACTCGACGAGGATCAAACACACGATAAAAAGCCAGCAAGACCAGCAACTGAGGCTAAATTAAAGGCATCAGAAGAAACCAAATCAAAAGAAACTGACCCTAATTGTGGTGTCTGCAAAAAATCCCCAGTTGTCCCCGTAAAAACAAAGTGCGGCCATCTTTATTGCGAGGCCTGCTTTTTAGCATCCAACAGAAAAACCGGTGCATGTGCAGTCTGCGGGCAGCAAACAGACGGAATTGTAAAACGAGTTAAATAAAAACAATCACAGTAAAATTACTGCTTCTCGCGCTTGGCAATCTCAGCCTTGAGCTGGACGCTAAAGTCGTCATCCAGATTGTCGTCGTCCTCCCACTGCTCTTCCCACAAATTTGTGTCGCCGTCGGCAGGCGTGGCAGTCCATTTCTCGACAGGGAAATCCTCAAACTCGTCACCAGTCTCCAGCGACGCTAAGTGCTTGTCTTCCTCCTCAGCCATGATCGTTGTTTAGTGGATGGTGGGTTGGGAGCTTTAGTGGCAAGGCCACCGCTGACTTTTGCCAACCTCCCAAAGCCATGACGTCGATCGGTACAGGTTACGACCTGTCGAATAGCGTGTTCAGTCCGGACGGGCGCGTATTCCAAGTTGAATATGCTTCCAAGGCTGTTGAGAATGGCGGAACTTCCATTGGTATCAAGTTCAAGGACGGCGTTGTTCTCGCAGTCGAGAAACTCGTCACGTCTAAGCTGCTGGTTAAGGGCGCTAACAAGCGTATTCAAACCATCGACCGCCATGTCGGTGTTGCCTATTCAGGACTCAACCCAGATGGCCGCCATCTGGTTACTCGTGGCCGCAGCGAAGCCGAAAACTGGCGCAATAACTTCCACACTGCCGTGGCGGTGCCTACGCTAGCCCAGCGCATGGCGTCCTACGTTCAGGCACACACTTTGTACTCTTCCGTGCGTCCTTTTGGTGTCACGGCGATTGTCGGTGGTGTCGACGAAACTGGACCCCATCTGTACATGATTGAGCCCAGCGGAACGTCCTGGGGGTACCGCGGTGCCGCCACCGGCCGAGGCCGCCAGATTGCCAAGAGCGAGCTGGAAAAACTGGATCCCGAGAACTTAGATGGTGAGACAGCTGTAAAGGAGGCTGCCCGCATCATTTATTTGGCTCACGAGGATAACAAAGACAAGGATTTTGAGCTGGAACTCACCTGGGTCAGCACGGCAACAAATGGCCGACATGTCGAAGTGCCCAAGGCTTTGTTTGACCAAGCGGTAGAATATGCAATTGCCGAGCTTGACGGCGGTGACGAAATGGAAGAATAGTCTGTTTTGGGCTCTATAAAGTATTTAATAGCTGGCTGTACTTGAATACGTTTTACAATCTTTGGCAAAGCAACCTATACAGCTGCTGCTGGCCCACGCCATTCTCCGCTATCATTCCAGTCTGGCTAACAAACGCCATGCACAGCTCACCCGCCTCCTATATCGGTATGCCGGAGAATCCCAGATATTATTTGAGTTCCGGGCAAGGGCCGGTTATTAGCGAGATCCACGAAACCCACACAAGCAGCTGCTGCACTAGGAGGCATAATTCGCCACAGGCGAGCACTATACAGATACAGACTAGCCACAGTAGTCTACTGTATATTTGCACCGATGAAATCTAGTTAGATTAGTGAAAGCTTTGCCTCAATGGTTTGTGGAGTGAACCAGAATGAGCCGCCTGCATTTGGTGGTTAAGCAAAAAATTTGCCCATTCATGCGCGAGCTGCACGAGTCGTCCATCAGTCTCCATGTAAGGGCTCTTGCATAGAAATCATACCCGGGTATTTTTCAAGATGTGGCTTAAAGACCAGAAGATCGCAAATGCTGCCGATCTCGGGCACACACCTTGTTACGAGTCATACAGGGTGACGATCAACAAACTTTCATAGTTTGCCCATTATCCTGACAATCAACTCTCATTCCAATAGAGCCCCGTGGTTCCGGCAATTGCAGGGCTATTTGCTGCAAGCTTTTTAATGGCAGCTGCAAAAACACCCCAATGCAAGAAACGAGCTCCTGCTATTATTTTCGTATTGCATATATAGCTGTATCCCCCAAGTCTCTAGTGGTCAGCCCGTAAGTACTATCTTGGGGTCCATTTGTCCGCTTGTTTCTTAGAGTATTTGGCACTCTGTCCATAATGTCCAACTCTGATGCCAACTCTGATGCCAACTCGAATGCCCCCCTCCTCCGCATGGAACGGGACATGTCACTAGAAGAAGTGGAAAGAATCTCGGCCGAGATTATTGACTTAATTAACCAGGGGAAGAGTTTGGCCCAGGCTACAAATTACGTTTATACACCTGTTGGAACCAACAATCCGGAACTGGTGGCTATCCAGAATATGTCACCGTCTGAACTCTCGCAGTATCGAGCTTCAAAGACTCGCGGTGTGCCCTTTAAATTGGACATTGAGAAACACCGCCTTGAAACCCCGGATGGTGCAAAACAATTCCCGCGTATGGCCTTGGCTTTGGACAGGATTTTCCAAACCACGGGCCATACTAGGGAGAACGTCGCCTACGTTTATCGGAGATTTCCTGGCCACATACCTTTAGTCAAAGCCTATCTCAAGCTCATAAACGCTGAGCGTGATGCCATTTCGAACGCCAATGTCAGTCTAGACCTGTTTCAGGAGTACCAAACGTGCCGAAAAATTCTCGGTAACGCTCAGTACGTCTTTCAACATTGCCCACTTAGTGCCAGAGAACAATCGGTTATGATTCGCAGAATGCAGACAATAATGGAGCGCCGAATGGCAGATCTTGCTGGATCTAAGCTTCGGTCTACGAAACGCGACAACCATCAGCGGGCGCTATCTTATTCCAGCAAAGCACCACCCCACAACCACAACCAAACTACCAATGAGTCTCTGCCTTCACCACCCGCGTCACCAAAGCGTACAACTAGTCGCTTTGATTTTAACAAAAAAGGTGCACAGTTTGGTAACACTGGGACTGGCAGACCTTCGGCTAGGAAACTTCAGCTCGGCTCAAACCCCAAAGTTCCACCACCTCTCAAGTTATCTTCAGAGTTTGCTTTGCCATTGTCTCCGTCCACCTCCTGGATCAAGACTCCACCTCCAGAAAATGTTATCCCGTTCGACTGTAGCCGAACGGTAAGCCGCTTTTACAGCAGTGGAGGCTGGCGCTCGGATTTAATGAACCAGCCTCAGCCACCGCTGACTCCAAGTAGGCCAACCGTCGAGATGCGAGAGTACAGACCTCGAAAGTTCGATTTTTCTCGCAATCCGACAGTTTTTGTTTCAAATCAGCAGCCGAATCCGAGATCTCCCACTGGCGATCAGGAGACTAGGCAGATCCCTCCAGTCTACCAAAACAGTATGAGACTTGCTACTTTACAGCCTTATTTTTGAACACTATGTATGTAAACCTTAAAGTCAATGTAAGAAAAAACCTGAGGAGGCATCTTGATTAGACATGACAAATGCTGAACAAATCGCAGGAACGCGCCGTTGACTTTGAAGGCCGTTTCCTGCAAATTATTGCCGGTCCAGGAACTGGTAAAACGCTCACCTTAGCAGCAAGGATTGAACGGGTTATCGAAAGAGGCGAAACTTCTCCTGAAAAGGTTCTTGCCTTGACATTTACAAACAATGCAGTTTCGGAACTCAAGGCCCGTTTAAAAGAGACATTTGGGGAAGAAATCGCTGGCAAAATTAGAGTAATGACCTACCATGCATTTAGTACCTATTTGATTTCAATTGACCCAGAGATCGTAGGACTGACGCCACAAGCGTGGGAAAGTGCCGACGAATGGGATCAGCAGGTCATTTTTTCAAGTCTTCAAGGCCTCGGTTCAAATGTGAGGTCCCGTCGAAACAAACTGATGGCGATTAAACAGGCTATGAAAGATTTGGAGGCTACCTCGCCTAATGAGAAGGCTCTCTTGGAGTCTTACAGAGCTCGCGTCCTAGCTCTACAAATGATTGACTACGATACTATGCTTGAAATGGGACACGAAATTGTTCAGAAACTGGGAGATGAACAATTTGATGTTGATCATGTGTTTTTGGATGAGTTTCAGGACAATGCACCCCTTCAATGGGAGATTGTCTCGATGCTTGTGCGTAAGAACAATAAACGGAAGCTTACTGTCGTGGGGGACCCCAATCAAGAGATTTATCAGTTTGTTAATCATTGGAAAGCGAGCTCATTCACTGCAATGGATCGGGACTTTCCTGAGAGCGAAAAAGTGTACCTAGACCAAAGCTACCGGTCAAGCCAAGAAATCTGCGATCTGGCGGCGGAGGTAGTTGATGAGAACAATCTGGCTCCTCCCTTAACCGCTATCCGTGGTTATACTGGCACAACCCCCAGTATAAGAGTTTTCGACAATGATGCGGACGAATTCGAGTACTTGAGCTCTGAACTCACAATGTATCTAAAAGACCATCCCCCAGCATCAGCTGCGGTCCTTGTGCGAACAAATGCAGACGTTGACCTTGTAGCAAAGATACTGCTAGAGGCGGGAATTCCGGTGGAGACGTTTTTCAGTCGAGCACTCTTATCCAACCCTTATGTGCGATTAGTGCACTGTCTCTTCAAACAGGTTACCCACCCAAATGATGTCTACCTGTTTTATTTATTCACAAGCAATGAATCCAAAATTCTATCCCGTGGTCATGCGTCCTTGTTAAAGACTCGTTTGGGGCAGCAAAGCTTGCGACGAGCTGTCGAGTCTATTTTGACCAAAGCCCGTGGACGCGAAGCCCATCAAAGAAATTTTGATGAATTTTACAATGCATTAATCCTTGCTATTGAGGCACTCCGTCAAACGACTGATCCCATGGTTGTCCAATCTACGTGTCTAACGCTACTCTCTATGATCACCAAGCAACAAATAGAGATAGGTTCGTCGAAAGCACTTGACAGCCTTTTTACGTGGATTGACCGCTCAAGTCAAGCTTGGAAGGATCCTGAAGAACCTCTTGTGCCTTGGATAACCAACAATCTTCGCTCCCCAAGTGTGCCCCGTCAGGGTTTTGTGAATGTACACACTATCCATGCTGCCAAAGGTCTTGAGTGGGATGCAGTCTTTATGCCCAGAGTCCAGGTTGGTCACTATCCGTTTCCTTTCAATTCTGACTTGAGCCAAGAAAAAAAGGCTTTGTTTGTCGGCCTTACTCGAGCCCGTTCTCGACTGGTTCTCTCTGCTACAGGAAGCGAGTCCAGTTTACTCCAGCATTGTAAGTCTTTACTACGGGTTTCATCAAAACCGGCTACTGAGAGCGTATTTCGCAAAGTTTACCCCAAGCTTTACGCTCCACTTCCTCAGATTTCACACCAAATTGCTTCTCCGCAATCTCTTATTTCAGGTTTAAGAAAACTTCGATTCTGAGGGTCGAATCCGCACCTGAACTGATTAGGTCTATTACTCTAGGTTATCATTGTAAATTATTAAAGGAAGTGAAACATGGACACAAAAAAAAACCAAATAATCTCTTTGTAAAGCGTGTCATCCTTATGCAGGGGCCATGCTAATCTTCTCTGTATCGTTTCAAATTGACTATTGTCCCCGAAGGGACACAGAATAAATTACCAGACGTACATAAGCTGGGACTTTTGTGGAGCTCAGTGCATTTCACAACAACAAGAAGAACAGAGAACCCTAAGCATGCTTTCTCTATAGTGATATTTCTTTACAATAACATTTGCACATCCAAAGGAATATGAGCTGGACGGGCAAAAAGAAAAAAAAGATTCGAAATGCAGAAAGACAAAAAAAGAACTGCAGCACCTTCTGTTCTCACATGGTCTCCCACTGTAATACTTGGTAAGGCTCTCAGATGGTTCAATAGGACTGATCGGACGGGAAGTCTTGCTTTCATCTGGATATGGCCGCAGCCATTCACTTCGTTACAGAGCTGATTATAAGCTGCCTCTGATGGTATAAAAATGCCAAGTAGACAGTGTTAAATCGCTTGCACAAAGCAATGATGGCGGCTCACGCTGAATGCTAGCACAGTGCAATCTTTTTCGTTGCTCATCAGAGAATCTCAAGGTGAGTTACTGAGCGCTACTCAATCGAAAGGCCCATACATCTGTAGCTGAAATTTTCGATAGATATAGAGACCTCCAATGGACCTCCATAGAGGATATACGGTCACTTGGCCTAAATCAAAGCTCTGGCTCGGTCTACTCTTGTTCGGTGGCTCGTTATGCCCTTCCCGCGCAATGCAACAAAGCCTTGTCGTTTTCACAACACAAGCTTTCGCGAGCAAAACATATGAACAATTTTTATGGCGACCCACAAAAGAAGTCATTCATCACTCGTGGCGCAATCCGCAAGCCAGAACCATTAGGGCGTAAACTCTTCGGGGCATCCAATACCAGGCGCTCTGGGGGTAGCGCCGATATACCTTTGCGCGCAATCAGAATGGATCGTGAGTATAGACCGGCTCGCAATAGCTCAGGTGTTTCAGTAAAAGACACTCGACCAAGCAGCATTTCTTCCGCACAAAGCAAGCCCCTGGCTAGTAGCCACAATGTCAGAAGCCGCGGAGGCCAGAGACCAACGGTACCATACTCTTCCCCACATTTGAGCTCATCAGAAACGAATTCAGCTCAGACTTCTCAACCGCAACAGATATTAGTACAAGGAATGCGCTATACCGTGCGTAAACATATTGGCGACGGTGGTACTTCTGTGGTATACAAAGTCTGCGACGAAGAAGGCAAGGAGTACGCCTTGAAGAAAGTAGCACTTAACACATCACATCCTAATGTTGTTAGCGCTATGCGAGGAGAAATTGAACATCTTCAGCACCTGAGCTCTGAAAGCCGCGTTGTCGACCTTATCAGTTTCGAGGTTTGTGAAACTGACTTAAAACTGGTAATGGAGCTAGGTGAAATGGACCTACGAAAGCTTTTGCGGAATAATGTTTATGGGCTGAGCATGACGTTTGTGCGGTACTGGGCCACTGAAATTTTGCAATGTGTGAAAACTGTGCACTCACACGACATTGTCCACAGCGACTTGAAACCCGAAAACTTCCTGGTTGTACAGGGTCATCTAAAAATCATCGATTTCGGCATTGCTAATGTTGTACCAGACTACACCGTGAATGTGCACCGAGATGTCAAGGTTGGTACAGTGAGCTACATGGCACCAGAGTCGGTGTGCGAGCAGACTTCATTCCACGGCAAAGACTTCAAGGTGGGTAAGCCTGCGGACATGTGGAGCTGTGGCTGTATCATTTATGAAATGGTGTACGGGAGCACGCCGTTGAAGCAATATGGTCGCCAGCAGCTAGCTGCCCTTGAGTCTCAATCTTTACAGATAAGCTTTCCTGCAAGAGTCAAAAACAAGCGAATCCCCAAGGGCCTCCTTGAACTTTTGCAGGGATGTCTATATCGCGAGCCTCAGAAACGGCTAACTGTTGACGAAGCTTTACAAGGATTGTTTCTAACCCCTCGGAGCGTTGATTATGAGTTTGTTCAGGACTTAATTATCAAATCTGTGGAGTTTGGCCAGAATTATGACCGTCCTGTAACTAACGAACGGATGTATTCATTGATTCATGGAGTCTGGAACAAAATTATTGAGCTGAACGATGTTGAGGTGGAAGACGACGAGCCTAAAACACCAAAGTCCTCGAGTTTATCTTCAACGCCGGTCGCTACTCCCATTTCTCGACGGGGTTTTCCTTGAATGTCAAGTACATTTGGCGGTTAAAACACGAGATCTCGCTTTCATTGCGAATACCATAGTCATATAGCGGTTTATCCTCGTCCATCATCCATTGGTCGTCCATGTCCAAGTTGATTGAGAGCTTTACAGTCTTAGTTGTGTGCGCATGGGTGTAAATTTTCAAGCAGTCAAAGTCGACTGTGCGAAACGGTCTGAAGGCCCCATTGGTGCGAACGATCTCTTTTACTTGCTCCAGAAGCTGCCCACTTGTAGTGGTGTACAGATTCACATTATGCAGAACGTGATTTCTTATCGTACGGTACTCAAAACTCTTGATAATGCGTACTGTAATAGTTGCCGAATGCCCATCTTTCTCAGACGTGAGCGGGGCGGCGTCTACATCACCTTTAACCGGATCCATTTTGAACGACGTTTTTGATTCCCTCAGGTTATGCAATCTGGGGAAGCACTAATGAAGGGCAGGGGTTCGGGGCAGCCAAAGTAGACGACTTTTCACTTTGTAGTCACCAAACGGCCTTGTGAGGTAATCGGTGCTGCAGCCGTCATACTGCCAAGAGGACACATTCTGTGGGATCTCACTTTAAAGCTGCAACCTCACTTTTGACATTGCCCAGTTGTATACTAACGCGTAGAAAGTCGATATGAGTCTACCGCCCTGGGTAGAGAGTCAGCACAAGGCGTTTTTACGCTGGTGCAATATGAATCTCCAATCGGCTGGCTATCCTCCGTTGACCGATTTGCAAACAGATTTCATGTCTGGCGTGCGTCTAATCCATTTGGTTGAGTCTATATCGCACCAATCTATGGGCAAATACCATGCAAACCCGAGTCCGATGCAAAAATACGAAAATATTTCCATTGTCTTAGAGTATCTGAAACATTGCGACATCGTACTGCACGGGATCGGGGCGCCAGATATCGCAGAAGGTAACCTCAAATTGATTCTAGGACTTATCTGGACACTTATTCTCAAGTACACAGTACAGGAAATCAATGAGGAGGGCTACAGAGCGAAAGACGGGCTGCTGCTTTGGTGCCAGCGAAAGACGGCTGAGTACGACGACGTAGACATACGCGACTTTCACGCTAGCTGGAAGTCCGGCCTCGCGTTTGCGGCCCTTTTGGACCACTATCGTCCAGACTTATTAGATTATGGGACAATTGACAAGTCAAACCCTCGCGCAGTGATCACTGCGGCTTTGGACGCGGCCGAACTGGCGGGCATACCGAAACTGCTTGAAGTCGAAGATGTGCTTGATTGCCAGGATGAGAAGACATTGGTGACGTATTTGGCCTACTGGTTTCATGCCTTTAGCTCCCTGGAAAACATCGAGCGAGCCGGCGGATACGTTGAACGGTTTATGGATGTTTATACCGCGGCCATGCAAATGCGTAAAGACTATGAGCGTCGAATGAAAGCCTTGTTAGATGCCATTAAAACTACAATGGCAAGCTGGGAAACAGTAAAACCTGAGGGCTTGACGGATGTTATCAAGGAGCACGATAAGCTAATTGAATACAAAACGACAACCAAGCGAAGCTGGATCTCAGAAAAGGCTCAGCTTGCCGAGCTGCTCAGCAATATCCGCATAAAGCTCACCACATTCGAGCTCCGCGAGTATATCACGCCTGATGCCCTGTCTATGAATTCGCTCAATAAAGTTTGGGCAGAGTTGCTGCGGGGCGAAACCCGTTGGTCCCGCAATGTCGCTCAGCAGTTTCAGAGCTTTCGAGAGACTGCATGCCGCGAGTTTGCCGACATTGCAAACGAAATGGCTATTTCTCTATCTACCATTTCAAACGGGATCTCCGATGTTTCTGGCGAGCTTGAAAACCAGCTTTTAGAAATCTCTAAAGCCAGCGAGGAATTGGCACCGATGGACGGTAAACTGAACTCTTTGCTGGAACTCGACGAGACTTGCCACAAACTCGGCGTTGTAGACAATGACCACACGGTATACTCGTATGACGAGATAGCCTACGAGCTCGACTTGGTAAAGGTTATGATTGAAAACAAACTAGTGTTTATTGAAAACCACATGGCGGCCCGTGACGCTACTAACATCACTCCTGGCCAGCTCGAAGAATTCGAAGTTGTTTTTCGGCACTTTGACAAACGCCAAAAGCACTCTCTTGATAAGCGTGGATTCTTTGACGCAGTTGAGTCTTTCGGTATATCATTTGAAGACGACCCACAGGGTGCTGAAGAGGTGTGGCTCGAACAATCGGTGGACGGTGAAGTTTCGTTCCGGAATTTTATCATGTACATGGTAACAGCTACTGCGGTATCTCAGGACATTGAGCAGCTGCGGCAATCTCTCAAGGAGATTAGCTGTGGGAAAAAATATATCACGCGGCAGGATTTGGAGAATGCTTTGCTCCCTGACGAGAAAATCGACTCGCTGGTCGAGTCTATGCCCCAATTCGAGGCGGACAAGTACGACTACACATCATACATTGATGGCATTATAACTTCGGCGGGGTCTGAATGGCAGCAGGACGATAATAGTCTGCAGAATGACTCAACGGATGCAAGTTCCTTAAGTAGTTAAGTACTGTGAACTCTAATAGTCTAATGGTGCGCTGGGCGGAGGTTTTGAAGCCTCAGGCTCAATTTTGTCCGTTTTAGCCGCGTTGCGGCGGTACGGCGGAATAAGATCAATGCCAGTGAGATTGGGTCTATGCGGAACTTTGAACCCCAAAGGTCGACTCCGTCTCCGGTGATCGCGATCTGGTCCACGACGTTCCCCCCATTTTGGATCTGGGCGATGAGGCAGGTTCGGCCCGCCATTATGGGCATTGTGGCCACCCTGACCATTGTGGCCGTTTTGGCCGTTTTGATTTTCGCGCATGGCCTGCTTTTGCCGGCGAGCGTCAAGCTCGTGAGACGATTTATAAATAGGAAGCTCATGGAGTTGAGCGGCGGCAGGACCAGTGGTGAAAAATTCACTTTCCAGTGCGCCCAAAGCACTTAGGCGCGTCAAAGGGTTTGCATCAAGCATTCCTGCCAAGAGACTCTGTGCACTTGAAGGAACATTGGCAAAAAAATCATTAAAAGTGCGCGGATAAGGCTCAGGCGGCAGCTGGTGGATCTCGGGAAGTGCGTTCAGTCCCGGCATAGAATCCTCATTAGGCGATCCAATTACTTTAAAAATTGTGTGGATTTGATCGGCGTCGGACTTGCCAGGGAAAATAGGCTTGCGGCGGAATATTTCGCCAAACACACAACCCACTCCCCACATATCAATAGCGGTTGTATAATACTGGTCGCCAAGTAGAAGCTCGGGCGGACGATACCATCTTGTCACGACGGTTGCCGTGTATCTATGAGTCGCTGGCGATGCACCGTGGCTTGTAGGCGCCGGTTCAAAGTAAGTACGGGCCAAACCAAAGTCAGCGATTTTAACATTGCCTCTATTGTCAATAAGGATGTTTGCCGCCTTAACATCACGATGCATGTATTTCTTTTGATGGATGTAGTTCATTCCCTGGAGAATCTGGCTCATGTAGCACTTGATGTGCGGTATCGTCAAACGGACGACAGGGTTTTGCAACAAGCCAGCGAGATCATGGTCCATATAAGGCGTGATAATATAAAAAGTTGCGCGTTCACGTAGCGAGCGGCTTCCATGTTTAACTGCCATATCCAAAAGATCGAGAACGTTAGGGTGATCAAGGGATTTGAGAATGCGGATTTCTCGAAGGGCGGTCATGGGCATACCATCCTGCTTATTGTGGAGCAGAATCTCCTTGAGGGCTACTACAGTCTGGGTGTCATTGTGCACACCGCGGTGCACTTCGCCAAACGTTCCCTCTCCGAGTTTACTCTGGAATTTATAGGCGTCAATTTGCGAACACCCGTATAGAGCTTTTCCTTCCATTAGTCAGGAGCATAGACGAGTACTAGCTAAATAGTAGTTCGGAATTTTATTATTCGGTGGTTCTGCAAAAAATTTTTTGGATTGATTGACATCATTCCTGGAAGGCGAACCACAGTGTTTAGTTGGATTTTCGTATTTTCAAATTTATCAGTTTAGTTCAGCTTGTTACCCGGACCTGGGCAGTGATTCGGATCCTGGGCATTTGCTTTTTCAGCAGCAATGCCACTCATCAGGTCAGGGACCGGTGCTTTCAGGTTCGCAGCGCGGCTGCAAACCCGCTTCAAGCACACTGCCAGATCTGTTGTATTTTCCGACTACGGTCCACCCAAAGACGTGCTGCGAGTTATCAAAAACGAGGTTTCCGAGCCCAAAGAGAGCGAAGTTGTGATTAAGCTGGTGGCTGCGCCAATCAACCCAGCGGATATCAACCAAGTCGAGGGCGTTTATCCTTCGAAGCCCGAGTTTACCAAGAACCTCGGCACCATTGACCCGTTTGCCGTTGGTGGCAATGAGGGTTTGTTTGAAGTCGTCGAAGTCGGGCCCGACCAGGAGCAGCTCAAGGTCGGTGACTGGGTTCTGCCGGGCAAGGCGTCGTTTGGCACCTGGGCGACATATAAGCTTGCCCAGCCCGAGGATTTGATCCATATCGGTAAACCCAACGGGCTGGACCCGATCGCCGCTGCCACGGTAGCTGTGAATCCTAGCACAGCCTACCGCATGCTTTCTGACTTTGCGGCCCTCGAGCCGGGCGACTGGTTTATTCAGAACGGTGGCAATTCGGGTGTCGGTCGTCAGGCGATTCAATTGGGGCGTCTGTGGGGGTACAAATCTATTTCTGTGGTCAGAGACCGCCGAGATATTGACAGTCTAAAGCAGGAGCTTCTAGATTTGGGCGCCGATCAGGTCGTTACCGAGGAACAGATTGCCGACAAGTCAATTAGGCACATTATCAAGGACTGGACACGTGGTGAAGACATCAAGCTTGCTCTTAACTGCGTGGGTGGCCGCTCGGCAGCCAACATCGCCCGCCAGCTCGGTCATTCTGGTCAGCTGGTGACATATGGCGGCATGTCCAAGCAGCCTGTGTCACTCCCCACCTCCTTGTACATTTTCAAAAACATTGTATCACGCGGATTCTGGATGACTCAATGGAGCAAAGAGCATGGCGAAGCGCGGCATCGGATGATTCTGGACCTCCTCGATATGTACAGACAGAACGAGCTCAAGCTCACGGGCGTTAAGACTCATGCGGTAAAGAGCGAAGTTGAGGAGAAAGAGTTCCTTGATAACTTTATGAAGGCGCTCAATGAACCGGGTAAGCAGGTTTTGTTGATTGATCAGTGATCAGTGTATTCATTACTGGAACAGCCCTCTGAGCTGCTACACAGCCCCCTGAACTGCTAAATAGCCACTGAGCTGCTATACAGCGACTGAGCTGCTATAAAGTCACTGAGCTGCTAACACGGAATCTTTACTTTTGAACGCTGACCGGTAAATGCCTCGGGTAATGCGTTCGTTTACAGTAACCGTAGCTAGATCTGTCCTATGTATCATGCTGCAGCCCGGTTCTGAACAGAACTCGCCAAGAGTTGGCTTAATGTTATCAAACTGCACCATACTTTGTCTGTGTCTGACCTTCGACTTCACTCTGATAATTTTGAGCTGCTTTAGTATTCACACTCTTTAAATGTTCCCAACTGTCAACCTATTTTTTGTTTTACACGTTGAGTTCACCCGTGCATTTGTAGTTCAGAAATACCGGCCCTGCGAGCCACATCATTTTGGAAACCAGCGGTGCTGCTGAGAGTCCATCTGAGAAGCATCAATGTGCAGTTTGAATAAACTTTTGAGCGCCTTTTTCGTCGCTCGGTGAACCGATGCAGGCTAAGTCCAACTTATGCAACGTTCCGCTGCCAGGCCAATGCGGCTGAGGGACCCCCTGACACGCGCTTTGTGGTTTGGAAATTAGCGTCTCTGGGTGGGGATGGCTGGCGGGAGCTTTGGATGCACATGAGGGTCCATTTGGCGTTTTTGGAGCCGCTCTACGGCCACCAGGTGATAATCCCTGCATCGGAGTATTTACCGATACTTTAAACAAATAATCGGCAGCCGACACAAGTCATCGTCAACCCATTCATAGGAGCATCGTTGTATGCGGGTGAGAAAATTTGTTTCTCTCTTTCCTGCAGGCGCCCGCTCGGTCGGCCAAGCCGGATTATCAACTCTGCGCTGTCCGGCCGAACTATAGCCCTTCGATAGTTCACGGACCAAGCTAGACAGCCCTTTTTTACTGCTGAAGATCCGATTAAATTCCACTTAATACTCACCGCTTAACCCAATTCAAAATACGCCCACAATGTGGCGTTGGCGTGGAGGTCAATCGCTGCCGGGAGATGGTGCTGATAATGCATAATTTCTGAGACTAAACCAAAGCCCTTATCCCGGTGGCACATTGCACATGTGTTTTCCTAACTAGTGCAGGCAACCATCGCGGCAACAAGCATAGCCGAACCTCGATACCGCCGTGCCCCTGATCCCAAATTTGTTGAACAACTCGGATTTCCGACCAGTGTTGTTAGAAAAAACGCACAAATTTCACCGGTTCAGCCCAACGCTGTGCGTAAATGATGCAGCAACGCGCTTGGCCTATGCTTGTTTGGAATGACACTGCACCGTTTCGTAACCCGCAGATGGAAGGGAGGGGCAAGTGCCCTTGCACGGCATATGCACTTTCTGGGCACGGGCTACATATGTAGCGGGTCTTTAAAACGGTTTGACTCCATTTTGATAGCGAACGAAGAACCAAGATCATCGTGGAGTGGGCCCGATAAAACACATACTCACCCAGCACTACTGAGCGGGTCAATTAGTGGCAGTCTACTACATGCCCACTCAAAAGCCGGTACTTGCTCTTATCCAAGACCCTGCTTGCTGTGTCCATACCCCTACCCAAATTCCCTTGCCCCACCCTTTCTATTTCTCCTTCTCCTCCCCAACTCCCCAACCCCGGTTACTCCAGCGGCAGCGCCCTCCGACGGCAGCAGAACGCCGAGCTTCTTCGTGAGTGGCGAACTCAGCCCCCGTTTCTGGTTGTTTAAATGCCACATATACCTATCGTCGTACAACTCAATTAATAGAAGCCTACAAGGTTCAGAATTATTTAAGCTTCGCTTCCAAAAGCACAGTTTGAAAACCTCGTTCTTATCTTCTTCTTGGGTCGCCAAACTTGCCCCCGGTCTAGAAACTTGGCGTCACTGCTTCGCTAAGCATAGAAAGCTATTCTTCTCTTGTCGCATGGATCTACACATAGGCCTTGGCCCGACGGCTGGGCCCGCCCAATCGTCATAAATTAAGCCAAGACTAGTCTAACACCATCGCTTCGGCTCCAATAACCGTTTCCAGTAGAGTTACCCAGCTTTATTTTCACTCAAAAGCCCCTGAAGCCACAAGCCCTGTGCAAGAAACTAGCTTCATGTGCGTCAAGCCACATGCATTCTCACAATTAGGGTTCAAGCACTGCAGGTGGGGACATGATTCTGGCTTCTTAAAGCCCGTTAGCAAGCGCGGGGCGCTTTAGAATAAAACGAGGCCCATCCACAACCTACCCCACTTTGACCGTCTTGGGGCCCAGACCTCATATTGTAGTACCACCAAAATAAGTCCCGAGTACAAATCGCACTCGGCCAGAGCCCTGTTACTGAGCCTGCCTTGATATTTTTTCCCCCCTTATTTGCCTTTGTGCTACCTTCTCGAACCACAAGAGGTCCATTTTTTGTATCATTCCCTCCTGTGACCTACTCTAACCGCTGGAATACCTGAAAAGACTTTTTCTGGAACATAACCATCAAACCAACTATATCCCCTTGCATTCAGACCTGAGAGACGCAGTGTGTTCCCATCCATCCCTCGGCGTTCTCCTTCTTATTTGCTTTCTTAGCTTCTCCGGATAGTTTACATTTTGTCCGGTCGCACATTTACTTCGGTTTTGTGCTATAATTTTGGCAAATCTACCTCAGCCTAACACTTCCCCTGGTGGGAAAACCTCAAAATACATCTGCAACCCCCACTCACCGCAAGTTCTCGTGCACTTCCCGGTGCTCTGAGCAACCCATCGACTGTACAACCGTCTAGTATGACCAGCATCCCTAGTACCGCGGCGAATATCGCAGGCAACAACGCCTTAGCCCAGGGTGCCCGCGCGGCCAAGTTTCTCGACGGGATCTGGAAGCGCGTAAAGCCCATGACCCACACAAACGACCTTCTGCTGGTTGTCGACTCCTCGCGCAATCTCATGTGGTTTTCACACCACGATCAGAGGATTCTTGCCAGCGACGTGCACACCGAGCCGCGGTTAAGATCAGCCCTTGAATCATGCCTTCCGCCCAACAAGGACCTTGCAACATATCTGTGGACTGTTATATCTCATTTCGAGGATGCACATATCCCGTCGAATCCGGGATCTTTTTCCTTCGGTGGTATCGAGTACCGCTGTCGGGCCCACTGCCTGCTAAACAACGGCCACCGCTTAATAGCCCTCGTTTTTTCACCTGTGGACGATAACGCCGAAAATGGGCTGTTTGAGTACTCGGATGAAAGCTCAAGCTCGGTGAACCGCATGTCTGATTTTGAAAGCCGTCGCGAAGCAAACTACGCGCAAGGGTTTATGACCAGCAACTCGAGCCACCCGGGTCAAGTCAATATGTCGTACGGTACAATGTCCGACCACCATGCTAGCGGCACAGGCGACTTTTTCCCGTCGCTTGCAAAGTCTGAAGTGACCTACTACTATTCCCTTCTCCCCCGCAGCGAAGAAGGCCACTTCAAAGACGTTGACAAAACCGCTCAGGGCAAGCTGCCCAAGTCTGCCTCATCGGCCGTAGATATCGAAGTCGAGGATCCCGACGAAATTGTGCAGATTGTACAGTCGAGTACACGCCAGTTCAGCTCTAGCAATCTTGAGACTGCCGCTACCGATCTTCGTGGGCCGCCTGGCCAGTCTGCTCCCGTCCGCAAGCCTACTTCGGCAGTTGCTCCGGGCCACTCATGCCAGGAGTGCGGTACCACGCAGTCTCCCGAGTGGCGGAAGGGCCCGAATGGCTCGAAGACGCTTTGCAACGCTTGCGGTCTTCGCTACGCAAAGCGGTTGCGCCAGCGATGATACAGTAGTTACTTCCATACATGATGCTACGATTTTGCTAGCCCTACCAAGCGCCAACTTTCTTTGTATGTTTTGTATACTATGTCTTTTGTATGCTATATGTTTTGTACGCTGTATATTTTGCAATTTGTATATTTTTCGATTTGTATGTTTTGCACTTTGTATACTGTGTTCTCTGTATATAGGGAATCCTGAGTCTATGTTTCAACCTGTATATTCTGGTTCTGTGTATCAAGTCTGTAAGTTCTGTGCGATTTGACTCTATATGGTTCACCCTTTTTTTGGTATCCTAATCTTTCATATTTTGTTTCTTCGATACTTCCAATTCTTATTACTCGATGCTCGTATCTTTTGTCACCTATTTTTTTGAATTTTGTTACTTGGATTATTCGTACTCTATTATTTACTCTCTACCATTTATACTCCAATAAACTCTACTATTTATACGCTACTATTTATACTCTACTATTTATACTCTGTTATTTTTATACGTTGTATCTCTTGTTACTTAAAGCTCTTAACCAATGTGGGTCATCGCGTAATCAGACTTGTAAACAAACCATGGAATCGACGAGCAATACAATACAGCCAGCCAACGAAAAAATTGCCGCCACCACGGGCGCGGTTCCAGAAAGCCATAGTGTGACAAAACGCCTTCAAAACGAACTTATGCAGCTCATGATGTCGTCGCCAGAGGGCGTTTCGGCCTTCCCTGAATCAGACGCCAACCTACTGGTGTGGGCAGGCACGATTGAGGGCCCTAAAGACACATACTATGAAGGTCTCAAGTTCAAAATCTCGCTCGAATTCCCGCAAAACTATCCTTATTTTGCGCCAAAAATCAAGTTTGTGAGTCCTATGTGGCACCCCAACGTCGACATGGCTGGCAATATCTGTTTAGATATTCTCAAGGAGAAATGGTCGGCGATCTACAACGTGCAAACAATTCTTTTATCGCTTCAGTCGCTACTGGGCGAGCCTAATAACTCCAGCCCGCTCAATGCCCAGGCGGCGCAATTGTGGGACGAGCCAGAAGAGTATAAACGGCTACTGCTTCAGCGCTGCCAAGAAGAGTAATGAAACCGCCTGGCGCTGTGTTTTGTTCTTGACTGATTTTGCTAAATACCGCTAAGGGTAGCTAACCGATCTAATGGCTTGCTAGATAAATAATTTAAAGGTCAAATGTCGGCCGGTTAGGCCAAGTCTGGTGGGGCTTCAGAGGGAGGTTCTGAAACAAGCTCGGACATTGGCTCGGATTGAAGCTCGGAAATATCAGTAGGCAGTTCAGGTAAAGCGCCCTCTTGCTTGATTTCGGCACCGCCGTCGGCAGGCTTGGTTTCGTCGCCGTCAGGGTTTGCATTCGGGTCCGCAGCGCCCTGCCACACCGAGACAGAAAACGGAACTCCTGTAAAGCTGCGGATTTTGAGCGGCGATTTAGTCCAACGGCGACAGGGAAGCCCACTGCGATCCAAGGCCCGGGCTACTACCGCGCCAGTCGACGGCACGCTACGAACAGCCGCTTTGGCCGTGTCCTCGGCCTCTGCTGTCGTCTGACGTTTTGCTGGCCTCCGCCGCGGCTTTTTGGGCGTCTCTTTTATGGCCTTTAGCGCTTCTGGCTGGGCCCTTAAAACCACCACTTTAGTTGACATGCTGACAAGTGCGAGTTCCCAAGGTTTGATGTTGAAGAAATAGATTAATCGTAGAGTTTACATATATGCTAATAAATAATAAGAAAGTTACAGATATTTCGTGAAAAGACTGTCCTCAAGCCAGCCGACCTTTTCGAAGGCACCAAACAATCGCGAGGCCTTGTTGACATCGATGCGGCAGGCCTTTTGAGAATCTGTGCGGCGGAAGGGCAGTCCTTGGCGAAGACGGTGGACTTTCTCGGCAAATAGGCGGCGTTTTGAATCGAGATACACTTCGGCAGGAAGACGTAGAACAGAGGCCAAGTGGACCTCAGCAGGATGTAGCAAATGCACGTCCGGGTCTTGACTGAGATCCATTGGTGCTCCTTTCCATTCTGCCCGAAGCGATCTGCCTGGCGGCAAAGTAGTTACTGCCGGCGAGTAGTCCTCGATCTGAGACAAATTGAGGTCGTGGACGCGAACTGGCGACGCGGTGGATGCCCGCTTCTTAGGTGCCCGAGACTTTGGTGTCGATGAGACACCTGCACTGGCATCGTCGTCACTGCTCTGCTCCACGCGAGCAGTAGGTGCTCCGGCAGAGGCAGCCCGGGACCGCGTCAGAACCGAGTCAGATCCAGAAAGTTCGATCTCGGATAGCATGCGGCGAACGCGTTGTCTGGGACGACGGCGGACACGTGTCTCGGAGGCAGCCTCGACATAGAGGTAGTTAGACCACGAGGGACGGTGGACAGGGTACAAACTCAAGTAGTCGCGTTCTTTTTTGTAGAACTTGGCTGGCGAAGCGAGCATGGCATCCCAGCATGTCACGAGCTTACGTTTTCGGGGCTCAATTTCAGCAATCGACGCATTGCTTGATGATGCCGACGCCTTAGTGCCAATGGCCGATGGAGTCGACTCCTTGCTGAACGTCTCTGGGGTGCTGAGAGAGGCGGTGCCCAAATCGGTACCAGTGGTGCCCCCCTGACGCAATTTCAGTGAACCACCGAAACTAGCGAGATCGGGGTACGGCGAAAGCGGAGGGGACAGCATACGGACTGTAATGTCAGAGATAGCCATGGTGGAAAAGTTTGGTAACGCGGGGGAAATCGAGGACAGGCGGGGAGGAAATGTGGAAGGACCAAATCCGGGAGTTGGGTTCAATTGAGCAATTGCAAAGGCGAGTTGTGTCTAGATCAACGAGATGTGGATTCCAATTGGGGCAATTAGTGTGTTTGCAACAATTGTAAGTTTCAACTAAATTTGGAAAAAAGGAAAGTTTTTATGATTTTGATTATATATGAGTTTTTCACCATTTTTTTGCCCTGCAAGCTTGTTGACTAATCTGTGTTATCGAACATTGTGCATTAAAGTGTTTAGCGGTCTACTGACGCCCATTCTCGGTGATAGAGGCATTTTTAACATCATTTACACAGTATTCAGAAATTATTCTGTCCTAGTACTAAATTTCAGAATTTAATTGCACCCACAACAGCAGAAATGGCGTGTGGGTCGGGTCACAAATTAGGGCTCCACTATTACTAACACATCATCTCGGCCTTCGACAGAATTCGACTCAAACTTAGGTCTAAAATGACTATAATGCAATTGAGCTCTAGAAATCTGCATACAATTAAAGTTAGTCTAGATTCAAATGACATCGAATTTTCACGCTTTTTGAATGACGTCGTGTAGGTAAATAATCATCGAAATCCTTCTTTGAGTGGGGTCGTCGGCAATGACCAAACAAATTTTTCAGGGCATGGAAATTAGGGCTCAAGGCACCATGATGCATCCAAACACACGAGGATCAGACGCCGAAAAGGCTGAACTGGGCGAACAAATCGACACTTTGAATAGTAACTGGCTAAATATTTTTAATGCAAAAACTTCATCTAATGTCAATATTCAGTTTTATCAACGTTTGCCGACCAATTGGTTCGAAAATGCCTTTGAAAGTTCCCCAGTGTTCGCACGGACGGGCCAAGATCTGCACTTGCCGAAGATGATTACGCGAATACCAAACAATACAAGCACCGTCATTGGCAATTAGTCCGAAAAATATGGGCACCCGTCTCAATTAGCCGCAACGTATCTAAATAAATGCATGAATTGCAATTTACACCGGAATGGCCCGGTCCATTCTCAATGCAATTGGCACTCGTAAAATACTCCCCTGCTGGGCGGTTTATGCACGAAAGGCGGAGGAGGCATCTACATCATCGGAATATCTCTGCTGGGATACCTCGATTTTGTCGCTTCTGTGCAGCTTGAAAAGAAGGAATATGTATTTTTCTATTCGATTTACCAACAATGACACTCCATTGAACTACTGAAAACCAGGTGGTGCCAACTCGATTGACTTACAGAGTTTTTCAGAGTTTACTTGCAATCAAATTCAATCACAATTGCAAAACCAAGAATGTTTGGGCAGAAATTGAATGTAAACAGTAAAAACTACCAAATTCAAATTCCAGAAAATACAAAATTGAAAACTAAAAAGTCAATCAGCAGAAACCATGTTACAACCCATTTCGTGCCTGGTACCCCGTTTATACCCTGAGCCTTCCATCCCTGGCCCCTTCCCAATCCTTCCTGAGTTGCAGTGATTTCTCCCCTAACTTCCCTATTGGTAAGGGTGACTAAAACTGAACAGTGGGATACGCAGACGCATTTTCAACCCCCACATTCGTTCATTCTGGTCACACTTTGGCACCTCGCCCCCGTTTGCTTAACACTCCCAGCCATATTTCTGGAAAACTATGCAAAGTCAAGCGGCTGTCGGAACTGGCCTGGTGCAGTTTGAGCTCCAGTCCCCAGCAGCTATTACAATCAACACAGAGGGGGCGTTTATAGACCCTGTGGACACAACCCATGCCGACCTCAATATCCTTCTACCGAACCACGATAAGCGGGTTTCGCATGTATCGATAGATATCGGTGGATCGCTCACAAAGATTGTATATTTCACCAAGAACCAGACGGGCAAGGGTGGCCGCCTTCACTTTATCAGCTTTGAAACGGAAAAGCTCGACCAGTGGCTCTCTTTTCTTGAGCAACTAGCCGCCCAACACCCCAAGGACCGCCCCGTACGCGTCGTCGCGACAGGTGGTGGCTCCTACAAGTACTACGATCGGATTCAAAGCCGGCTCAACGTCGAGGTTGGCCGTGCCGACGAAATGGAGTGTCTCATTGCCGGGACCTCCTTCTTTGTGGAGAGAATCCCCCAAGAGGTTTTCAGTTATTCTGATGAAACACCGATGGTATTCTCGGAACTTCCAGGAAAGTACCCTTATATGCTTGTCAATATCGGCTCAGGGGTCTCCATCACTAAGGTTATAGGGCCGAACCGTTTTGAACGAATTGGTGGCTCGTCGTTGGGTGGTGGCACGCTATGGGGACTTCTCAGCCAGCTAACACCAGCGAAAACATACGAAGAGATGCTTCAAATTGCCGCTACGGGCGATAACAGAAACGTTGATATGCTGGTTGGTGACATTTACGGCACTGACTACGCTCGAATTGGCCTCAAGGCTTCCACTATTGCCAGTTCGTTTGGTAAAGTATTCAAAAACCGGACGCAAGAGTTCGACCCAGCTGATATTTCCCGCAGCCTACTTTACGCGGTGTCAAACAATATTGGCCAGCTCGCCTATCTGCACGCCCGATACCACGAAATTGAAGATATCTATTTTGGCGGGTCCTACATCCGTGGACACATCCAGACTATTCACACTTTGGCCTACGCGATTCGATTCTGGTCCAAGGGTGAGAAGACTGCTTATTTCTTCCGTCACGAGGGTTACTTGGGCGCGGTGGGTGCTTTCATTTCGCAGGACGGCCTGGTTGAATCCCCGCAACAAACTCCTGAGGCAGAGCAGCCTCCCAGCATAAAATAATAGATTAAGGGTTTCTTAAATAGGCTCTTTTAAATTAGGTCGGCGAGTTCCTGCCATTTTTCAGATTCTGCAATAATAGCTTTCTCGGCTGATGGAACTTGAATACTTTCCACTTGGTCGAGCTGCTTGATTCGAGCTTGCAGTTGGGCCTCCAACTGGTCCAGTTCTTGTTTTCGTTCTTGAATGCTCTGGTCCAGTCTTCGTAGAGATGCCTTTTGCACTGCCAAACGCGTCTGCTCTTCTTCCGACTCGCGCACTGGCTGGATCAGCTCGCCCAACTGGGCCTCGAGCGCTTGTACTTGTGACTCTAGCGACTCGTCGGTGGATTCTTCTTGAACCTCTTTCAATTCACTCTCAATTTGGTCAATGCTCTTCTTAACAGCCCATAATTCCCCCTGCAGCACCTCCGGAAAGTCTCCAACTTCTGAAGACAGAGGAACGCGGCTAGTTTCAAGAGCCTGGGCGTCATCTGAAAGAGCCTGGATCAAGGCATGGCGAACTCGTAGGTTTTTGTAGCTTTTTGCCACCGTTTGGTATATTTGCTGCAACTCTTCAACCGATAGAGAAGAGTCTTGCTCTGGTTCTGGGCCTTTGCCAGTTCTGAACCAATTTAGCCCCATGGTTAGGTAACTTGCAACCTGGGGTCAGACATCACTCAATTCAACAACTCCTCATAATAATGACAGCTGGCCAAATAAAACATCGGTCGATACAAATACAAGATTTGCCCCCGGAGAGTGAGAAACCGGCTGAAAATGAGCACCACATCCCGGCGCGGGCGCCGTCAAAGCCGGTTGTTGATACTATGGTAGAAATTCTCCAAAAGAGGGATGGCAAAGATAAGACCATCAAAATTATCCAGTACACATCCAAGTTGCTCATGCGGATGGGTAACACGTCTGTTTTTGAGCACTGGTACAAGAAATATGGCCTTGAGAAGAGGTTGAACCCGTTGGCCCGCGAGCTCAGCATGTTTCGGAAAGTTATAAAGCTTTTCGACTGGGTCAAGACGCTCCGCGAAATTCAGGACGCACACGAGCTGGATTGGATTGCTTTAGTTGATTTGTACACGGAGATTATGGATGACCTTTACTTCTACGCGAAGATTGGTGTCCTAAACTCCTCGCTCACTAACAAGTTCTGCCGCCAGGCTGATTTTGGTTGGTACATTGCCATTCTAGGCAATCTATATCGCAAATTCAAGGCACCAGTCAAAAACCAGGCGTGGAGAATAGACGTTGCCAAATTGCTTTGTGATTTCGTGTTTTGCACAATTGATATATTCGAGCCACCAGCCGACAGTGCCTGGCAGATTGTGTCAGGTCTGTCAAGTGCCAGCATTGGCTATTATAAGATCTGGAGAAAGACAAGGGCTTGAGACTCATTTCTTGGTCCGATTGAGCAGAACCACAGCGTGAACTTAATTCTAGATTGACTAGACCAAACTAGCAGATCAACTACTAAATCCAATTGGTGAGAGCCAATTACAATCAATCATAGACACAATAAATGCACTAATTAATAACCTTCTTTTCGCGAAGAGCAGCGATTTTATCGCCCAGACCAAACTCATTAAGAATCTCGTCAGTGTGCTGGCCGAGGGTCGGTGGAGCCAAGCGAATTTGGGGTTGAGTTTCAGACCACTTGATCGGTGAATTGACAAGCTTAAGCGCTCCACAAAGCGGATGGTCAACTTCAACCACCATATTACGGGCTTGGGCCTGTGGGTGCTCTAAAGACGCCTTAACGTCGTTGATAGGAGCGTAGGGGAACGGCTTGCCCTCCCACTCGGCTTCCCACTCCTTTGTCGTTTTAAGTTTGGTGAGCTCATTCATGGCAGGCACGAGAATGTCGCGGTTTGTGACGCGAGCAGCATTGGTGAGGAACCGCTCGTCATTCTTCCACTCGGGCTTGCCAAGTGCATCACAGACATGGCGGAACAGGTTGTCGTTGCCACCACCAATCATAATGCTACCATCCTTAGTTTCAAATGCTTCATAGGGGCAGATCGAGGGGTGAGCAGTGCCCTGACGTCCCGAATCGGGCTTGCCGCTGACCAGAACACTGCTGGCAATGTTAGCCAGGTTTGCGAGCTGCACGTCAGCCAATGCACAGTCCAGATGTTGGCCTTTACCTCCGTCCGCGACATGCTTCAAGGCTCCCATAACAGCAATTGTAGCGTACATTCCCGTCATCAAATCGGTGACGGCAACACCCACTTTAACCGGCTGGCCATTGGGCTCACCGGTGATATGCATGAGCCCAAACTCTGCTTCGACCATAACGTCGTAGCCAGGGCGCTTACTCCAGGGCCCTGTTTGGCCATAGCCAGTAATGCTAGCATACACAAGATTCGGATTGATCTCCTTGAGCTGTTTGTACCCCAGGCCGTACTTGTCTAAGCCGCCCGGCAAGAAGTTCTCGAGGAAAACGTCCGACTCTGCAACGAGTTTTTTGATGATCTCTTGGCCTTCAGGCTGTTTGAAGTCCACTCCAAGTGAGCGCTTGTTACGATTCGAGCTCAGGTAGTACGCAGACTCACCGTTCGAAAATGGGGGGCCCCACGCGCGAGTATCGTCGCCGCGCACAGGATGCTCAATTTTCAAAACGTCCGCTCCCAGATCACCAAGAATTTGCGAGCAGTACGGACCCGCAAGCACTCGAGTTAGGTCCAAGACCCTGACATTTGCAAGTGGTAGTTTGGCAGCCGAACTGGCATGCCGTTTCCAAACTTTCGCACTTTGAACAAAACCGCGATGGCCAAGCATGATAGTGGATACACAAAAAGCGGGGGTTACTCAGCGTTTAAATGGACCTGTCCGAGTTCGGGAAGTCGTTGCGTCAGACCTGCATGTAGAGTTCACGTCCTGATAAATAAGCCCAAACCGAGGATACTTTAGTATTGTTGGCTTGAATGTTGCGAGACTTGTCTGACTTTCAATGTTTGTAATTTGATATATCTCGCCTATGTGGCTGCTTTTTTTATGTGAGTAAACGTTATGCCCCCTACGCAATGGCTTTCAAGATGCTCCTCACTGAGGTTTGATTCATCTGAAATATTTCTGAAATCTAGGGTCTGGGTATGAGTACTAGGCTTGGGTCGGGCACTGGGTCGCCCTGACTTTGGCGGCCTGGGTACTAAGTCACTCTTAGTAACGGGGATTGGGTATATGGTGATCGGAGTACTGGCAATCTGGTAGTGGGCACAATCTCGAGATTTGTTGATGACTCAGCAAACCCAGCTCCCACCAATTATTACCAGCCAGTAATGTCCAAAACCCCTTACCAAAAACCAAACTTACCAAAAATGTCCGACGTGAAGCAAGTGTCGCGCAGCGACAAGATTTTGAGCGAGAAGTGGGACGCCGCCCTCTCCAATGGTATCGTTAAGACTGGTCTTGGTTTCGGTGTCGGCGTCGTTACCTCCGTGCTCTTTTTCCGTCGCAGAGCTTTCCCGGTCTGGCTATTCACTGGCTTTGGCGCCGGCCGCGCCTGGGCCGAGGGTGATGCTCTGTTCCGCAACGAGGTCTCTGTTGCTCAGGTCCCCGGCATCCGTCAGGTGAATGCCTAAATCCCTGTAACGGTCAAATTCGGCTCACGGACAACCAAAAAAGGCACGTAAATCTGGCCCACTTCCTGTTTCCAGGTCGCGAGATCGCAACAGTTTTTCTCTCTACACTTTGTTTTTTTCTTTCGGCACCCAGCCGGCTTGGGTTATTTGGGAACCTGCTAAATATTGGCAAAATCTGACCCAGACTGCCGAGCCCTGGGTGGTTCCCGGTTAGTCTCTGGTTTAGGCGGAATAGCGTCCTTTAATTAAGGCTAAAGACAACAACTAACGTCTAAATTATATCACATAGTCAATACACGGCACGCCACAGGCCCTGAAGAAGTTCTAGGCACTAAAAAGCCTGGCATGCCCGTGGTCAGGCCGCAAGCTGCTATTTTGACCCAGCATTTCGTGTTCAGCCAGGATTTCACCCAGTTTCGCGGCCACATCTAGTTACATACAAGGGCAAAGAATGCATTGACACACAACGTCATAATAACACTCTGCCAGAACCATGTGCACCACCAACAAAGGTAGTTACGGCACTGGCGATCCTCGTGCTTGGGTTGCTCCTGCGGTGGTGGCTGCTGATAATATCCTTGCTGTGGCGGCTGTCCGTAGTTTGGCGCAGTTGGCTGGTTATAGTTCGGAGGCGGTGCCTGGTTGTAGTACTTGGACATGGCTGCTTAAAGATAGAAAGAAAAGTGCAAGGGATTATTTATGCTCAAAGTGGGAGGAGACTCTGCAGTGGGTAGAGAATATGCAGGCAAAAACCAGCTCGGCAGATCACTGCCCGGCCCGTCAATCGAGCCGGAAGAGCCGGAACAATACTAACAGGAACTTTTGGCTATGATAAACAAGCTCTAGGTGGCTGGAATTTTACTGAAAAAAGGTGTACTGTGCTGAATGACAGACTTGAGTCCAAGCACCATCAAGTCACGTGGACGGCCAGAATCGGCAGAGTAGCATAGAGTTTAGTAGATTCCGGATATATTTGGCTAATTTGAGTCTGGTATTTTTATCACTGACCGATCAATACAAATGTTTTCTGAACTATTGGATAAGGCTCCAACAGGCACGGGCAGGCACGGACAGGCACCATTAGGCACCACTAGGCACCGTTAGGCACCATTAGGCACCAAGAGCATCAGATATACTCATAAGGTAGGAATATCGGCAAGGGCGTAAGTTTCCTGGTTCCAAAATACTCTTGTATAAATTAAGGTACTATTGCCTTGAGTATGCTGTCTACAGTTCTCGAGGTTTACCATGTCTTTTTATTCTTGCGTGATCTGAAATAATTTAGCTACGGTTCTAAACTAACTCACGTAATATGTACTCCGTGGTACAAGCGCGATTTGCCGATGCTCTTAAGACTGGAGCGCTAATTTACACTCAGACCAAACAAATTCCGTCTAAATTCAATGATATCGACGTGATTTACACATTAGCACCTGCTCTTGTAGCTAAACCCGGTAAGGACGATGTGGAGAAGGACATGAAAGACAACAAGCCCAAATCCGCAAGCCCATGGCTTCCTCCCGAGGAAGACCTCGTTATTGAAAAACAGGAACATTATACAGTCGTTTTGAACAAGTTCGCTATTGCAAAGTACCATTTCCTGCTGGTTACGAACGAGTTTGAACGCCAAACAGCTCCTTTGTCCCCCCGGGATTTGAAAGCAGCATTTGACCTGCTACGTACGGCAAACAAAGAGAGCGGAAAAAGACATGTTGGCTTTTATAACAGTGGCGACAACTCGGGTGCTTCTATTCCACATCGCCACATTCAGTTTTTGACTCTTCCGGACAACTTTGTGCCCTTCGCTGACCAGACTCCCGAGTCGAAGAAGCCCAATGTGCCTGCCTCGGACCCAAGAGTCCCCTTTGCACATTTTATCGCCCGCATTAAGCCCGAGGACGATGAGGAAGATCTGGCCCAAAGCTACATGATGGCATTGAGTCGGGTTATTACTGTCTGTGGCCGTCACGACTCACCCTTGAGCTACAATCTCGTCTTCACTGAGGAGTGGATTATGGCGACCCCCCGTAGCCAGGAGAAGGAAAATGGTATTAGCATTAATGCTCTGGGTACCATTGGTCTCATTTTGACTAAATCTGAAGAGCAGCTTAAATATGTCGAGGAAATGGGCCTCGGCATCATCCAAAACCTTGGGTTTGAAAACGCTCCCGAGGCGGAGGGCTCTGCCGAAACAGTTGAAGGTTACATTAAATATTAACTGTGGTTCTGTACAATTGTCTAGTCAGATTTAAGCAGGTGGAGTCCGATTAAACGCTGATAGGAGTAGGGCCGTAGCAACACTGACATTGAGAGAGTCGATCCTAGGCTCTCCAACGGCAGCAAGAGCTGTTCGGTGAGTGCTTCTTTGTAAAAGGCTAGTGCGAATTCCCTCGCCCTCTGAGCCAACAACTAAAAGACAGGGTCCAGTCTCCAAAGTGGCTCCCAAATTCTCTGGATCAATTTCGGGCAGTTTATAGCGTGACGACGGGGTAGTAGACGCAATAATGTTCCACTCTGCCTTTTGCAGATTTTCGAAAAACCTGAGCGGCTGAGGTACCTCCAAAATCGGCAAGTACTCGGCGGCACCGGCGCTGGCTTTAACGACTTGCGGTGAGATCGGTGCACAATTACGGCGACTGAAGCTCACAAAATCAACTCCCATCCAGTACGCAGAGCGGAGAATGGCACCCATGTTATGTGTGTCGGTAACTTCATCAATATAGAGCCCAAGAGGATGGGAACGCTTGGGCACGATTCTCGTGTTTTCATTAACGACAATGGCATCGTCACTTAAAGGCAGATCCACAACGGAAGGCAGCTCTCGTTTATGAACCGCCAAAACGTATTTATTATGCACTGCGTTGTTGGTCAAAATGTTAAGATGCTGAGCCGGCACAGCAGAGGCAACCGGAATGTCGAGCTCGGAGCATTTTCTCAAGATAGCGACATCAACATCCGTAGTGCGGTTTCCAGTGTATAGTTTGAGGGCAGTGCGGGTATTCAGAGCAGCCAGAACGGCTGATGTACCGAAAACATGCTCTAAACGACTGTCTTTTGCGAGTTGAGCCTTGAGACGTTCGGCAAAGCGATTATCGGGTCGTGGGGCTTGGCTTATGTTACGTTTAGAGCCGCCAGTTCGTCTTTGCTTGGCTTCCTGCTCAATTTTGCGGCGCTCCAGCTGTTTAGCGTGCACATGCGCATACTTATCACGGAAAAAGCTGTCTTTATCTTGGCCATCCCAGGCCTTTTTCTGAGACTTAGGTGCCACAAATAAGTCGTCGAATTTTTTGCCATTCGTCTGGAACGGGGCCTTTGGTGCCAATCGTGAAAAGGCAGGCCGCATGGATAATTGAATCAGTACGGGACCAAGCTGATTTGAAAAATTTGGGAGGTTTTCAGTCTAAGGGGGTGGGGGTACTAGGGTAAACACCTGAAACCCTCCAGAGATTTTGCCCTCGTTAGTCAGCCGGCAAACTACCAATCAGCTGGCGGACTAATCAATTCAGACCATCCCTCATGTCGACTTATACTCAGTTGGAGGCCATCTCCAAATTCATTCTGTCGAAGCCTGCGCTTAAGAGCGTGTTTGTTCCTGCTTCGCGCGTGTTTGTTAACCTCTCTGGCTACCGCAAGATGGGCCTCAAGACCCAGGACCTGTTCTGGGAAGAGAACGAGGTTATGCAGACCGCTCTCCGCCGTCTGCCCGCCGAGGAATCGTACAAGCGTGTATACCGCATTGCCACTGCCTTCCAGGCCTCCCTCACCCAGCAGCTGCTTCCCAAGGACCAGTGGGTCAAGCCTGAGGAGGACACCGACTACCTCATTCCCTACCTGCTTGAAGCTGAGGCTCAGATCAAGGAGCGTGAAGAACTCGACAACATGGTTGTCAAGCCTGGCCATCTCTAAATTGTACATTTTGAGCGTAGTATAAAAAAAAATAAGCTTTTAAGAATTGTGATATTCAGAGTTTTTGGACTAGTGAGATTTCAGACTTGGGAGACATGTCAAGGCTGTCGTAATTGTCAAAAATAGTCAGAACTGCTCGAGAATAGTCGAAGCTTGTCGAACTTTCTCGAGACTCGTCAAGACTAGGGCCTTTTTAACCTTACGAGACAATCCACAGAGGGTATTACTCTTGAAATAGTGCATTACAAGCCGAGACTAAGGCTTCGTGAAGAATTCTGGTATAATAGAATGAGCGTACTTAAGATATTGAAGATATTGACTAGTCAGAGTGGCCAACTCTTGATCGGTTCCCAGGGAGCAGTCACTGTCACTTGACGGTGATAGAAGGCTAATTCAAAGCCACGAGAGGCTGTACTCACTATAGGAAAGTGGGCAGAGCGAGGGGACAAAGGGAAGTGGTCTTACCCGCAATAACCAAAGTCTGGCAGGGTAGACCGAGAATTTGCGCATTGGCAGCAGCGAGAAGGGTAAACAGAGTGGTGAAGGTAGTAGAGAAGTTCATTTTGTGGAGAAAACATGGGGTACGAAGGGCCTTTATATAGTAAATTATTTGCAGCAACATCAAATAAACCATGTGACAAGTCTATGCAATGGGCGAGCGACAAGATAACGATTTAGAAGTCGATCTCCGTGTAGACGGCTACTTAAATCACAACAAAATGCCCTGTATAGGGTAACATCTTGACAATGAGGGCAGTGTGACTAGCCCTGTCCAGGAACTTCTAAAGTAACTGTTAAAGACACTCATCGATATCAAGATCTCGCCTGCCAAATTAAAATGTGTTCCATTAATGGGCGATAGATGTAAGATATCCCCAACCAATATAGGATCCAAACTCGTAGATTGCTATGTCTGTGTGGAATTGCTCGCCGAATTCGTTTTGTGCTCTCTTGCGGCCCACGCCCACATAGAGACAGGGTCTTACTTTCCAAATTTATGCACACCAAACCAACCAGCTTAGGATATTGTCTCCTCCACTTTCGAGATTTGAGATTGTCTGCATGAATGGCTTAGTAGAAAGCCCGCGATTATGCCGCCGAACTTGAGATATGTTCACTTGATACCAAATGTCTCAAAGTCTAGGGGCTGTGGTTGAATTTTTTGACATCAAATTACTGTCCACTTTGCGAGGAGTTAACAGTAAAGGCCAATATTGGTTTACGAATTGAACTCCTTCACCTGGTGTATAGATTCCCTGCAGTCCCAAGTTACACGAAACCCGCCATGCATAACTCAACGCCCTTACCCCGGATTTGAGCATATGGAGTCCAGACCATTAGGGTGATCTAGTGACAGTTAATGCCAGAATATAAAAAATAAAAGCCCTATAAGAACCTATACAGGCAATTAATTTGTACCCTTTTCTAACACAACTGGAAACTTTCAAATTCAGGGGCTGTGTGAATTCGGGTTATCATATCTCGTCCACGACGGCAGACATGACAAGGAACTCAAGATGATCCGTTATTTGCCAGCTAAGATCAAAACATGAAACTATGGGGAGCAGTATGAATTTTACATTCTGGCCTTCAAGCTTTGTTTAAGACTGGTTCAATATATGTACATGCTTCGAAAATTTCCAGGCTTTTTCTGAGCACATTAACAAAATCTACCTTCAGGCTATGAACAACCGCCCAATAATCCTAGTGACAATCAATAAGACACGTGGTTGACAAAGCTAGCCAAGACTCATCAAAGGAAATCGAGACTTTCTGTTAAAAATGGTCAAAATTCTCACAATTGTTAGGACTAGGTCCAATTTCTTAAATAATTTTCATATAAATATAGGCCTGCCCTAGTTTTACACTCGCTCGTCAACAACCTTCAAAGCGACCATAAATTTGTCGAGCAGAGATTTGAGCTGCTCTTTGACAACAACAGGCTGAGTATGGTCAAGCAGAACTGTCAAATCGACGTTAGGCATTGGTGGAAACTCTTGGTGGGCTGCGGCATACGCATTTGTAGATTCTGCAATATGTCGCGGTGGCATAGCAATGTGTAGGGCGGACGATGACTTTGTAGGCGCCAGACGTCGTGGAGGAGAGCCCCGTTTTGGCGATGGAGACCGCCGGCGGGTCGGCGGAGGGATAAGTGGTACTGGCGTAGCCACGGAAGGCGTCGATCCCAGAGCCTGTGGCTGTGGCGATGCCGAAGAGTTCGACATGGCTCTGAACGCTCGTGTGGGCAGCTGCTGGGTGTGGGGAAATTTTGGCGTCTCCAGCGGCACTTTCGACAAATTTGTCGCAGACGGCTGACGCGCCGATAGCAAAGGCTGTACACCAGTACCCGTCTGCGGCATAGCCGGGAAATAAGGATTGATATTGCTGGTGGGCGATGCAAGCGATGTCACAGGAACTGGCCCTGTACCAAGCGCTGGCGGGGCAGATCCGGGAAGCCCGGTAAGCCCCGTAGCTCCACTAGCTACAGGAACTGGCGATGAAATAAGCGGTCCAGTGCCAGTACTGACTGATGAAGAAGGGCTCCGCAGCTTCTGGGACTGGGGCGGAATCAGTGACTGACTGCTCGCCATGCGCGGGAACTGCCATCCCAACGACATACCACCTGTATTTGACACTGAAGCTGTCCGCGACCGCACGTCCGACGAAATTACGGCCGCAGCTCCACTCACAACGGCAGCAGAATTGTGAATAGCCACTGGATGCTTCCCAGTTGCTCCCGGTGACACGCTGGTAGATTGGACGGCCGACTGAGCTGAAGATACAGCAAGAGATGGTGGATTTGACGAACCCGAATGAATAACTGGGAATGCCATGTTGGGCAAACGATCGAGTCCCGAAAGGGGCGGCGGTGGAGCACGACTAGGCGATTCAACTGCCGTCTCAGCGCCAAACAGAGCCTGGATGGATGGCGGAGCATCATCCAAGTCTTCGACAATCTGCGGACGTATTTTAAGTTCAGCAGTGTCCAAATCAAAATCCCACACTGTATCCTCGTCATCAGAGCGACCGGACATCCCCGCTTCGGCAGCCAAATCGATCTCCTCGTTTTGATAGTGCTCATTTAAGAGCACTAGCGAGTCTCTAGCGTTGGTGTTTTGTTCTTTCCAACGAGCATATCTCACCGTCAGCTCGTGCAAAACAGTTACTGGCGTTTTCGCAAATCCCTTGATATACTTGTGCTTTGCCAGCTCCTCAGCAGTGGGCCGTGAGTCTGGGTTCTCGTCAAGACACAACGCAACGACATCCTTAAGCAGCGCCGTGTACCTCAGGCCCTCAAGACGAGGGGGCTGCGACTTTGCAATCATCATCATGGCCCGCATGGCTTCGTGATCACTGTAGGGCGGGTCGCCCGTGGCCAGTTCATAAATAGTGATTCCCAAGGACCATATGTCCGCTTTGTTTGTGTAGCTTTGGCCCTCTGTAATGACCTCGGGCGCCATCCAGTACGGTGTACCTACCATGGTCATGCGCTTGTTCGAGTTAAGCGACGTATCAGCTGCCACGCCAAAATCACAAAGTCGGAGGTAGCCCTCGTTGGTTATAAGCACATTTGCGGCTTTGATATCACGGTGGATAATACCCTTCGAGTGTATGTAGCTTATTGCCACTAGAAGCTCACGCAGAATGACCGAAAGATACTTGTCCTCGAGAGGTCCTGGTTTGATCAGAGTGCGCATAGACCCACCGGCACAGAGATCCATAACGATACAAAGTTTTGTTCCTGAGAGATACGAGCCATAGTACCGGGTGATATTGGTGTTTGCGGTTCTCGAGAGTTCAGAAAGCATGGCGATTTCCCGCTGAACATCTTCAACTTCGTCATGAACGGTGTCCAGATCGAGCTCCTTTATTGCAACCACCTGCCTAGTGTCTTTCGAATAGCCCTTGTACACGACACCGAAATTGCCCCTGCCAATGATATCGCCCCGGCGATATGCCTCTTTTATTGACGGCAGGCTCATATAGAAAGCGCGGTGATGAGCGAAATAAAAAGTTCACAGGAGAAAGGATAGTAAGACGGGAAGGGGGCGAAGGAAGGAGGGGGGGTAGGGGCGATAAACGCCCGGGGTTGGAATTAGTTATCAGATGCAGAATTTGACGTTAGATAGTGAAACAGTGATACTGCTGATACCAGTTATTATATATTGTCGCTAATTAAGTCGGTAATATTAAGTCGGCACTATTCTGTCAAAAATAGTCATCCGACAATTTTTAACCTACAATATTTAATCGACAATATTTAATCGGCAATATTTAATCGGCAATATTTAATCGGCAATATTCAGTCGACAAAACTCAGTCGGAATCTAAGAAAGTCCAAATTTCAGAATCTAATATTAAAGTTAATTCGGGTTAGCGGGGCCATCAACGCAAAACACCCTTTGTAGAGGGCACTTCATCATTGCCAGAACTCGAAATAGCCTCCTTAATTGCTAATGCAAGCGCCTTGAACGCACTTTCCGCCCGGTGGTGGTCGTTAAAACCGCGAAGGCAGTCGACATGCATAGTAATGCCGGCACCCTGGGCGAAACTCTCCAAAACATGCGGGATCATTTCGCAGCTAAGATCGCCAATTTTTTCCCGCTTAAGGCCAAGCTCAACAACAGCATAGGGTCGGTTCGATAGATCCACAACAGCCCGGGACAGAGCCTCATCAAGTGGGGCGAAACCGGTACCGAAACGCTTTACGCCTCGTACTGCACCTAGCGCCTGTTTGAACGCCAAACCCAACGTAATGCCACAATCCTCGGCAGTGTGATGGTCGTCAATGTGCAAATCACCCTTGCATTCAAGCAAAAGACTCCAGCCAGAATGCTTTGCCAATGCGTGAAGCATATGGTCCAAGAAGCCGAGGCCGGTGTTTACGTTGATAATCTGAGAAGCTGTCGTCTGAGCAGCAACATCGCTCTTGGAGGCACCCTCTAGTTCGACATGGCCGCCATCAAGCGATAAAGCAACCTTGATTTTCGTCTCGTTGGTGTCTCTGGATAACACTGCGCTCCGCATTTCTAGAGATGGAGGAAAAACCAAGGATGAGTCAGACCCCAGAATTAGAAAGAAGTAGAATGGTCAGCTTAGGAGTCGCTCAAACAGGGCACAAACTAGGTACAAAAACTTCATCAATCCAGTGCTTGATAACCAACTTGCCCTCGCTGAACGATTCCTTGTCGGCAAACCGCACAATGGCCGCTGCGTGGGCGTTTTTGTCTTTACTGATGTGCACGGGGTACTTCTCCCAAGACACGGCGTTGAACCCATCATGAATCCGCTCAATGACAGGGGTAAAAGCCAACTGATCATCGTTAGACACAGCATTGTACATAGTCTCCACCATATTATCGGCGCGATCCTCAAGCATGGCCTCAAAGTCATACTGTGGCACATGCTCACCGTTCTTGACCATAGTCCGCGTTCGCACAGCAGATAGCGTTGTTTGATAACTCACATTGAACACAAACGCAATAAACCAAAGGGGGAGGATAAAGCCAACCCGTAATGCAGTGTAGGCCATAACTAGGATACGCTTGGGCCACCGCAGCCAGGGTGGCAGCCTCCGAGGGGGCACGGGCGCCTCGTCAGTGAATTTTGCAGCCTTAGGAGAGGCCAGAATGACCGGTTCGTAGCCACGGACATATTCTCCTGTCAATCTGTCTGCTTGGCCATGAAAAGGGTCGACTTTTTCCACAGCAGCCGTGTAGTACTCGCAGCGACGATCGTTCACGACATTGGCGTAGAGCACACGGCGGTTAAATAGCTTGAGCGCCTTGACATAGGGGGTTTGTGGATCGCACATGTGTTCAAACAAAGTAGAGCCCCATTTAGGGGTTCGGTCACGCAAAAATAGTTGACGAGAAGTGCGAGCCATGGAATAGGAGCCGACATTGTTGAACAAGGACGACGATAGGTTATTTCCAAGCACATTCACGCCCAGGTGCGGAGTAAACATAGTCGTTAGCGTTCCCGGGGCCACTTTATCGAATATTCCCTGGGTGTAGAGCACACCAGCGGCATAGCGGACCATTAGCCCACCCATGGAATAACCAAGCAGGGACAGGCATTCGACATGAACACCCGAGTTCTCCAGTGACTCAATTGCCGCAACTACCTCACGCGAAACGCGTGTTCCACAAACGTCGATGCCGTCGTAAGTGAAGTAGCCAGTATTTGAGCGCGCTCTGTAAAACACCGCCTTGGGCGGTGTGCCTGACCATTCTTTGGGGACATTGTTGAGCAGCTCAAGCTCCTCAATTCCCCGGTTCGTCAGCTCTTGTGAAATGTACTGGAAATGAGAAACATTCCCCCACATTCCGTGGCACAAAATCACCAGATGGGTCATATTTGCGAGAAACTCAGTTTGATTAATCGACGGATCAGGAGAAGAGAATGGGGGGCCGCTTATCAATCCCAGATACCCCCGCCTCGGGCTCGGTACATGCACACCCCTCAAACGAGATCCAAAGGGCGAGGCGTGGAATGGGCATAGCCATTCGCAAAGCTAAAAACATAAATGAGTTAAGGGGTACAATGCATTAAATAAAATGTTAGTTCGGAGTCGAGGTCCGGCCGAAAATGGCCGCTAGGCTGCGCCGACGCCGGTGGTGTCGTGATCGCCGGGGCTTTTCAACGGCGTGATTAATTGTCTGATGTGACGAAGAAGAAGAGCCGTAGCAGGAGAAACTCTCCTCAGAGTTCTTGGCCACCAAAATCGATGGACTTTCAATAGGGTCCATAATTGCCAGCCGGTTGACTGCCCGGATGCTGTCGAACCGCGGAGTGTGCACCGGCTCAAGATCGCATGGCAACGGCGACGATTCTCTATCGTAGTTTGAGCCAGTTATAGTCACGTCGCCTGTAAGATCGGCTCGGCCGTCTTCTTCTTCATTCTCGACTTCGGCAACGGTATCAATGAAGCTCAAACGCTTTTTCACAAACGGGCTCTCGTGGCCCAAGGGCGACTCAGGTTTAATGTACGACGCAGACACCCGCCAACCCAATGCCTCATTGAGGTCAATCCGTGGCGGCTCTGGTTCTTCAAAAGAATGCCGCGGCGAACTGAGAGCCGGGCTGGCCTGGAAGCCAAATTGCTCGGGCGGGGTGGCAGCGACCAGACCGGCGCCGTAATTGATTGGGTAGCCCGGGGGATTCAAGGAAGCACTAGATTCACGCTTCTTCTTGCCAAACATTTTCGTGAACGACAGCCGCCGCCGGTGCTTGACGGGCGAATCAGGTAAGCTGTCGCACGGGCTCGCCGGCTCCGGTGGAAAGCACGCCGGCGGAGACATGAGAATAGGCGGCTCAAGTTGTAGAGGAGCACCAATGCGATACATAGAGTCCGATGGTTTAGCATTGTCCACAAACGATACGCGTGGGCCTTTCCCTCGCATTCCCGGCGACCCAGTATCCATGCCTGAGGGGTAGCCACTTACAGCGCTGGAATCAGAATCGGCGGAATGGAGGGTTGGAGATCTGGAAGGGCTGCGGTCAAAAACACTCGACATCGTGCCCCTTTGATTCACAAGAGCCGAGAAATCGACACCGGAAAGATCTTCAGAAACGGCTGCGGACCGTCTGTGGGCATGCCGCAGTCGAGACGGTCTCGCGCTAGCATCGTTGAAGCTGCTGGCCCTCTGTCGACAATCTGACGACGCCGGCGCTGTTGGATGCTGTCTTTGTGCCGGAAAACAGTACTCGGAACTAAGCTCCATGTGTACCAACTTTCAGCGGTTTTGTTTTTTTTTTCCGGTAGGGAAGGGGGTATGGTGGAGAGGCGCAAGAAATTTTAAGGTGTGCCTCGGCGGTTAGCGCAAACAAGTAGACCAGGCTTACCCTGGTTGCTTGAAAGTGAAAGAAAAGAGTGTGTCCTTACTAGTCCGAGACTAGGTTTTTCAAATACAACGTTCTCGGCGGAAATGGCCAACACAAAATGCTAAATCCAAAGTTTTGCGTTGCAGTTCACAGGGAGCGCCAGCGTTGCGGCTCTGAAATAAAATCTGGGCTGACCGGTGGTGTGTGAGGCTGGTCTCAGAGACTGACTGTGACCGTGCTCAGAAAATTGTTTTGTGTTCGAGAAAACTCACCGGCCACTCTGAGTGGGCAGTCTGTACAACGATGAGATAGGAAGGCACAATCTTCGCCGTCAGTCCCTATGCGTCAAACCATGCCAGTACTCTGCATGATCGCTTACGTAACAATGGGATTCTATTTCTGTTCAATGCACGTCGTTTTGGGTTGGGCATCCCTTCTTGACGCAAAGGGTACCCAAGATGCCCTGCAGCGAGAAAACCTCTCATCACATGGCCAAGCCGAAAACACCACAATGGCTCAGCTGAGTCCAGCCATGGTTGGAGCTGGCTTGGAACTTGCCGGCAGGCCCTATAGCATTTGGAACAAAGTTTTTTTTTGATAATTTTATGAAAACATGGCTGGTTGAGAAAAAAACTCTTGGCTCCCTGAATGAGCCGTCTTCTCAAAAGCCCTGCCTAACCTGCTTTCTAAGTGGGCTGCATAATGCGTAAAAGGGCAGTATTGCATCTACCTTACACGATTCAGGACCCCCACATCCAAGACAAATGCCGCTTTGTTAACTGTGGTCGCATCTGTGCAGCTTGTGGATTTTGCCGAGGCCTAGAACATAAGAGCAACCTTCAACTACATACTTATTCTTACTTATACCATCGGGTCGCCCCGGTCGAATACTATGTCCTCGCCCAATGATGCAGCGTGGGGGACCTTCATGCTGATCACTTTTCTATTCCTGTAACGAATGGCGATCAAAAGATGTGAGATTGACTTGCAGGTAATTGAGAGCCCGATCTAGAACACTTGGAGAGCATGCAAGTTAATTCATCGTGTACTATCAAAAAATGCTGGACTTTCTATTTCCCAGTTGGGTCTCACAGTTTCAGTTCCATTAGCGCAGTCTCCGTTTATTTAGTCAAAAATATTCCTGGGCCATGCAAGCTACCCAGCAGCAGCACCAAGTTTCAACCTGGGTTTGCCCGCATATGAGGGTTCGGTGCGACCCTTACAAGAATATTCGGGCCCTGAGTAGTGGTCCTTAGACGGGACTTAGTCAAGTCATATACCCTAGAAAAATTCTCATAGATTTGTGCCTCACCTCCACTCGCCCACTTTGAGCGTTTTAAATTTCCCACATGGGGCATTGAAGGGCCTATTGCTTCTAGAACCTCCAGTTATTTGGTTAGAACCCCTTATTTTTCAGTAAATTTTATGATATATTAAGATACGGTTGGCTCAAGGCCCTGACCCAGTTCGAACGGCGCCTCGAAAAATCTGCACTTCTCATAAGCGCCTGCACTGAGACGCTTAGCCGGGGGAACTTAACAGCGAATGCCTAAACCACGTTTTGGCTACTTTTAATAAAGATCTACGTACTGAAATGGTCACATTCTTCATAATTCACAAGTAACACACTATAGCCATTATACAGGTTTTTGTTGGGCGTACGCCCTGTTAGATTTGTTGAGTCCAATGTATGCAGGTTCCTTGTTCGCTCTTTGCAAACGATTTCGTCACCTTGTCTCTTCTTGCATGGGCCCTTAGGGGAAAGAGCCCTTCTCTATATGCACCCCCCACCTGCGTCCTTTGTCAGTCGAAAAGAACGCAGATAACGATTCTGAAGCTGCAGCAAAGCTGCATATTAGTGACGTCAACGGTGCAGTGTTCCTGAGCGCCGCGGCACAGCCGAAACATTACCGATGCAAGAGCGTCATAGATTTCACCGAGAGCATTATCTCCATTATGACGTGTCACCGGCCTGATCTATTAGTGCTATAGTTAGTCGACGTCGGTTGGGACCTACAGCCGGAACTTTGTGCATTGGGATGAAACGCGCTGGGAGCCAAACATTCCAGTGTGACGAAAAGTGCCTACTTGACGAGTAAAGGAGGTCGCTCTGCGTTTAATAAGTTTCACTTCCCTTTTGGGCCATGAAGTTGCCAAGACAACTGTACATGTGCTGACTAAGTGCACGCAAGCCAGTTAGCCTGTCACAACTGGTTTCCCAACACCCTGTTTAAATTGTACCCCCTCCGGCTCCTGGCCAGCTCCCAATTCAGCGGGGGGCTTCTCAACCCCAGCCCAGCTCAGCCCTGCTCAGCTCACAGGTCGGCTCAGCTGAGCTCAGCCTTCAGCTCCCACTCCAACGCTCCAACTCCCTGCTCCCAACCCCCCCGCGCCAGACCCGATCACGTGACATATGACCACTAATCTCACCTCTGCTCGTCCTGCTCTTAACCTCGCTCCGCCTCAAGTTTACCCCCATTTTTGACCATCTCCGCAATTTGGAAGAAATGTCGTACGCCGTGGATCTCTCTACCCATGGACGCGAATTGAAGCGTATTTATGAGTCCATTGTCACCTCTGATCCCGAAACCTCCTGGGCTGTGTTCACCTACCAGGGCGCAACCAAGCAGACGCTAGTCCCCGGCGCCAATGGCTCTGGCAGTCTCGATGATTTTGTTGAGGAGTTCGATGACAATAAGGTGCAGTATGGTCTAGCTCGCGTCGAGTTCTCGGGTGTCAACAAAGTTGTCCTCGTTGGCTGGGTCGGCGAATCGGTTCCCGAAAGAGTCAAGGGCTACTTTAACGCACACTTTTCCACTATCGCCAAGTTTTTCGATGGTTTCCACGTTCAGATCACCGCTAGAAGTAGCTCGGATCTTACTCCGGCCATTATCATGTCTAAGATCGATCAGGCCGCCGGCTCCAAGTATTCCGGCGCTAGCCGGACACTCAGTACAAAGCCGAAATACCGCGCTGCAGCTGAGGGTGCCGACGAAGATGACTGGGGTGATGCAAAACCAGTTGTCGAGCGCGATCTGCCTAGCCTCAACAAGGTTGGATCCGCCTACAAGCCCACTAAGGTTGACTTAGGCGAGATCCGCCAGCAGGCCACCAAGAGCAAATCTGAAGGCAAGAGCGGAAGCAGCGGTGTTGAAGGTTTGAATTCGGGCACTTCTTACAAGCCAGTCGGTAAAGTCGATATCCAGGCAATTCGCGAGGCCGGCAAGAATTCTAAGTTCGCCGACGTTCGCGTCGAGAAAATCGAAAGCTCGTACAAGCCGCATGGCAAAGTCGACATCAAGGCTATTCGTGAGCAGGCTAAACGGCAAGAGGCCTACAAAAAGCCCGTTGACGACGAACCACCCCGCGAGCTGCCTCGCCGCAGGGAGGAGCCGGAACGAGTTTCAGAACGCGTGCCCAGACGCGAACCGGTGTCCAATGGCCATGGCGATGATGACGATGATGATGAGCCGCGATTCGGTTCACTATCTGATCGCATGAAGGCATTTAATTCAGGTGTCCAGTCAGCTCGTCCCCAGGCTACGCCCAAACCGCGCATCGCATCTGCCAAAGCGACGTTCGAAAAACGCCATGCGAGTGGTACACTTCCGCTTCGTGTCAATGACTCGGAGAAAGTGTCTCGAGCTTCGTCTGGGTTCCGGGACTTTGGCAGTGCTGGAGGCAAAACTCCTGCTCAGTTGTGGGCTGAAAAGCACGGCAAACGCAGCGAAGCCCCACGCAGCGAGTCGCCCTCCTCAGCAGCTGCTGGTGAGTCGGATCACGACGAAAATGTCAGTGATGAGGATGTCGACATGGCTTCGGCACGGGCCAAATTTGCCAATGTCCGTTTGAGCGACAGCGACAGTCGAAGCCGTGCCCCTGAGCCAGTCAGGATCGATCGCGACGACGATAAACCGAAACAATCGTTCAGCGACTTCACTAGCCGATTCGCGAAGGCTGGCAAAGACGACGAGCCCGCTGACGAGCCGCCGGCTTCTTCAGCTCCACCGTCGCTCCCGTCTCGTGGACAACCAGCCCCTCCTGCTCGTGACGAGCCGGCACCTCCTGCTCTTCCATCTCGCGGCAACACTGCTGCTAATAACGATGAAGAGAATATCAGTGCCATTGTCGAAGAGCCTTATGATGCGGATCCCACGGAGGACAATGAAATTTCGTTAATTGTGGGTGAGAAGATCACTTACATTGAGAAATTGAATAAGGACTGGTGGCTCGGTACAAACTCTGCAGGCGAGGCTGGTCTTTTCCCGGCAGAGTTTGTGCGTATCATTCCCAGTACAGATGTCAATGGCCGGGATGACAGCCCGCCTCCGCCTCCCGCACGGCTCCCTGCTCCTTCTACCAGACAGGAGCCCGAGGAAGAGCCCGAGGAAGAGCCTGAGGAAGAGCCGGCAGGAGGATCTGCAATTGCTGAATTCGACTATGTTGCTGCCGATGAAGATGAGCTCGAGTTCCGCGAGGGTGATCGTATCACAAACATTGAATTTGCCTCGGATGACTGGTGGAGTGGCGAAGTAAATGGCCGCACTGGCTTGTTCCCCGCTAACCACGTCAAGCTGCTTTAAAATATATTCGCATTTGTACGATAGTTTTTGTTAGTCTAAAATAAATGAAGCCCTATGATTCCCGATGAAAAACTCTACAGATTCGGGACAGGCTTAGCTTCTTTAACAGGGTTAGCTTCTGTGACAGTCTTAGCTTCTTTGACAGGTTTAGCTTCGTTGACAGTCTTAGCTTCTTTGATCGGTTTAGCTTCGTTGACAGTCTTAGCTTCTTTGACAAGCCCATTATATGTTTTGGCAACAATGTGAGCGAAAAACTTTTGTAGCACAAGGCCCTGACCGTCAGAACGACGGCGGTTGACAATCTCGCCATGAGTGTTGAAATGTGCGAGGCCAACAGCATACTTCTCCCACTCCAAGGTATTCAAGTTGTCCAAAATCTTCTTGACACGGGGTGAGATACCAAGTTCATAAGGCGTAGACTCGATAAGGCCAGCAAACCCCCCATTAACGGCAGGCTCTGGGGTGCCTCCAACACTCATTTCTTTTTCTTCCTCCTCGCCCTCTTGCGGTTCCACAAGCTCGAGCATGTTCTCCAAAGCACCCTCGGTCAACGCACCAGCTTCGAGATTGTGGTGATGGTGCTCATCATGGTGGTGTTGGGATTCGTTGTGATAAGACAACTGTTTCAACACACTATCAAACAATTGGGCTGTTTTCTGAGGCCGCGGGCGGAACAGATAATATAACGACTTTATCCGTGCAACAATGGTGCCCGTGGACAACACTGCAATCATTGCAGGGAAAAAAACCGGCAATAAAACCAAGAAAAGTACTCGCAGAAACTTGTCCTGCCTCGTAAGCTGCATTGGATGCGAATACTCCGCGCTGTAGCTTGATTCAACCATATTAATCAAAAATGGACGTACATGCTTGTACTTAACCACTGCCGAATGGTTGTAGTATTTCAGGTGCAGCTTCTCAAGGTGCCGAAACGGGTTTCGGGTCGTTAAGTAGGACGTCCAAAAGGGTACAGTGCGGTCACGGACGGCATTTGCAAACAAAATCCGCTTCTTGAATCGCCGTAGACCGGCAATGTACCGGCTGTCGAGGTCGGCCAACTCTTCAAGCGTTTCGTTGCAATTGAACAAATCGCCACCCGTCAAACCAAGTAGGCGCGACCCGCAAGCATTGAGCAGCCGAGCCTTCCACCGCTTGGAATGGAAATAAGTTCCTGCGTGCGGAGTAGCGAAAGTTGCAAACACTACCGGCGCCACGGAATTGAAAAAACCCACAGACTCGAGCATGCCAACCAAGTATCGAGCGAAAAGACCACCCAATGAGTAGCCTACAATACTGAAATACTTGACTGAATGGCCTTCAGCAATCAACTCTTTGATGCAGTCCATAAGCTCGACAAAAATCCGCTCAGCGCCCACATCGATGCCGTCGAAGGTCTTCAGAGACTCGTTGCTTTTAGCGATGTGGACAACCACGGAGTCATCTCCAGAAAATTGCTCTTTCAGCTGATCAGAGTTGCTTTTCATATGGTTTCCATTGCCAAATAGTCCGTGGACCAGTAAAATTAAGTGTTTGTGTGCCATTTTGTCGTCCAAAAATGTTACTGATCGGGACGGAAACGGTTCAAGTCAGATAGCCACTTCCATACCCTTTATGGGTGAACCCTCTGCCTGGATGCGATTACAAACTACTGAATTTTCATGTGAACATGTGGGAATAAATTAGCTAACCCATTGACCTGTTTCGGATTGTACTTGACAATCACTTTAGACCATGTTTGCCGGCAAAGACTTTTTGTCGATGCAGCCTCCTCCGGGATATAAGGCCGGCATAGGTCGTGGTGCTACAGGGTTCACAACTCGTGCCGATGTACCGCTTCAAAGAGGTGATCCATCGCGTGCAACCTCCAACAATCGAGATCGGTTTCTTGATGCCGACGAGAAGGGGTTGCTAAACAACAAGGAGGCATTGGCCAGAGACGACCGCGAGGCTGAGCGAATTTACACCAGTCTCAACGAAAAACTGAGTAGGCGATACGCAAAGTCTCGTAAATCGACCGATCAAGAGCCTGACAAAGAGTCAGGGCCTGAATCCGAATTTTTGGGAGACTACAAAAAGGAATTGGCCAGTGTCTCTATAGACGAATGGGCTAATTTACCCGAAGCTACAGATTTGACTCGCCGTAATAAACGGCTACGTCTTGAGGAAGATATGGAACGACGCTCTTACGCTGTGCCTGATTCTGTGTTTCAGGGCTCGCGAGGGTTTGACAATGCAATTGACATTAGCTCTGAAGCTATGGAGGCCAAAGACAATGTGTTGAGCGCTCGTCTTGATATGGCTTTCAAAACACGGTCTGAGCCTGAAAAGAAAGATGTGCCAGAAAGTTCAGCTGCTTTTGATGCTGAGCGACGCCGCGGGCTGCTCGAGACCATGATAAAAACGCAACCAAACCAGCCTCAAGGCTACATTGGTTTAGCTCGACTACACAGTGATTTACAGCAGTTCAAAAAGGCCCGCGCAGCTATTCACAAGGGTATGGATTTGTGTCCCACAGTTCCCGAGATTTGGCTAGAGGCCATGAAAATCCATCATGGAGCTGACGCTATGGCAATTGCAACAAAGGCAATAAAAGCAGTACCGCAAAGTGCTGAGGTCTGGCGTGCAGTTATCGATTTGCAGTCGACCAAGCAGGACAAACTGCAATATGTCCATCTCGCCCTTGAGCAATTATCCGAGAATTCGGAGTTATGGGAGCTTGCTATTGATTTGGAAAATGATCAAGATAAGAAGGAAGTACTGGACGTGGCTTTAGAACTTGCTCCATCACCTGCATTGTATCTGAGGGCTGCCAGTTATGACCCGAGTTTACTTGACCAGGCAGTTAAGCAATTCCCAGACAACAAATCACTCTGGTTGGCCAAAATTCGCAAGGGAGAGTCGGTTGTGACGGCAATTGAAGCCACAGGGCCGGCTGGATGGATTGAAATTGCTCAGACTTGCGAGCAAGAGAACGATATTGACACGATGACTTCGATTATTGCTTGCCTTGATCTCACAGAAAAGGAGTTTGATTCTCTTTATGAATCTGGAAATTACACGGCAGCCAAGTTTGTGGCTCGTAAAATTACAAAAACGGTGAGTTTATACCGAAAATGGTCTACATTTGAGCCGGAGATTCTTGTAGAAGCCGTCAGAGCTTTTAGCGATGAAACTTTGATGCTTACCTTTATCAAACACGACCCAGAGGCTGCGCTTCGCGAGTTTGAAACAGATTTTGTTTTCATTAATGCTGGCAGAGAGTTTTTGGTTGAATCAGATCTAAGTCGAGCGGAATCGGTTTTGAGCCGATCAACTTCTGCGGAGGGCAAAAGCCTTTACGTCCATACCCTTGTTCAACTGGATCAGACTGAAAAAGCTAAAGAGGTTGTTACAATTGCTCTTGATTCGTTCCCGGACTACGAGAAGCTTTATTTGCAAAAATTCGCATTGTTCAAGGATCTTTCCGTTCTTGAAACAGCTTCAAAGCGTTTTCCTAAAAGTCCTGAAATCTGGATTGCTTTGGCAGAAGCTTTGCCTGATGTGAGGGCTCGAGCTATTTTGATATCTGCTCAGGCACACTGTCCTAAAAATGCCAGACTATGGCTTACCAGAATCCGACTGGAGCGTAAAGCTGGACGGGATCCAAACTATTTGTTGACCAAGGCACTTCAAGAATGTCCTAAAAGTGGTCCACTGTGGGCCGAGCAATTGCTACTTACGCCTAAACTCCATCGGTCGCGTAAAATTGCCGAAGCAGTGAAAGCGACAGAAAATCATCCAGCTGTTCTGGTCGCGGCCGGACTGCATCAGTGGGCTCTAAGCAAGCCAGCTACAAAGTGGTTTGAGACAGCAATAAAGCAAAACGAGCAATGGGGGGATGCCTATTTATGGCTGTACTTGTATGGTCTTGACACTCAGGGCGCTACTCAGGATATTATTGATAATTTGGCCAAAGTCAAACCAACTGAGGGTGAAATTTGGGCTCCAATCTATGCTTCAAATTTAGGCAAGCCAATTGGCGATATTTTTACGATTGCTACAAAAAGTGTGATGAACAATCCCTTTGTATAAATAGAAGGCCAGCTTTATTTATTCTTTTCTTAATGGGTAGATGCCTCTCTGTACCATCTCATTACGCGGTCGAATCCGCCAGTCACAACTCCTTGTTGGGCACCGCCAATAATTTGAGCACCGTGGCCCTCGCGAAGATACGCACCGGCAAACAGCGGTTGTGTCGAGTCGTTCAGTGTGGTGACACAAGCCCGATCCTCGATCGACCAAACTTTAGCCTTGCCATCTTGAGATACCGACAAGAGTAGGGTACCTGACGAGTTCCAGTCAAGCGAGAAAACCCAGGACTCGTGACCGATAAACGTTCCAATAAGGTCGCCGCCATTGAGCGTGAAGAGAGAGATGGTTTCCGAGTCGCCGGCGACAGCAACGAGGGTATTCATAGGCGATAACTTAACCGAACGAGGAGACATCGTGTGGCAAGGTAGCGTATAAGATAGACGGCCCGTTTTCGTGGAGTAAATGTGCACTCTGCCGTTGTCGAGGCCGCAGGCGACATACTGGCCATCATTCGAGATATCAACACATGATGCAACAGCCTGCTGATTCTGGGCTGGTTTAAGAGTGGCTTTGGGCTCGCCGTCCAAAATGTTTACGAGAATAACGGCGCCCTCGACGGTGGAAACTGCGAGATCTAAAGTGTCGTTTGCGATCGCACATGCCCACGCTCCCTCGATTTTATCAACAGCGGGCAAGTTCGCAGGTTCCAGAGTCTCCAAATTCCACAGTTTAACCGAGCCATCGAACTTCACGGCAGCCAGAAACCGGCCATCAGTGTCTACGGCGATGTGGTGGACACCGCAAGGCTGAGGCTGCGAAAGCAGGATGGGGTCTTTGGGCGAATAGTTTTCCCATAACGAGATGACACCATCGCCCGACGCAGAGGCTGTATACTTTTTGCATGTAGCGATGCTGTAGATATCGCTGTTATGAGCGTCCTCAACCGCGTGGGTAGCGATGTATCGAGTAGCCATTAATAAGAAGAAACTCGTCTGCCCTCGGTTGGCTCAAATGGGAGGTGAAACTACGAATATATACATTTAGGGCTAGAAATAGAGACGGTCAAGACGGAAAAAGCATCGAAAACGGCTACTTTTCCGATTCCTCGATTTCCTTGATGCGCTGCCGGACCTCATTGGCTTTGGCCTTGCGTCGTTGGGCTTCTGCTTCGATCCGCTCCAATTCCTCGATCCAGAGCTTCTCGCGTTCCTTCGCCTTCTCTACGAGCTGTTCCCTTTGCGATTTAGTCTCGCGACGTTTCTCATCAAAGTAATATCCACCACCCACCAACGCGGCGATGGTAAAAGCCTGGAATCCTACTCGCCAGAAGAACATGCGGTTTGCTAGCTTGGAGTCGCGGTTGCGCAATGCGCGTGCAGCCAGATAAAGCGCACCGCAAGTGAGCACTGTGCCCATCGGCACAAGCGGCTGCTGTTTTGATTTCTCGACTAGGATCTCGAGAAGCGACTTTTTCTTTGGAGCTTCGACACTGCTGGGAAGAGGCATTGAGTAAGCGGCCAGTTGCTGGACGGTTTTTCAGTGTTCTTTTGAAAGTGCTATTTTGTAAGATAAAGTCTACACATTCTCGTTGATAAAACCCTTGAGTTCAAGGTATGCACGGTCCAGATCGTCATTCACAATGATGCGATCGTAGTTGCCCGGTGTGTGGCCATAGTCGAGCTCGGCTTCAGAGTGGGCCAATCGCTTGGCCATGGACTCTTCGGTTTCAGTACCACGGCCACTAAGACGAGAAAACAGAGTCTCTTTGTCAGGAGGGGCCACAAACAAAAACAGAGCATTGAGATCAGTCTTTTTGACGCTCTTGACACCCTGCATATCAATGTCAAGGATGCACACTTTGCCAGTCTTGGCCGACACGTCGTCGACAGCTTTAATAGTCGTACCGTAGAAGTTGCCACCAAACTGAGCCCACTCGATGAACTTTTCGGCGTCGATGAGGCCCTTGAAGTCGTCGACAGTGACAAAGTGGTAGTCCTTGCCGTCCTGCTCGCCGTCCCGGGGCTGACGCGTCGTATGTGACACACTAAACCCAAACCGGTCCGGATACTCGGCAAATAACTTCTTGAGCAGTGTCGATTTGCCGGTACCTGAAGGTCCGCTAATCACGATGGGGCGAGCGCTGGCCATAGTTGATAACCGTCGCTTGATGACAAACATTCTAAAAGTGCCCTTTCGTCACTGCTCAAAGCCATAAACCTTAATCAATTGTGGCAATGGCAACTGTGTCTATAACAGGCTACAATGTGGGATCACCCACTCTGTACACGATACTCGTGTCTTTTGAGGGGAGCTCGCATCAAGTCGAGAGGCGATACAGTGAGTTCCTGCTTCTCGCCCGGGAGGTTGAGCAGGAAACTGGCAAACCTGTACCAATTGAGCCGCCGGCCAAGGGTGGTATGTTCAGCAAAGTCAATTTAGATGACCGGAGACGTGGACTTGAGGCTATGGTGCGTGCTCTGACCCGCTCAGATGAGTGTTTTGCTACACTTGCAGTCCAGGACTTTTTAGAGCTATCACGACTCAAAAGAGCTGCCGCCTCGTCAGGCAACCAAGATTGGGTTGCAGTATCTGCCCAGATCAACGAGTTGCTGGCTCAGGCCAAAAAAGCCGACTCAATTCAACGCCACAAGCTTTGTCTATCCGCCCAATCATTGTTAGCGACAGCGCAGAAGAATATCGATCGAAATGACACGTTGGGCGCACGGGAGCGGATCAGGCGGCAGCATGTACTTGAGGAATGCAACCAGAAAATATCTGCTTTGCGGAATGATGGTATGGCGTCGCCTGGAGCCTCGACCGGAGGGTGGAGTGAGCGGACGGCGTCTCTATTAGGCCCAGGCCCGGATTCAACTGCTTCAACGGTGGCAATGGGATCCCGCGATGTAAAGACCGGTCGCGTCCTTGGCGAAACATCTATGACTCGGGCTATGGACAATCAGCAACTTCTCATGCACCAAAAGCGCAGCATTGAGGACCAGGATGCAGATTTGCAGCATCTGCGGGACGCTATCTGCCGGCAACGGGAGCTAGGGTTGGCCATCAATGACGAGATTCTAAAGCAAAACAGCATGCTGGATGATTTAGACGCTGATGTGCACCGTGTGAATACCAAGCTGAACCAGGCCCAACGGAAAACTTCGAAATTCCTCTAAATTATTCTGGGACAGCCATTGACAGCCATTGACAGCCATTGACAGCCATTGACTCTGGATTCGGTCTTTTATGCCCCGATTCATGCATACTGCTCCCCACCTTTTGACCAGGCCCCTTTTCGCATGCCTAATCTGGGCTATCAAGACGCTGACGTGCACGCGGGGGTGGGGAAAGCCAAAAATATAACCGCCCTAGGACTTAGGGTTCGCGATAAGGCAGAACGGGTTTTCCAGATCACTTTGAGCGCGTGTTCGCGCGACCTGGCTATGTGGTTTTGTCACATCCCCGCATTTTCGTGATCTCCACTAGACAGCATTCGAACCACAGCATTTCAGCTGCTGGTCCATGGCCAATTGAAGTTTTGTTTATTTGCAGCTCACAATCAGGAAGCACAGCAGTTTTCCTGAGTGAAGTTAAATATAATTTATCATTATAAACGCAAACCAAAGAGCCAAAGTTGCCAAACACCTTGCTGGCTCACCACCATTGGGGTAACCCCCTCGTCCTAGGCGGCCAGACGTTTGCTCAATCTTGCTCAGATAGATCATAATTCGCAAGCCACAATAAGCGAATCACGCGACCCCCCCATTAATACCAAATGTAGGTCTAACAAACCAGCTGTTTTCACAGCATCGCCACTTTAGCACTAGTGCCAAACGAGGAAACTTGCCCTTTGGGCCCTGCATGAATTGAAATTCTAATCCAGCGGGGTGAAGTGGGGTTGCATGTGAGAAAGGGGGGTGCCATCATCGGTGGTATAGGTAGGGCGCACAATTTCCAAGGCTAGACTAGTTCGTAGTCCAAAATTTGCGGAGTTTTTAATTGGCAGCAGGGCCTGCAAAGTTATTGAGTTCGAGCCATTTACCATGGCTCTGCGACCTCGAAAACCCTGTCCGAGCCCAGGGCAAGCCAGCCCCGCATTCGTCATGCAGCAGGGCCTGCTTTCGTAATTCCCCGCTCCTCCGGGTTCTTTAATGCCCGCGCTGTAGCTCTGGCTTACAAAGTATATATAAAGCGACGTGCTATTTCCGAGAAAAAATATATCCTTCCTTATACCATGGCTCCGTTGACAAACATTCCCACCGGCCACGTTGGCAATCTTTCTCCGGAACAGACATACAAGCTCAAGGAGTTTTATCTCGCCTTTTTCATCGCTTTGGGCTACACCACCGAGGGTGCAATCAAGGTTGGCGGCAAGGCCCCGGCTCCCGAGAAGAAGGGCGGCCACTTTGGCTTTGGCGGCCACAAGGTGACTGCCCAGGAGTCACTCAAGGATGCAATCGCTGCCTTCAAGGCCAATTTGACCAATGTTAAGATGGAGAAGCTGAAGGAGCGCCTTCCTCTGTTTGTTAAGGCGGAGAACTTTGATGGTCTCTTCCTCCGCTTCTTGCGCGCTCGCAAGTGGGATGTGGCCAAGGCTGCCGAGATGTTTGGCAAGACCATTCATTGGCGCCTGAATGAATACGATGTCGACGGTCTGCTTGCCAAGGGCGAGCGCTACTGGATTGATGAGGACCCTGATGAGGGCTTCATCAACCAGTACAAGCAGGGCAAGGCCATTGTTCGCGGCAAGGATAAGTTCGGCCGTCCTATTGTCAATATTACCGTCTACAAGCACGATCCTCGTGCTCAGAGCGAGGCTGCCATGGAGCGTTACACACTGTTCTGCATTGAAGCTGCCCACCTGTGTCTGAACGAGACTCAGGAGACTGCCGCCGTTATTTTCGACCTCCACCAGTTTGGTCTGCACAACATGGACTATCACGTTGTCAAGTTCATTCTGCACTGCTTCGAGGCTCACTACCCCGAGTCTCTGGGCTTTGTGTACATCCACCGCGCCCCCTGGGTGTTCTCGACCGTCTGGCAGGTCATCAAGGGCTGGATTGACCCTGTCGTTGCCGCCAAGATCTCTTTCACCAAGAATGAGAAGGATCTGCTTAAGAGCATCTCCTCCGAGCAGCTGCCCAAGAGCTTGGGTGGAACTCTGCCCCACGACTACGAGTGGAAGCCTCCCTCTGAGGGCGAAGACGCCCCCATGAAGGACACCGCCACTCGCGACCGTCTCCTGGCCGAACGTAGCCAGATGGTCCAGGATCTGTTTGCTTTGACTTTGAAGTGGATTCCTACCGATGGCGCCGAGAGCGACAAGATTTTCACCGATCGCGAGAAGCTTGCTCACGACATTTACAAGAACTACTTCAAGGTTGACCCTTACGTTCGCGCTCGCAGTATTTATGACCGCAACGGAACCTTTGGCCTGTTCCACGATGAGCTTCTTCCCGGTGGAGTCGCTCAGCCTATTCTCAAATAAACCCATTTATTGTGACTCATAGAAATCGTCCACATATGGACTAACTTATAGCTATATTTCGAAATAAAGATATCGCAGGAGACTAATTGCTTGTTTAAAACAATTTCTGCTTTGACTAGACTGGCCCAAAAAGACTTTGGCGCAGACACAGAATCAAGCAGAGATAGAATACTAAAGGCAGATTACAATACGGGGCTGAAGCAAAGCAAGTGCTCGAATCAGTCGTGCTTGTCGTGCATAGGCATATCTTGCTTGTCGTGCATCATAGGCATATCTTGCTTGTCGTGCATCATAGGCATGTCTTGCTTGTCGTGCATCATAGGCATGTCGTCCATAGACATGCCATGCTTGCCATGCTTGCCGTGCTTGCCGTGTTTGCCATGCTTGCCATGCTTGTCATGCTTTGGCTTTGGATGATCAAAAGTTATATGGCCAGAAATCCAATGGTTAAGCATCGATACCGCATTCGCAGGCTGGTTGAAAGGAACCATATGTCCCGCATCATAGACTCGCAAGTAGGTTAACAGATCGGCATTCTTGGTCTCACCGGCAATGTGACCATCTGCAACCCATGGCGAAGTCTTGGCCGAGGCAAATTCTTCGTGGTGAGGCCACTCTAGGCGGTCTGTCCAGTCGCGGTTGCCCAGCCAGTTGCAGATCCAGTCCTTGTCTCCGGCGTAAATCAGAATAGGAATATCGGCAGCCAGGATGTCGGCAACGACGGGAGCAAAATTGACAGCCTCGTCAGCCTGGAAGAAGAATTCGGAACCGACTTGAGAATCGCAGCCAACAAAATCAATGGGCTCTGCTCCCACAGCGTTCTTGACCGATTCCTGGTTCAGGTACTGTTCAATCCATCCCGTCTGAGGGTAGCACGAATCGTAGCACACTTCACGCACATCGTAGGGGTTGCGACCAGTCTCAAGGAACTTGGTTGATGGTCGCTGGCAGTAAGTCATAGCTGCCAGGCACACAAGACGTGAATGGCTGTCGTAGCAAGACTGCATCAAAAACTGGCAGCGGGGCAGCTCACGGTACATTTCCTCGCAAGTTTCCTCTGTCTGGAAAGCCGGGAAATCACCCTCACCGCACTGCATAGCAATAGACGACTCAGCTTGGTTGAGAGCGTCGGTGATACCGTTGCCAATCAACAGCGAAGTCAGATTGAAGTTACGCTCAGGGTGCTCGATGATCGCCTTGCCAATAGCTGGGATATAGTGGCCCGCATACGACTCACCAGAGATGTGGAACTCCTGCTGATTGTACTGGGGGAAAGACTCAAAGAACAACGACAAGAATGCGTAAACATCTTCGCCAGCGGCCATTGAGGTCTTGACTCGCTTAGATGAGTACGAGTAACCCACATTCACAGGCTGATCCAAGAAGATCACAGTAGCATTGTTGTTCCACGAGTACGGATTGTACTCAAGCGTGAGGTTCTCCTGGATAGAAGAAGGGCCGAGCTCAAAGAACTGACCTGTGGACGACGAGCAGCCAGGGCCACCGTTGAGCCAGAGCACAACCGGATCGGTTTCCGGGTCATTGCGAGACTCGAAAAGCCAAAAGAAGAAGTGCTTGTCTTCGTCAAGAACATCCAAGTAGCCAGAGTACTGCTTCACGCTGTCGACGCCGAGCTCTTTGGGGTTCTTGACCCGCAGCTCGTGGTTCGGGAAATCGGGGTTCTGAATGTGCATGTCCCAGTCATTGCGGCGGATTGCCTTGGCAGGCTTGCCACCAGGTCCACGATAAGGGTCTAGCAACTGCTTGAACTTAACGGGGTCAGAGCTCCACAGATTGTTGAGAACATTGCGAACCTCTTCGTCCGCACTCTGTTCGCCGAAGAAGGCCGCAGCAATATCGTAACCATTGAGGTTCTGAGTGGCATCATTGAGCATGTCAGTTGCTGCCTGATCCAGGTCATTGAACAGGGGAATTTGGCCTTGAGCCAAAACTCCTGCTGCGAAAAGTGATAAAAGATGCATCGGCAGAAAGTGGTGAGAAAGAAACTACCCAAGGGCACGGCACCCTTGTTACCAATTAAAAGATTATGCATCCCAAAACAGCGTCAGCGTCGCGAAAACCCTTGCCTGACTTTACATTCAAGATTCTGGCAGGTCTGTGAAAGAGAGTCGCGTAGTGGTTTTCGTTAAGTTATTCCACAAAGCTCACTCAACACTTGGAACTACCAGGTTGACAAACTGCTAAGTCGCTTCGTGTTCTTCTTCGACAGCTTTCGTTAGATATGCTGCCAGAGCTTAAACTTGAAAATGGTCAGGTTCCTCCAGCCATTTTCGCAAATGCATTGGCAGCAGCGAATTACGCATCAAAAGAAGATCAGAAATCAATATACACGTGGCTCACCGACCATCATACTCAGGTCCCATGGCGTTTGTGGAATAAGTATTACGGGTTTCTCCTCCACCGACTCCATTGCAGCTGTCCATTGAGCACACTGGCGGCTTTACTGACTTGTATAACCACAAAACAAGTAGTAACCCAGGGGAGAATTAATATGGTTGCCAGTCTTTACGCTCAAAACCTGAGTCCTGCGCTGAGCGCATTACTTCAGGCTATGCGAGCAGCTGCAGTTGATTCGGCAATTTACGTGCCTTCAACAGGTCAATCATCAGTACTAGCTGCTAAAATTCCCGCTAAAGCAGCATATAAATTGTGCAAAGGGGGCGTGGAGGCCATGTCGATGGCCAACACTGAACTGAAGCGACAGCTTCATTTGGACGCAGTCGAAGCACTGGTCGGAGCTGCTCCCCTCGTCGCTGTGGGGGGCAAAGTTACCTTGGCAATTGAAGAATTCGTCTATACATTTTTGTCTCAATGGAATGGCAGTTTTACTCCAGTCCTGCTAGCCCTCGTACCGTTATTCAAATTTTGGCCCGTCACAGGACCTGTTCTTCAAAAGAGGATTTTGGAGCCCCTTCAAAAAGCCAACTCGCGCTCTGCAGCTTCAATTATCCCTGAGCTGCATTGGTTTGGATCATTGGCCGAGGAAACAGTGAGGTTGTTGGCCAAAAACCTTGAATCCCCGGAGGCGCTAGTTCACGTGGTGCACTTTTACCAAGTCACCAATCTTCAGCCTCCGGCTAACTTGCTCTATCAAATTATTTATTCGCTGCCAGGAGGTCTCGCTTTGTGTAACCAGTGGGCAGAATCTGTACCTCAAGTTTGCGCAGTTCTTCAGGGCCAGACAAATTACCCTTCAAGTCTTATCCCTGAGCATCGCTTTGTGATCGCAAACACGCCCTGGATTGGCACCTTTGCCAGCGAGACTTTCGAAAAGCATTTTGGGAAGCCTAGTCCGAATCTATTCACTCTGGACACATTTGAATTGCTCAACATCGACTTTGAAATGTTTTGCAACGAGGTAATAGCGGCTATGACGGCCGAAGGATTCTATATAGAACCATATCTTTATGTACAGGACTAATTTAGTTAGTCAAAATATTCACAAGTGCCTTTGCCGGAACAAACACAACTCGCTTGATGCCACGATCTAGAAGGGCCTTAGCTTTGGGCTCTTGAGCCAACTCTTCCAGAACCTGAGCTTGATCAGTGCTAGATGATGCCAACGTCATAATCCGGCGGCCGTTAATCATAACATTGTATTGCACAACTTCTTCTGTGACCTTGGCCTCAAGGCTAGGCCATTCGTGATCGAATACTGAAGTCCAAGTTTCGGACTTTGAAGCAAGAATCTTTTCCCAAGCTTCTTCAGCATTGGCGGGACAAACGGGAGCCACAGCCTTGATCAATGCTTCAGTTGCTAGTAGAGCAAGATCGCTGCCCTTAAGAGCGGCGACTGAACGCGTTAGTTTCATGTAGTCCGAAATCACCGTGTTCAGTGATAATGTGCTACTCAGAGACTTTGTGATATTGGCCAAAGTTGCCGAGCACTGGTTCCAGACCTCTAACTGTTCAGGAGAGGCGGGTTCGGAAGAAGCCGACTTGCAGACATCATTCACCAGAGTTTGGAATTTGCCGAGCCAGCGTGTGACACCAACAATCTTGTCTTCGTCCCACTCAAGCACATCGTTAACTGGAGCTTGGAATAGAATATGGGCTCTTACAGCGTCAGCACCATATTTCCCAATGACCTCTGCAGGATCAACGCCATTGAACTTCGATTTCGACATTTTCTCGTAGGTGACTTGGGCCGGCTCACCAGTGGCCTTAACTGTGCCGTTAGGGCCCAGCTCATCGGGCATCAAGAACCGTCCATTAGCAGGGTTGATAAAAGTCTTACCGTGAACCATTCCCTGGGTTACAAGTTGTTTGAACGGCTCGGCATTTGGCTCACATTCGAGGAGTCCACGATCCACCAAAAACTTGGTGAAGAAACGCGAGTACAATAGGTGCAGAATGGCATGCTCAACACCACCGATATACATGTCGACAGGCATTAATGATGAAGCGATTTCCTTGTTAAAAGGCTCGACCTCGTTATGCGGGTCTGTGAAGCGGAGATAATACCAGCTCGAGTCCATAAATGTGTCCATAGTATCCGGATCACGAGTTGCCTCGCCTCCACAAGAAGGGCAAGTGGTGTGCATAAATTCTTCACATTGAGACAGCGGGCCTGAATGGTTTTTGGGTAGCAGAACAGGCAAGTCGCTCTCGGGAACGGGGACAGTTCCGCATGACGAGCAGTTCACAATTGGAATCGGGGCTCCCCAGTAACGCTGGCGTGAAATTAGCCAGTCCCGCAGCCTAAAGCGGGTCTGGATTTCCGCGCCAACTTTTTCAATGACAGCCTTCGCACCATCTGCGAGAGACATTCCTTCCAAGCCAGAGTTTTCATTAAGCGTGCCAACCTTCTCAGTGTACGGCAGCTGTTTAGCCTCAGAGATTACACAGATGGGCTCAGAGTCTCCGTGGAGTTTCCAGAAATCAAAGTCTCGCTGGTCGTGGGCCGGAACACCCATAACGGCGCCGGTGCCATAGTCTCCTAGAACATACGGAGCGCAGAAAACCTCCATTTTAGCAGCGGTTAAAGGGTTCTGAATGGTCATGGCAAGTTTAAAACCGTCCTTAGAATCAGCCTCATGTGGGCGGCTAATAAAGGCTTGTAGATCAGCATTTGTCTTGGCCTCTTCTTGAACAGCGGGGTGGTTGATAGCCAAGGCAACGTACATAGCACCAGCCAATGTTTCGGCACGTGTGGTAAACACAGTGATGTTTTTGCCCAGCTTGATCTCAGAACCTTGAGACTTGCCGATCCAATTCTTCTGCATTGTCTTTACCTTGGCTGGCCATTGGTCAAGCGTCTCCAAATCACGATCCAGAGCGTCCCCATAAGAAGTGATTTTAAGGTACCATTGCTCAAGCTCCCGAGTCTCGACAAGCGCACCGGAACGCCAAGATCTACCTTGGGAATCGACTTGTTCATTTGCCAGCACTGTCTTGTCAACGGGATCCCAGTTGACGATACCCGGTGCCCGGTAAGCAAGCCCGGCCTTGTAGAATTCAAGGAAAAGCTTTTGAGTGTGCTTGTAGTATTCGGGATCACAGGTAATAACCTCTTTAGACCAGTCAAAGTCCACAAGCATATTGTCAAACTGTTCATGCATGGCTTCAATGTTCGAGTATGTCCAATCCGATGCCGAAACATTTCGCTGCTGCGCAGCATTTTCAGCAGGAAGCCCAAATGCATCCCATCCCATAGGATGGAGCACATCGTAGCCACTCATTTTGCGGAACCGTGCAAGTGAGTCAGAGATCGTATAGACCCGAAGATGGCCAACATGAAGTTTACCGGATGGATACGGGAACATACACAGCTGATACCACGTACCCTTGGTAGGCTTTCTGGCAGCAGCCTTTGGGGCATTTTTCCACCTCGAAAGCCATTTGGCTTCAATGTCACTCAGGGCCACGCGAGCTGGACGCATTGGTCTAGAGAGGGGTGAATAATCAGCCCGACTCTTGATTCTTGACTTCAACTACACCAAAAACAGTCATATTTGTGGGTTTATCTAAAATTCAATGCAATTAATCGTAAAACATTGGTGAACGTTTGGATTCGATTCTGAAACTGTTCCCTAGGCTAGATAAGGTTTAATTTTAATGAATATTCTGTAGTCCAAGTTGGGGTAAGCTGACAACACCATCACTATCGTTAATAACTGCTAACCCCATCCCCACCTAGCTCGCTCTTAGCCTCTTCCCCCAACCACCAAACCTCTCGATTGCCATTAGACGATGGGGTGGATAAGTTTACTGAGGCGCGACTCGACTGATGCAGACGGAAATCTTCCAGAAGATGCAGTTGACGCCGGAACCGAAGAGATTTTCCTGTCCTGGACATTATTTATTGTTATCACGCTGCTCATTATATCTCTGTGGACATCATTCTACTTACAGGAGAAGCGTATTAAGGGAGTTCATGAGTCCATTGTATCCATTGTCGCTGGTATGTTGGTTGGATTTATTATTCGGGTCTCGCCAGGCCACTTCATTCAGGAGCAGCTGTCCTTTAGCTACTCGTACTTCTTCAACATCCTTTTGCCGCCAATTATTTTGAATTCTGGCTACGAACTGAATCAAGCGAATTTCTTCCGCAATATATTCAGTATTCTCGTATTTGCGTTTGCAGGAACCTTCATTGCTACTGTAATTCTCGGTGTCTTGGTGTACGTTTGGACGTCACTGGGTCTCGAAGGCATCAAGCTTTCTTTTGTTGATGCAGTTGCCATGGGTGCCACCCTTAGTGCGACGGACCCTGTTACTATTCTCAGCATTTTCAACACCTATCAGGTTGATCCAAAGCTCTACACTATCATTTTTGGCGAAAGCTTGCTCAACGACGCTGTCTGTATCGTTATCTTCGAGACTTGCACCAAGTTCCGCGACCAAGCCATGACACTCTCATCAATCTTTGCAGGTATTGGCGTATTCTTTATGACATTCACAGTTTCGTTGCTTATTGGGCTTCTGGCAGGTATCATCACGGCCTTGGTTTTGAAACACACTCATGTTCGCAGGTACCCGCAGATTGAGTCGTGCTTGGTCCTCTTGTTTTCCTACGGCACCTACTTTTTCTCGAACGGATGTCATGTGTCGGGCATTGTATCATTATTGTTCTGTGGCATTACTCTCAAACACTACGCCTACTACAATATGTCTCGCCGGACGCAGATCGCTGTCAAATACACGTTCAAGCTACTGGCCCAATTGTCTGAAAACTTCATCTTCATTTATCTGGGTCTAACCCTTATGACTCAAGATGATCTAGTGTTCCGTCCTCTGCTCATTATTGTCACGGCTGCCGGTATCTGCTTATCCAGATATTGTGCCGTCTTCCCTCTTTCGAGACTCATCAACCAGGTCTCTAGATTGAGAAATCGTATGTCTTCACATCCACAAGCTCTTCAGACTGAAGACGAGATTCCCCCGTCTTACCAATTTATGCTGTTTTGGGCCGGTCTTAGAGGTGCCGTCGGAGTGGCTCTAGCTGCCGGCATTGAAGGCCCACATGCTAACGTTGTAAAGGCTACCGTGCTTGTGGTTGTTGTTTTGACAGTCATAGTATTTGGAGGTACTACGGCTCAAATGCTTGAAATCCTGGGTATTCGCACTGGCGTTCCTCAAGAGCCTGATAGCGATGACGAGTTTGATTTAGAGCTCCCTCGTCGGCCCAGGGCAATCAGGCAAACGGCAGCAGCCTCATCTTCTCAAACATATGTTGATGAAGAAGATGAAGAGGATATTGAGAGCGGAGTAGCGGGAGCTGCGGCCACTGCTTCGGAAGCCGGATCACGCTGGTTCAGTGAACTTGACGCGAAAGTTTTCAAGCCCGTACTTCTCGACGATCCTCGATGAGAAAAAGTTATTATATTTATATCTAGGATTTTTTACATCTCACATTTTGTTTTCAAAAGGCGGAAATCGAATGAATAACCTGTGAGATTTTGATACACTTCAATTTACATAGTAAAGTCCCAACTCTTCCTCAGCGGCCACCATTGTTTGGGCCTCGACGCGTCAAACTAGTGTTCCATTTGTTTTCAATGGCAGAAAGCACGCGTCTGGCACAACGCCAGCCAGCGTATGTCGAGAGCATTGAATTGGAACAATTCATGTGCCATGAGAAGTTTGCTGTTGAGTTCAACCCTCTAATCACAATGATCAGTGGCGAGAATGGTAGTGGCAAAAGTGCTGTATTGACAGCACTAACAATTGTTTTTGGTGCCAGAGCAAAAGACACAGGCCGCGGAAGTCAATCATCAGACCTAATTCTCAGAGGTAGAGATGTGGCGTACATCAGAGTCGTTGTAAAGCTCCCTCAGCCTAGCGTCTCGAGACTTTTCAGCCAGCGCTATGGAGAAAAAGTCACGATTGAAAAGCGTATCACCCACAAGACCACGTCTATTACACTCTATGATAGTCATGGTAACAGGGTAAAAGTCAATCAGTCTCAAGCAGAGGTTCGTGAAATTGCCAGACATTGTGGTTTCTATGCGTCGAATCCTCTTGCCATGCTGAACCAGGAAAATGCTAAAAGGTTTCTCAAAGGAGCATCCCCGAAGGAAAAATATAAGCGGGTTCGTGAAGCTTTAAGGCTTACTTTGGCTGAGCGCGATATCGAGCAAACCAGTGCCCAGGTCCATATTCAAGAGGAACGCGAGGAACATTTGAAACAACAGATCGAGGAGCTTGAAAGCAAAATCGAAACGTTGAAACGTTATGCAAATGTTGACGATGACCTTGTAATTCGTGAAAGAGTTCTTGCGTGGAGGAATGTCGAACGTGCACAGAAATCACTCGATTTCGAAAAGCAAAAACTCGAGGAGCAGGCTAGACTAGCTGAGGATGAATCTGAAACGATCAATGCCAAATATACTGAGGCTCTCGAGAAGAAGAACGAGGAAATATCCACAAAAGGAAGAGAATTTGATGAAATTGAGGCCAAAATCCTTGAGGCTCGTGAAAAGGTCACAGTCCTCAAAGATGACCTTGATGGCAAAACTGTGGACCTTAACTCAGAGAAGGCGGAGCTTGAGTCGTGTCAAAACGTTCTCAAAGATCTGAAAAAAGAGCTTGAAGAGTTAGAAACCCGTGCCAGCGCTGAAACACGCGAGGCGGAGATGCAAGCTCTCAAAGAAGATATTGTGAAGCTTTCCGATGACAGGGTTCGATATGAAAACCGCATTGATACTCTTGAGATTGACCTTACGGACCTTGAAAGTGCACATAAGAACAAGGAGGCCCAAGCCACAGAGGTTAAGGAGGCCATGAAAGCTTCGCAGAAGCTTCGTGAAGAAGCCAGCCGAGAACTCGAGAAATTGCGTCGTGAACAACAGGGGCGTAAGCGCTCTCACGACGAGACCTCTGTTCTTGATCAAATCATTCGCAGCGAGCCAGATTGGCGCGAGCCCAACTCTAAAAGGCGCCCAAAGGGTCCTTTAGGAAACTATGTTGAGGTTACAGATACCAGATGGAAGCCTGTACTTGAAACACTTCTGAGTAAAACAAACACATCTTACTGGGTCACTAACAGTGAAGACCATACTAGGCTTCTAAGGAGCTTCAAGAAACGTGGAATTCGTGGGACGATCTACACTCGTAGGGCTGAAATGTTTGATTTTGGTGCCGGTTGTATTTCGGTGGATAAAAACAAGTATACCCGGGTCCTTGATGTCTTAGAGTTCAAGGACCCCCTTATCCAGCGGCTCTATGTGGACTTGAATCGTATTGAGCATGTCGCTCTCTGTGATTCTTTGGCAGATGGCCTAGGTGTCATGCGACAGCGGCCACAGAACCTTCGTACGGTTATCTCAGCGGAAACCAGAAACGGAAAACAAGTAACACGGAAAATCAGCCTGGTAAATGGGCGTGAAATTTCAGAGCCTTTTAATCTTGCATCTGGAGCATCGAGTATGAAATCTACCGATTCTTCAGCTATCGGGCAGCTCGAAGCTGATCTTAAAGATTATGAAGAACAATATGAAAAGAAAAGTGCTTTGTATAATGCCGCTCTTGGTGATTTAACTGAATCGCGTTCTAATGTTGAGCAACTCGAGATTGACCTTGACGCAGCCAAGAGCAAACTCGCCGATACCATCAAGCGCCTAGAGAGATGCGAAAAAAGACATCTCGAGCTCTCTAATTTAGAGCCACCTGACCAGTATAACCTTGAGAAGGTCCGCAATCAGGTTGAAACTCAAAAGAAAATGGTTGCAGCTGGACTTGAAACCCAGAAGGAGCTCGAAGCTGAGGTCCAAGCGGCTATAGTTGAACTTTCGCAGGCCAAAGAGGAACTCAAAGGTTGGGAGAGAACCTCTGGAGAGCTAAATGCAATGGTTAGACGTCTTCATCTTGAGCGCGATCAACTTATCAAGAGTCAGGATCAGGAGTTACGTGCAAACACGCTGCGGCTCAGAAGCGCTACTCAACAAAAGCAGGAACTTGAAAGTCGTGTTGCAACTGCACAGGATGAATTTGATTCTGCTCAAGAACGTGCAAAGGCGAAGGGGGGTACCATCGGTGACACCCGCAAGATGCAAGACAAGACAATCAGTGATTTGGAGACACAAATCAGTGAGCTACGACACAGCCGCCAGAGATTAAACCAGGATCAAAGCTCTGTTGAAGACCGGCGAAGAGTCTTCCAAGAATCTAAAGAACGACTAGAGCGAGCTAGAATATCGCTGAGACAAGTTGTCGACGAGCGTAATATTCTTAAATCTGCGCATAAGAGTCGCCAGCAAAATTTGATAGAAGAGTGGGAACATCTCAAGACGGAAAGTTCGCGTACATTTGGAAAGCTGTTGCGAAAGATGAACTTCCGAGGCTCTCTTGTTTATGACGATAAGAGGGAGACCTTGGACATGAAGATCATCTCGAGCAATGGCTCCGTGCAAACTCTGGGCACTCTTTCAGGAGGTGAGAGCTCATTCACTCAAGTGGCTTTGGTGGTATCTGTCTGGAGATGCATGCCAGTGAACATGGTGGCCATGGATGAGTACGATGTATTCATGGATCGGCAAACGCGTCACCGGGCTCTGACAATGATGTTGAGTTGTCTTGAAGAGAATCGCCAACAATGTCTTTTAATCACACCTTTGGATCTGGATAGCAGCAGTCTGAGCGATCTAGGAGACAAACTGACTATCTGCAGATTAATACCTCCGCGCCCACAAGCAGGGAGTTGATCTATAAATTATCTACTACTAGTAACTACTGACATTAGTCGGCAACAGTTTGTGCTGCAAACCTAAGTGTGTTTAACGTCTCATTGACGTGACGAGATTCGGGAGCAACGTGCACCAACATCAGTATTTTACAGGATGGTGTCAAAGAGGTTGACAAAAGTCGAGTGAGTTTGTTTGCACGATAAGGGATATGTGAGTGCGGCTCGTGGAGTTTTTGAATGACTGTGGCAAGAGCACTTAAACTCGAGTTAATGGCTTTTGTTTCTTTGACCCTTGCCGCTTCAGTTGAGAATATTCGTTCTGAGCCAGCTAAGTCAACAAATTTCACTGTGCCCCTTGTTACCTTGATTTCAGTATGCCAAATCTGTACATTGAGGGTGAATATAAAGTGTGATCTTGAGGATCGGTTGTTGGATGCAGTTGCCATAGTTTTACGTTTTTGCTGGGTATGCTCAATAACCCGAACAACGTCTTCTGGATCAATAAACCTCCGGGAAGTTAGCGAATGGCCCAATTCAGAGCCTGTCCTTTCAACCGTGTCTTTATCACGACCTTCCGAGAGTAAGTCATTGACCTGGTCCAAATAGAGCTCGCATGCCTCGCAACTAACTTCATATCGCGTCAAACCAAGAGACTCGAGCTCCTGAAAAAGAAACATGGCTGATTGGGGTACAATGCCGTTTTCTGACGTCATTGTATGTGTCTTTCCTGCTGAAGTTTGACCATAAGCGAATATGCAAACGTTGTTTCCTAGAAGCATGTTTTGTAGCAAGGGCTCAATCTCAAAAAAAACATCATAATTTGTCTGCTGTGGTCCAAATACCTTGTCAAGCGAGAAAATCTCATTAGCAACTTCAGCACCTTTATAAGTCTCAATGAGTTTTGATACCTGGACCTCATTTTCGGTACCGTCAACTGGTCTAGTAGCTACTTGTTCAGCGGCCACAGGTTTATCATTACGGCCAAGTAGCTGCCTGACACGACAAAAGACACGTATACGCCTTTTTCGACTTAGAACTTCATTTCTAAGAGTACGGTTCTGGTCCATTTGTTCTTTGACTTTTTGAATCCATGCATTTCTGACGTTTTCAGCCTCAGCTACCGCCGCCGATAGAACCATATCTGTGGCTTCAGATGTATACACCATCAGTAACTCTTCCGCCGCACCAAGTTCCTTGTCCAACAATTCTAGGGCTGCCGTTTTAGAGTTTACTTCTTGTGAACAATCTGATTTCTTTAACGCTGTCAATTCCATTTTTAAAGCATCTCGCTCTTTCTGAAGTGATACTAGCTGGCTTTGCACATCAGCTGTTTTTTCACTTTCCAGCTTGTACTCGACGCGCAAATCTCCCAGGTTCCCGTTAATTTTGGAGAGAGTTTGCATTGACTGCGCAATTGATTTATCAAGCCTCAAAACCGTTTCAGCATGCCTGTCCGATGCTAGTTGCTGATCTATGGCTAAGCGGGCTCTCTCATCGTTGAGCGAATCAATACTTGAGCGCGAGATTCCTTGGCATGAAAGATCTCGTTCTAGCCTTTTTAGTCTCCGTAGAACAATTTGGGCTTGTTTCCATCTATTGCGTAGCCTCAGAAAGGCTAGCACATCATCTTTTGAGGTGTTTGACGCCCCATGCTCTTCCTCTGTGCTATTGACCTCCTTGCTAACCAAAGCTTGGAAGTCGTCATACATTAACCTCACCTGTGATGATGTTTGAGTAGGAATCTCGATCGTAATAAGTTTCTTGCTCATGGTGAATGTACAATAGGTGAGTTGTTGTGGTACTCAGCTGAGATAGGTAGTCAGTCGACAACATCCAGAAAATACATCTCACATCAACATGAAGCATTAGGTTATAGAAACAAGTCTACAGAAGGAAACTATCCTCATCATAATCGGACCCCGAGTCTTCAACCATGTGTCCAAGCTCTTGCAGTTCAAACTTGAGAGAGTTCTTACGATTTGTGGCATCCTCAAGAAGCAACAATAATGCTTCGATATCTTTTGCGTTCTCAGCAGCTCTCGTCTCTGCTTGTAATTTGAATGAATTGAACTCTTTCTTCAAATTCTCCAGGGCATCTCTCATCTCAGTATTCTCCTCGGAAGGATCTTGCGAGCACTCCAATTCCGTTCTGGCAAGTTCGAGTTGAGCTTTGTATTGCAAAATCTCAGCCTGCGCATTGGCCAATAATGCTGAAAGCTCCTCCTTTTCATTGGATTTTGACTCAACTCTAGGGCCATCGACAGGATTAACTTGTGAATTGTCTTTGAATTTCTCAATATCCTGTTTGACCTCAGAAATGGCTGATCGCAGGGCTTCAAGCTCCAATTTAGCCTCGGATAAATCGTTTTGTGTTTTCTGCAATTCTTCAATCGCAGGCTTCAAAGCACCGGCAGAATTGTCCGAAACACCATTCTGTGCACCTTCGATTTTCGTGTCATGTGAAGCACTAATACCAGCGAGCTCCTCAGCACGTTCTTCGGCACTGCGCAATGATTTTAGAACCTCATCATGTTGAACTTGAAGGGTGCTAAGTGCAGATTCGGTTTCCTCAAGTTTGGACTTTACATTCTCGAGTTCAGAAGCGAGACCATTGTGGGTCGGGTCTGCTCCATGTAATTGTTCTTCCAAACGAGCTTCAAGCTCTGATACCTGCGAGCGAAGACCTAAGAGTTCAAACTCGTCCTTTTCTTCTACAGGCGCCTTTGAACTCGCGAGTTCCTGCTCTAGAGTAGCAATTCTGTTTCGAGCGACTTCTAGGTCGGTAGCAAGCTGGTCCCGTACCTTGCTGACCTCTTCAAGTTCTTCATCCACCATGGACTCGGTATCGAGCTCCGCTTGCGCAAGAGCAAGCTGGGCCTCCAAAGATTGGACCTTCTCCTCTAAGAGAGCCACAACCGGATCCAACTTGCCAGCAGATGAGCCTTGCGATGAAGCACCGCGAGCAGACTCCAGCTTGGCACGAATAAGCTTGTTCTCCTTTTCCAAGTTCGCAACACGATAACGACAGGCCTCAAGCTCAGCTCGTGCACTTTCAAGCTCTCGTATAGCATCATTGAGGTGAGCCTCAGTTTTTTCACCTTCGTCCAGTAACTCCGCAGTTTCTTTGAGTTTGTTTACTAACTTCTCATTGGTACCCTGGAGTTTGGCACTTGTTTCTTTTTCAGCACGGAGATGCTCCTCAGATTCTTTGATCTTAGATTTGAGCACAGCCTCTTGCTTATTTGCGGCTTCGAGCTTTTGCGTCAACTCGGTGACCTGTGACTGCAAATTCTTAAATCCCTTTTGAGACTCACTACCATTTTTTGTGAGTTGCAGCAGCTCCCTAGTAAGTTTGTTAACACCGTCTTCAGCCTTTTCTTTGGCAGTGGATAGTTGTGAAATCTTTTGCTCGGCCCTTGAGATCTTTGTCTCCGACTCCTCCAGTTTTTTGGTGTTAATGGTCAACAATTCAAGCTTTTCTTTGTGAGCAGTAGATAAATTTTCGTGATCAGATTTAAGCTTGGACAGTTCAGACTCAAGTGGCTCTTGCCTTTCCTCCAGTGCTTTAACTTTGATGGTCAAAGTGTCGTGTACACCCTGAAGATTTTCGAGAGAGGCCGTCAAATTGAGTACCTCAGACTTGAGATCATTCTCCTTGGACGCAAATTGCTCTTCTTTCTGAACCACAAGCTGCTCTAATTCTTTTACTTCCTTTTCGCGAGACAACATGCTTAGCTTCAACTCCTCGTACATCTCCAGCGACACTCGCGATGATGGCTCAACAGTAGGGTCGCGATCAATAGCACGCTGGATCCGATTGATATTCTCACGCACCAAATCAATGTACTTAGAATCAAAGTAGACACGAGGGAGTCCGTTAGAGCCCTTAGGCGCAGCAAATATGACGCTAGGATCAAAGTCTTTGAACTCAGTATTCTCACGGAATCTTCTCAAAGAAAGAGTATATTGGTCCCTTCCCAGAGTATTTGTGAGTAGATGATAGAAATCAGCTCGAGGAAGAGGTGAGTCAGTTGAGCAAAAGTCATAGGCGATACCCAGAAGAATGGTAGCAAGAGAACAGACAAGGACATCTCCCGTCCCTCCATTGTTAGTTGTGACATAAGTGATCAACTGTTGGACCTGCGACCTTTCCGAAACAAAGTCGTTGACGGCTTCCATATCATCAAAGAGCCATACCGACAGAAGCATAAGATATGCAAGGCTCACGGTTGGGTCTTCATTGTCAAAACTCGATAGGAGTTGGCCTGAGATAGCTTGAATAATCGGAAGCTCATCTTGGCCAAGCTCGGCATCTCCAATTTTCACTTTGCGCACGTGGTCCTTTACGCTGTCAGAGCTTTGAATCAAGTGTATAAGCATCACAGCGGCGAACCAGATCTTAAACGGATTAAGGCTTGTATCTTCATTGTACTCAGCGAGAGTATGGAAAATATTCGCCATGGGCGGTGTGGATGTTTCAAGGTGCTTTAATGCAGTGGTCTGCTCGTCAATGAATCTGATAGATGCTGACTCGTTGCCCTCAAACGCAGCATTCAGACAGAATTGAGAAGCTGCACGAAGAGTGAACAAGTAATTGGATGGCAGCAAGAGGGACCAATTTAGCAGAGCTTGAGACACTGGAACAATCTGAGGTTGCATTTGAATGTTGAGCGACAGGCTGAGATCATAGTAGGGAACGTCAATACCCAAAAGCTCCTCCTGACGTGGCTGGTTTTCATAAATCAAAGACGCGGCAGTGAGAAGCGATGCGATTCGTATCGGTAAGCTGGTGACAGGTCCAAAAGCCAGCTTGAGTACGGTAAGAAGGACACCGGCCTGCGAAAACTGATCCTGGTGTGCTCTTGTTGATTCACCGCCTGGAATGACAAACAGCCGAGCAAGTTGCAATGCTGCGGTCATATTTGTCGTAGCTTGATCTCCCCAATTGGTGTCATCCGGTGTCTCAAGCATCTGGCCGTACTTTGTAATTCCCTGCGAGGCACTGAACAGCTTTTGATTGGAGACATTGTACTGCAACAGGTTTGAGAAAAGCGATAAACAATTTTCAACGGTAACACCTCCAAAACAAATACCACCCTCATCATCAATGATCGTAAACAATTTATCAAAGGCTCCCTCAAATGCAACAAGCTTCTGAAATTCTAGGTGGTTATCTGTCAAGTTCAACAGCAGCAGTACAGTCTCGTCACGGACCATCTCAGATCGAGATCCAAGTGCTGAAACCAACGTAGAAATTCCGCAATGCACCGAAAATAAACTCTGCTTAATTGTATCTGGGCGATTCGTAACCATAGCAGACAGAAGCTGGAGAGAGTACAAGGATGTGAACATATCCTGCGATTGAGCAAGCTCTAGCAGTGCGACTACATTTTCATCGTCATGTGTGAATTCATCGGTTAACCACAAAGAGATGTCGTCCACTGGGCCCTTGACAATGTCGTTCTGAACTTTTCTTGACGCTATAAGCGGAGACACGTACCTCTTATTCTTCTGTCTTGCTCGCCTGGAGAGCTCGGCTAAATCGCTGTCAACGCTAGATGCTTTCACAAACAGGATCACTAAGGTCTCCACACAAGCTCGAATAGTTTCAGGGTCGTTTTTGTCCTGCTTCAGGGAGTTTATAAGCGCCTTGAGTCCATTTGATGCGACCAGTTCACGTTTGTCGTGTGCAAAGCCCTTGAGGCTCAACATGGCAGCTCGACGATCTTCCAGCATAGTGGAATGTGCCAATCTGTCACAGAGTGTGATGATAGTGGCCTCAGCAGCCTGCATTTTGGGCTGCGGCAGGAGACCTAGCATTGTCGCGTCCGGAGGCTAACTAATCGCGTGGCTCGATGCACAACTCGTTAATATCGCTAAGAGAAAAACAACATTGGACAAATCATTCGAAAACTAGGAATTGTGTGAGTTCACGCTCTTCTAGATATGGAAAGGCTAATTGAATCACTACTATTTGTGTCGAATTAATTCTAGGCTATACGGAGTCTTTGTCTATACAAGGGGGATTAAATGGGGTGTTAGAATGACAACTCGGAATAATGCTTGGGCTGACCTAGTTTTCAACTATTGATCTCGACCGCGAATCTTGCGGGCTTTCTTTGGCGTTTTGTCAAAGAAAGCACTTGCGGACTGGGTCTAGCACGTATATGCTTTACTCAGGCAGGCGGATCATCAATTGATTGTCCAATTTTAATCACCAGTAAGAGTTTATTTTAGTATCTTTCTGGCTTCAGTGCGGACGACATTTTGTAGATCCCAAGAAAAAATTTTATGGCGCGCTGTTACTCGCCCAAATTTCTCCGTATCAAGTAGTGATCGTAGGGTTAATTTAAGGAACTACGATGATCGGCAAAATGCCAAGAGTAATATTTTTCAAAATTGCACCGAGATATGCTCTTTCTGCCATAAAATATGCAACAGGTTTGGTCAACGTGACTCTTTCTCCACCTTTCTAACCGTAACCCTAGCCCCACTGGACTCAAGTTTGGTCCCAGTGTCTCAGCAGGATGATTTTCCATCTTTTATCTACGTTTGCTTAAGATTCATTAGGCAGATTGCCAGCGTATGAGCCCTGAACATCTCAGAAGATACACAACGCGACCCACTAAACCCAGATAACACCTGCTTTAACCCCGTTTCAACGAGGCCAAAAATCTATTTCTGTTGCTCTTTTGCTTCACTGTTTTAATTCCCTGATATTGAATGGAACAGCCTATCAAATACATCAATCACGAAGTTGCCGATACTCTCGATTCGACCAATGCGTTCGAAGGACCCGAGAAACTTTTAGAGATTTGGTTCACCCCAAACAGTGCCAAGTCGTCGCCAGGTCAGCCGCCTTCTCGTGAGGGTCTGCTGGCAGTGCCCCGTCCGGTGTGGGAGACCATGCTGAACTTGGTTCAATGCAAAGTTTTGAGTGTCCTTTCTTACGAGGGTCTTGATTCCTATGTCTTATCTGAGTCTAGCTTCTTTGTGTACCCCCATGTTTTGATACTCAAGACCTGCGGAACTACCACTCTTCTCGAGGGGTTGCCCCGTATGCTTGAAATTGTCGCCAGCTATGTGCCGTCGTTGGACCCCCAACCTCTGCGCATCTTTTATAGTCGGCGCAGTTTCATGTTTCCCGATCGCCAGCTGCACCCGCACCGTTCCTGGGAGAACGAGTGTGCGGTTCTCAAGCAGTATTTCCCTGACGGCCAGGCCATGGAGCTTGGAACCGGAAAGGATAAATGGTACGTCTTTTCCTGTGTTGAGTCGCAAGTTGGCAAAACTGAAGCCAATCTGAATGACTTTTCGCTGGAGATCATGATGAGTGATCTTGATCCGGCAGCCGCGAGCCTATTTTCTTTCGACGCCGTCAAGTCACTCAACTCGCCTCCGGACTCTCCACCTTCCAACAACCCGCTCGAATGTAGTACTATCTCGTTTGAGTCTATGGCTTCCTCGGTGGGCTGTGAGCCGGACGATGATGATCCCGGTCATTATCAAGGAAACATCTTGACCAAGGCGACGGAGATTGACGAGATCTACCCCACGGTTACTAACCAGGCAATTGACTCGTTCGCCTTCGCTCCTTGCGGCTATTCGTGCAATGGCGTCGTTGACGCCGAGCGCTACTTTAATATTCATGTGACGCCCGAGACGGGGTTCTCGTACGCGAGCTTTGAGACGAATGTTCCGCCTCAACGTTTTGGTATGAGCCACCTGGATGTAATCCAAAAAGTACTGAGTATTTTCCGCCCGGCGAATTTTACTCTGGTCTTATTTGAGGAGGGCAAGCCCAAATTGGGCCTGCCTGCCGGGCTTGCAGGTAAGTATACTCAAACCTGTCAAGTCAGCCAATCAGTTGGTAACTACAAAATGTGGTATCAGTCTTTCACGCTTGCTTCGAACTGAACTGGAATAGGTCCTGTTCTCGTTAGCAAGTTAGTCGCTCTTTTTTTTCCTGTTCCCTTTTTGATTTTCTCAACAACGTCCATAAAATCACTCTCTTTTATACTTTTTTGCTAAACATTGTTGACAAAGACCACATTGAACGCACTTGCCCGAAGGATCTTCAAGAGATCTGCGAACATTGCTTTTATGGGTTCTATTTTCCGACGATCATTAAGCCGAGGGCTTCCCTGGCTCGAAGTCTAAAAGCCGTTTTCCACCTGCAGCTGACATCATGTCCAACTTCACAAACCCGTTTGCAACGATAGGAGACTATCGTGGCAACGCTGCTAGTTTGGCGGACCCAGACGAAGTTACTCTTTCATATCTTACTGGGCTTCCAAATGTGCGGCGGTTGACAGACCCACACATGACCATGATATTCAAGAACCTGCTCAAGCGTGACGCCATGACTCGTGAGCGTGCCCTCAAAGACTTTACCGAGCTTCTTGTCCCGGGGTACACAGTAGATGACGAGACTCATTTGGCTTTTATTCAAATATACGCCAAATTGTCCATCGATGTTCTGCCTATCATTCGTCACAAGTCACATGTGGCCTTGAAGGCCCTCTACCTATCCCTGGGCCGACGATCGGCGAAGCACCTCCAATCTTCAGTGGGGCCTTGGCTTGCTGCGACACATGATCCGGATCCTGCAGTCAGTGGAGCAGCGGAGGATGCTTGGAATGCAGTTTTCCCTGATAAAAAGCAGTTGGTGATTGCTAAAATGCGCGAGGCAATCATCGAGTTCGTTGCGCATGTCCTTACTACTTTGTCCCCCACCAACATTAGCGACATGCGCTACCTATCAAATGATGATGCAAATGAAAAGTACTTCCGTGTAGTCAAAACAGCAGTGGATACTGTGAATTTTGACTTGTCTTTTGACGACGACTCAGAACAGCCCAAGTTTTTGATGGACGATTCCATTTGGAAGTTCCTAGCCTCTAAAAACGCCTATTTGATGAAATCAGTTTTGATATTCGGTAATTCCAAACTAGCAGACTTCCAACCCGTTCAGGTTGCAGCATTATGGAAACACTTGCTCAAAGGTTTGCGGGCTTGCCCCCCAGCTGTGTCGGTTGAGCTTTTGAAAACGGTCAGTTCAGTGACAGAAAAGCATGCATCTGTTTGGACACAGAGCGAGAGCATTGCATCGCTGGCACAATTCATTTTGAATGCCGGCAATAGTCCTCGCCAGGTATGGCCACTTCTTTTTAAGCTGATTGTCCAGCAACTTCCGGAGTCTGTGAACCTTCACGAGGACTCCACTGCATCATTGATTTTGAAATCCACGAAAAAAGCATTATCTGAGATTGTCGGTGACGCCGAAAGCTCGGCATGGGGATGCTATCTGGCTCTCTGCACAAAGCCTGGCAAACTGAAATACGTCCAGCAGGCAGTCGAGGCCGCTGCAAAGAGGTGTACAAAGCATATGCTTCCACCATTGTTCAATGCGTTGGTTTCGCGATTCAATGATCTAGTGAAAGTGGAAGGCATCAAAGACACAATTGCAACTGCAATGGTCGGAAATGCAGGTTTTGTCAAAGTGATTGCCTCTACTGGATCATTTGAAAACGAAATTGAGAGCGTACTGCCAACTCTGCCACTCAAGTCTGTCACTCAGATTATTGCCATGAAGCCAGATCTTAAGCTAGATACTTCTGAATGGCAGCCTGGTCCTGAGTTACTTGAAGTAGCAATCCATTCAACCACAGTGGATAGGCAGGCTATTGTCAACCGTCTTATTCCAGAGTTTGCCGGGCTTGTTTTAGATAAGGCTTCCAAGCTCACAGATACTCATGGAGATTTTTCCGAGTACGTTGATGAGAATAATGCAAGCTCTCTGCGGGCAGCCATCCTAGCACATGGGTCATTGGTACCTGAGGACAAAGCCAAAGGGTATTTCTCACGTCTCTGTGAACTTGTGGATCAGCAAGACGACGCATTGTCTGAACTGAGTAAGGCTGTTTCCGAGGACGAGGCATTTTGTGTACCTCTTCTTCTCGAGAACACCTCATTTGTCTCCTACTTGCAAGACTCTGACAGCAATAATGCTGCAAAGATTCTCAGCAAGTTAAATTCTAAAGACACGCTTGAGCAACTACTCAAAGATCTGAATAAGGATCTGGATATCTCGGATGTGGGTGTTTTGGTTGATAGAGGTGTCAAACTCAGCGTTGACCTAGAGAGCACCAAAAAAGCTCTACTTTGTGATGTTGACTGGTTGAAGAGTTCTGCTCTCTACATTAAGTCGACCAGTCAGTGGATTTATGAAGTCGATTGCTGGCATTTGGCGGAATTTGAACCCGAATCAGATTGGGTGTCTACGTTTGCTCGTGCCCTTTATCTTTTGGAGGTCCACGAGCAGGTAGGTGATCGTTTGGACGCCGAAAGCCGGTCAGACCTGCTAGTGAAGCTGTTTCTAGTAGGTGCAGCTTCATTTGGGCACGTATTTATTGACCAAAGGTCTAACTTGACCGAGAATTACAATTGGTATCTCTCCTATTTTGAGAAGCGCGGTTTCGCTGATCCCTACGTTGAGGAAAAAATTTGGAAACTCACCGAGGGTAAATCTGCCATTGCGTTCCATGCTACTCAGATTTGCAGTCATTTTATGGCCGAAGGGCGGCTGATCGAGTTAGCTGAGAAGTCCCGGGAGAGTTTTGTGTCTCCATCGCTTCGTGGTGCGCTGATTGCACAAAATAGCGCTGTATCGGAACAACCCTGGTATGATAGGTATCAGAGTGAGCTCGTGAACGACCTGAATCTTTTGACTATTCCCATGGCCGATATGTCTGTTGTTTCCGAACGTCTGCAAGACAAGCTGCTTGAGAAAATTATGGAGAGCGAAGGTGCCCTGTTTGTGGAAGAACTCAAACTGCTTCATCAATTAGAATATTACCCGGATGCTGCGCTCGTACGCCGGGCACTGGAACGTGATCTTGAGTCTCAGTTTGCCATTTTGCAGATGATCGATCCTGGTGATTATGCCGACGATGTTGCACTTGCCGCGAGTCGCTTACAACCTGAGAGCTCACGGTTTGACAGCAGAGTACACAGTGTTTTCCTGGAACATGCTAAAGGTGCTTTGACAGAGCACGTGAATGTCCCCTTGCGAGCTCTTTTCAACCTCATGGTAATGGACAGTGAAATTCTCCCGTGGGTAGCCTATGGCTACTTGCATGAGTACGTTGTTTCATCTTACCGTGAAAAGCTGTTGAGTAGCAATTTGGAGGATACTGCTCTGTCTCCGCATATTCAACGGATTCTACGTGACAAGTCTCAGCACAAAAATGAAATTGTGTGGCTCTTGCTGATGTCTCTAGTGGAGACCTATGTTGATGTCTCCACTCAAATCGACCGTAAAAGCCGGTCGGCTATGTCACTGTTTGGCGAATGGGATGAAATTTATGAGAACATATTCGATTTCATTGCGGAGCAGCTGATGAATGCTACACGCGAGGATTTAGTGGAACTCAAGGCTGAAGAACTGATATTGAAAGATGATCTGTCGTTAGCTGTTCATCTCTTGTACTCACTGAGCCTGTCGCTCAGCTCTCTCGTTCGAACTTGGTATCGTGAAGTCCGTGATCGTCGTCTCTTGAAATCCATCGAGGACGCTTTACAGTTTGCAGTGGGGCCAGCTATTTTGCGGTCTGTTGGAGCGAATACTCGTGAGATTCGCAAGACCGGTAAGCTAGAGGGTACATCTGTGTCTGAGAAACTACGGGAATTCCGCGCCCAGGTGGACTTTGACGACCATATCGCTGATGTTGTTATTAGGCTGCCTAGTCTATATCCGGCCAAGTCGGCCACGGTAGAAATCAAGAATTTGGGAGGCGTGCCTGAGGCTAAGCGTCGAGCTTGGGTGCTTGAGGCGGAGTTTAGTGTTCAAAATGGTGCTATCATCGGTGCTATGAAAGGCTTACTCTTAAGGCTGAACAACTTCTTGGAAGGCGTGGAGCCGTGTGCGATCTGCTATCAATTGGTTCTCAATGGTAAGCAGCTACCGAATAAACCGTGCAGCACATGCCACAACACATACCACGCAGATTGTCTGTTCAAATGGTTCAACAGCAATAAGACGAAGCTTTGCCCTATGTGCCGTTCTTCATTTTAAGTTCATATGGAACAAGAAAAACGAGGTTTTTTGTTAACTTGTTCGAGCCTTCTGTTTCATGTTGCCTTCTAAAACTAATTTTATTCTAGATCCTTGAACTAAAAAAAAAAGTGGGGCGTTTCCCAATTCTCTGAGACCTAAACTGGGAACAGCCACCCTGCCCCTTCCCATCTTGGGAAGAGTGGTTGCCCACACACCCCACCCTTTTTGAGAGGCAGGCATGATGATTCAGCTCAGATAGTCTCACAATCTACAGTAGCCATGGCCCGAAAGTCCATGCTCAAAGTGATTATTCTCGGCGACTCTGGCGTTGGCAAGACGTCGCTGATGCAACAATATGTGAACAAGAAGTTTTCGACTCAGTACAAGGCAACCATTGGTGCTGACTTCCTCACTAAGGAACTTACTCTGGACGACCGGCGGGCGGTTATGCAAATTTGGGACACAGCCGGCCAGGAAAGATTCCAATCGCTCGGCGTAGCATTCTACCGCGGAGCTGATTGCTGCGTACTCATGTTTGATGTGAATAATGCCAAGTCCTTTGAGGCTTTGGATACATGGCGCGATGAGTTCCTAATCCAGGCCAATCCGCACGACACCGAGAACTTCCCCTTTGTTGTCATTGGCAACAAAATCGACGTTGATGAAACCCGTCGTGTCGTGAGTACCCAAAAGGCTCAGCGATGGTGTGCTCAGAAAGGCAATCTGCCCTATTTTGAAACGTCGGCTAAGGAAGCAACGGGCGTCAATCAAGCATTCGAGGTAATTGGTCGCAACGCAATCCAAAAGGATGACGTCGAAGGCTTTGATCAGGAGTATCCCGATGGTGTTGACTTCAGTCAGTACGAGCAAGAGCGTTCCGACTGTGCCTGCTAATTAGGAACATGCAAACCCCGGGACGCACCGTGGAGATGGCATAACGCGGCAGGGCGGTCACGCGTTGGAGAGCTGCCTGGCCGCTGTTTGAAGTTGGATTTTATTGCGGCGTCCCACGCTTCAAATGATTTATACACCTGTATGTAACTTAGAATATCAAGCGTTGGCTTCAGTTTAAAAACCGCTCGGCTCATTAGAGGGTTCAATTCTCACTAAGTGTCCCAAGTTGCAGTGCTGACACTATGGCAGTGCCGGACTTGTTTTTGGATCCCGATGTCCGTACATGGGTTTTGGCCCCCATTTTGGTAGTGATGGTCCTTGTAGGCTTGATTCGCCACTACGTGACTGTAATAGGTCAACCGATCCCGAGAAAGCCCGAGGGCAAACAGCGGCGGGAGCAGGCACACCTTCGATACTCGAACTTGCTTCTCAAGCACTCCTTCAATCTCACCGAGTACCAGTTTAACAGCACAGTGCAAGCGCTAGCTCCGAAATTCAGAGCTGGTGAGTATGTTGCGGACCCAGAAGCTGTGGCGGCGGGCGGCGTGCCGGACCTTTCCGACCCGAAGAGCATGGAAGGCTTCACGGCTATGGCCCGCACGCAAATAATGACCTACGTTCCTCAGGCAATTCTTATGAGCTGGGTATCTTCTTTCTTTGGTGGACTCATCGTTATGAAGCTCCCCTTCCCGCTCACGTGGCGGTTCAAGGAGATGCTTCAGTCTGGTATTCAGACCACTGACCTTGACGTGAGATGGGTGAGCTCAATTTCATGGTATATTTTACTGCTAATTGGCCTTTCGAGCGTTTTCGCTCTCATTCTTGGAAACGACAATTCAGCTTCACAAAAGCAGCAGCAGCAACCCCCAATGCCCTTTGGAGCACCTGGTTTCGATGCCAAAAAGGCCTTTGCCGCCGAAGCTGACTCTCTGGAGCTGGCTGTTCACAGATCCATTCTTCGCAATGTACAAAGCCGTGTGCTTAAGCTCTGATTTTTTCTTGTCCTTTTTTTCTTTACAGTAACAGATTAACTCATGTATAAAGACCCTGTTCTACACCAATTGGAATATCTTTACCATAAACTCGGTTCCAACTTATAGGCTGCTCGAGCGGTTTAGCAGGAAGACCAAGCTTTTCGGCCACAATGACGGCCAATTCTTTTGCGTTGCCGATGTTGTCGCCTTCATAAGTAAACATGACGATGGCTTCTGCATCTAGCGTCTTCACAGCATCAACAACAAATCCAGATTCGGGAAGAGTGTCCGGCAATGTGTCTCTGGTGTACTCTGCGACACGAGCCTGGTCCAAGTCGTGAAGCCGCATGCCCGCGTTTGCAGAGCCAACAACAAAAACTTTACCCTCTGCATGGGCTTTCAAAGACTCAATAAATTGCGATTTGTGACCGTACAATGGTGGAGATCTCAATTGAATCAATTTAATATTGTCCAACTCAAAAAGTTGGCAGGCCGTTGTAAGCCCTCGTCCTACAGGCAGCTGGAGGCCATCGAGAGGGCCGGCAAACGGGTATAAGTGCTCATCATCCAAAGATTTAACTAGTTTGAATCCATAGGTATGGATCAACAAGTCAAACGCCAATTGTGGGACATTTCCAGTAGAAACCGCCGGGACCAGCAGCACAGGTTTCGCCATTATGCAATCAGATCAAAATGGCATCGGGACCTATATTTTCTAATCAAACCTATACTTTTCCAAAACTATGGCTCCAACAATTATATGCGTGGGGATGGCCGGTTCGGGCAAAACTACGTTTGTTCAACGTTTGAACTCAGATTTGCATGCCGCTAAAACACCTCCCTATGTTATCAACTTGGATCCAGCTGTACACGAGCTGCCGTATGGTGCAAACATCGACATTCGGGATACAGTCAATTATCACAAAGTCATGGACGACTATGGTCTGGGACCGAATGGTGCTATTACAACCTCGCTTAACTTGTTTGCTACAAAAATCGACCAGGTAATGGGCATCGTTGAGAAGCGAAGTGACCAGGTCAAAAATATTATTGTCGATACTCCCGGTCAAATCGAAGTGTTCATGTGGAGCGCCTCTGGCCAAATCATTACCGACGCCTTTGCATCTGCTGGTCCGACAATGATAGCATACATTATTGATACGCCGCGGTGCACTTCACCGGCAACTTTCATGTCCAATATGCTGTATGCATGCTCCATTCTTTACAAAACAAAACTGCCTATGATCATTGTGTTCAATAAGGGAGATGTCATCGAGCCCGACTTTGCTGTGGAGTGGATGAAAGACTTTGAAGCTTTCCAGAAGGCATTGGAAGACGATGCCGATGGTGACTCTGGGTACATGAGCTCCTTGATGAACTCGTTGGCCCTAATGCTAGACGAATTCTATAACACTCTCGATGTGTGCGCCGTATCAGCCGTGGCAGGTACTGGCTTTGATGAGTTTTTCAAGACAGTCGACAAGAAGGTTGAGGAATTCGAGGTGGAGTACAATCAAGAGCGTGAGCGGGTGCGGAAGGTCAAGGAAGAAAGGGCGGCCAAGCAAAAAGCCAACGACCTCGAGCGGCTTCTCAAGGATGTCGGTGTTGAGCGAAAAGATCCTATGGATGTTATTTCAGATCTGGAAGACGATGACGACGATGAGCTAGATGTTGACGATGGACTGCAGGAGCCCGGCAAAGAAGAAAGCCTGCAAGATCGCTATAAAGCGGCTCTCAGAGAGACCCAAGGCGAGCGAGAGGCAATTGAAAAAATCTTAAAAAATGAAGACCTTGCGTAGCGAGACATTTATCTAATTCTCTAGTTTTTTTAGCACTTCGGACAGCAAACCGCGATCATCTAAATCCAGCACTGCCTTTGCGAATTCTGCGTTTGCCCAAGAAAACCAGGGCCGAGTATAAGAGTTTGTGTCGACATTTATGCTTTCATGGATAAGTCCGGTACCCCTGGTAGACCCAATTACGTCCCGCAAATGTGCCACTATTTCATCAGTATCATTTGTGGTTCGAATAGCCAAAATGCGACTCATTGGCCAGGCATTTCGTAGTCCAACATGAGGGCCACCAATGCCTTCAAAGTACTGACCAGTGATAAAGTAAGGGTTGGCAGGAGATAAAACCATGTTGCGAGTATTCTGATACACAGGGTCGTCAATCGAAACGAATCCAATTTCTGGTAGCGAGATTAGCGACGGCACGTTGGCGTCGTCCATAAATATCGCACTTCCGTAGCCGTCGACCTCGTAGGCAAATACTTCACCATATTCAGCATGCCGAACAATACCGTGCCTATAGATTGCTTCTCGTATTTCGGCAGCAATTTGGCTGGCTCGGCTTGCAAGTTTAGGTGGAGCGTACTTTGCCAGCCGTTCAAGCTCAACTACAAAGTGAGCATTAGCCGGTACTAGAAACTGATAAACGCAGGTATCATCTGAAGGCCGAAAAAATGAACGCACCATACCGGTTTTTCTCACCGGATTGCCGAGGCCGTTGTTCGGTAATGTTTCTGTGCCGCTGTCTGTTCGACGTTTGAATGAGTACGGCGTTGGCCTAACCTGACCATACTCACCGTAAGTGCCTTCACGGAGATCGTCTATGCGGTCCAAAACAAACTGAGCTGTGTCAAGCCACTCGTCTGTAAGAAAGTGTGTGTTTTGGGTGGCTTCAAAATAGTCATTGGCGAGTCCGTAGAAAGACGCTAGCGAATCCAACTCGTATTTACATTCAAAGACAAATGATGGATCGTAATTTGGGAACACCTGATCCTGTTGTCCATTGTACTGCAATGGCAACCCAGCTTCTGCGGGCGGTTGGAAAGCATTGCAGTGCGGGAATCTTCGGACGTAGCGTGCATGTAGAGCAATGGCTCCTAGCAAAAGCTCGTCGAGCCCACGATCTTGGGTTGCCCAACGAGCGTATGGGCTGAGCTGGCGATGAGAATCACGGATCCACTCAGCGTTGATATCACCAGTTACGACAAATGTAATAGGATTAGGCGATGGAGAATGGAACTTGATTGTAGTGTCGAGAGTATTAGGAAAAGTATTTTCAAAGAGCCGGGCTAAATCTGGGTGAGATTGTAGACGTGCCTTCATTTTCTCGACAACATTGTCAATTACTGGGCTCCGGAAAGTTCGACAGTGTTCAGGCGGTCGTTGAAACGGAAGCTTCAATGGGCCATGAGACAGCGGCTCATGACGCTCTTGGCAGTATTTCTCGTAGTCCATACAAGCGGCTTTCTCAATTGGTTCTTGCTGTGTTGTCTTGGACTTAAACACCCCAAAGGCAAGCACGGCTATGAGAGCAGTCAACCCTCCAGCTACAAGCATGCTCACAAATCTAAGCTAGAGAGAAGGGTTGGGTTTCACTGACTGAGCTTCCCGTCACCTTTCGAGGCGGCTGATCTCTCTGGGCTGGGGAATGGCTGCGCGGAGACCCTTAGACGTTTGGGAGAGGCCCAACTAGAAGCAGGCATTGTAAGCGAGCTGTCTCTGGCACCCAAATACTGGCACCGTCCCCTCGCCGCACACTTTGTAATTCTTGCCTAGCGCCATGACATTCAACGATTCGTTGATAATGCAATTGGGTCCGGATATTCGATGTCGTCTGAACGATGGACCGGCCAAGCTTCATGATGCTGTCCTCAAACGTGAAGTCTTGCTGCAGGACCAGATCAGACATTTTATCAATCTACGAGTCGATGAACTTCGCAGCTATGCTCAGCATGTTCTTGATGAGTATGCAACTGAGCAACGGCGCCAGCTTCAAGACCGCAAAGATGCCGCCGCTGCCAGAAACCGGCCAGTCCTAAAGTCCATTGTGAAACGTCGCGCATCATCCACAAACAAACGGGTCTCATTTTCAAACGTACCACCGAAGGTCGAATATTACCCTTCATCAAACGATGAGGGTAGTGAACAAGACTCACAAGTTTTGGAGTCTAGTGATGAGGGTGAATTTAGCCCTCCCATATTCGCGGATCACGCGAACCCGTCATCCGCAGGATCGATTGATAGCAACTCTGCGGTGGTTGTCTACGAACCTTCGCCAGATAAGCCGAGGTTCAAGGCTGGCGAAGACTTTGAACTCAAGTTTCAAAGAATACCAAACCAGCCAATGCCCTCGAAACCACGGGCTAGCGGTGGTTATGACTTTTCGAAGATCTCTGACTTCCACGCAAAGGACAGTGAGCAAGACGAGGCTGCTCAACATTGGGAGACTAATCGTGAGGGCTCGTACCCTCAGTCCACTGACGAGCCTTCAGATCGCACACTCGAGAAACCAGCAATGCCAATCTGGCCTCGACGTGACCGTAGACGCCAGGCATCCTGGCAACGGCCACATCAAAAGAACGGCTCGGTTTCGTTTTCATTCGACGATGCATTTGACCCAGAGCCTCATATTGGAAATGACGGAGTAGAGATGGCTGATGAGTCGGGCTCTCAAAGTGCCGACATACTATCGTCGTCTTCGTCAAGCACCGAGCGTGACATGCCTTCTCAACAGCCACCCATCACTCTCACGGTGGGTAGTGTACCGATAGACATACACACCCCTCTAACGCACTCTATTGATGGAGATGGTGGGCCCAACAACTTCAAAGTGCCCCGCGATCCCCTATTACCGCCTGCTGCCGAGGAATTGGAAGTAGCCACACCGCCTTCCTCCAGTTTAAATGATCCTTACGTCCCTCCTGGCGAATTAGACCCAGCTTGTTTGAGCTTCAGCCGGAGAATGGAATGGGAAGATCGTTTTATGGCCTCAAGCTCGCGGCGACCTGGCCATCATTAACCTCCCTGAGCATACCTCAGTTGAGTGACTATTTGCAAACTTCGCTAGATGCTTTTAATTTATGTATATGCTTACCCAAAACATCCTGATATTGTAGTTTTGGGAATTAATTATTACTGTGAAAACTATCGGCCTAAGGTTACCACCGTAGAATCCCCAGACTTGTCATCCTGCATAGGTCAGCCTGCAACTAATCTGCTTACTGAGTTCACTTGATCTGGACCATCATGGACGTCTGGGCGGACGAAGAACCCGGTCAGTTGGGTAAGATCAAGCGCGACCACACAAATGCTGGGTACTTAGATGGAATCACTCTTTCGAAAGAAATGTCTTTGCAAGGTGGGTTCGATGAGGGATACCCAGAAGGTGCAGCAATGGGTCTAGAGGTTGGAAGAATTCTAGGGTTTTTCCAGGGCCACGGTCTCAAAGATATCGAACAACAGGCATATAAAGAGCTCGGTGAAGCTAGTTTGTTCACTCGAGAATATTATGACGCCGATTCGATTGCAAAGTTCTCCGGAACTCATCCACTGATTGCCAAATGGCAGAATATGGTGAAAAACTTTAAAGTATGAGCAAAATACAATGGAATTATATACGTATTTTTGAGCCTTTTGCTCACCAGAAAGAGCACCAACCAATAAAGTGTTGGCAAAGGTTCTCAATGTTGGTTGCTTCGTGAATCAGTAGATCCACCTGGTCAGGCACATTCAGATCGCGGTGGCGTTTAAAGTCATTACCGGTGAACTTATCACGAATACGACGCAATACAAGTTGTGCACGGGCATTCCGAATCTCAGCATCGCGCCTCTGCTCTTCTGTCAAGCCATCGTCATGATCTGCGATCGCCGGTTTGTTATCATCAGCTCTATCGTCGTCGTCCTTCTTGTTGGGTAAATCAAAGCCCCAGTTGATGAGGGGATCGTTTGAAAACGCTTCAAGAATTGCCATAAGAGACTCTGAGTTGTCCCGCAGCAAAGCCATGACGTGCTCGCAAGTAATGCGGTAAGAGCCTTCGACGCCAGAAACCTCCATCGCAAATGTGAGCATACGAGTGAGGCGGAAAGGCACCTTTTCGGGGAACTTCTCTCGCAAAATAGCGGCTTCGAAACAGTCACCGAAATCAATGTGGATGATTCGTCCGGAGATGCGGTCAAGCATAAGATTCAGTGGATGACGATCGCCAAGGCCAAGAATATACCCAACCATGGACATCACAGCAAGGGAACGGGTGTAATTTGTACGCCGGTCCAACCAAGCTTCCGACGATCGAGATTTTAGCCACAGAATGCGATAGAGATCCTGGCCCTTGGTGTTGTCAAGTGCATAGGTGAAAACCTCAATCTTCTGCAAATGTGTCAAATTCTCATAGTCGGGTGCCATTTGAATCATGATACGATGTTCAATATTGAGAAGCGATTTGCCTTCGCGGTATTCCCGAATCAAGTAGTGCAGAGTGTCCGAATGAGGGACCCATCCCAAAAGACCGGCTTTTGGAGACAAGGGAATGGCCGGGTATTGCTGAATTGACAAATGACGCTTGAAGCACTCTGGGTTATCGACAAGAAGTGTGTTCACGAGGCCAAAGAGCTGCATAACAAGTGAATCCTGACGGATATCTTCGTGGCCCTTGAGAATATACTGGTGGTCCTTACCATCCGAGCCACGAACAGTGAAACGACGAGGACGTTGTTTTGAAGAAATCACGGCAAACGTAGGATCGAAAGAGACAATTGTGATCTCTGGCTTGCCGGGTTCGTAGGTACCGAAAACGGCGAGAGCCAAATTCCGAGCATTCTGTAAAGCAGGAGAGACATATTGCAAGTCCAGCGATGTAAGCTGAGGTAACTGACGAGAAATGCGGCGGAAGACTGAATAGTAAATATCCCAGGCTTGATTCAGCATCGCCATGTCGTTTGTACGCTTGAAGTTTTGCGCCCACTCATAGGCATCGTGGAGATCGCGACCAAACGCCGTCTGGAAAGACATCTCACGAAGAGTAGTGGGGCCTTTCTCCAGGGTGGCATGAAGTGGGTCCAAAGTATCAAACATTCTCGGGATGTTGTGCTCGACGAAGAAATAACGCGATGCATCTTCGAGGCCTTCATGCCACTGCTCATGCCATAACACGGCAACGCGAATAAGTTCATGAGCAACCATGTCCGCCTGCTGAACCACAATAGCTGAGTTCATAGAATGTGAACGAATCTGGTCGAGAATATGCTGAGCAGACTGCTGCCGCGCCGCGTCATCAGATTTGATTGAGACCTGAAGTGGATGAACCAAGGCTTGTGGGTGTTTCTTTCCAAGCTCTGTCAAAAGACCATGCAGGGCTCGGCGTACCGTTTCGTCCGTTTGATGGATTCGAGAAATCAGTTGTGGAGTCACCTCTAGCCAAACTTCAATGTTCACCATGCCGAAGCCCTCGTTAATGGCCTTGGCAGGCTCAGGAAGCCCACCGTACTTGAACCAAAGGGTCAAAAGACGCAGCATATCTTGCAATGCAGACTTGTGCGCAAGTGTGATTGAATGGAAAAAGCCCTTGATAGCAGGTACAACATGAGCCTGCACGCAGTGTGATTCATCATCAACACCGAGTAAGGCAGGACCAGGAACTAATGCAGCCGGCCCATTACCACTGGCCAGCTCATCACCGTTCTTATCATTATCATCGTCGTCGTTTGTGGTCTGCTTAGAGCCATTGGTGTCTGCGTTGTTCTCCAAAGCCCGCTGAAGATCATGCTCGTAAAGCGAAACAACCTCAAAGTTTGCCAAAGCCCAATTGTGCCAGGCCTTATACCAGTCGCGGTCAAAGTGTGTAGCCAGAAGATAAGAGCCAAGAATACTAGCTTTATCATCGGGGTCTTCTTTCCAGTTACTGTTGAGCGTCACCTGCCATTCTCCCTGCTTGAGGAAGCATCGGGCAAGCAGCTTCGTGTAACTCAGAATCTCAGCAGTAGTCCCGGGAAGCTCCGAGGGCAAAGGCTGAGAAATTAGGTCGTCGTTACTCAGATTCAGATCATGAGACATGCGAGCTGTGAAGTCGATAAGGTACTTGAGCGCCTCCTTCTGGTTTCCAGTGGCCCACATAAACTTGAGCTGTGCATAAACAACTTGCGGAGGGGCTCGCGACGACTCGTTGTCCACGTCAAGTAGCAGATTCAACGACTTTTCGGCCAGGCCAGTACGGTTCGATTTACGGCAAAGATTCGCAAACTTTACCCACATCTCCATATTCTGTTTGGGAGGCATCAGAAGCGTGCGAACATTTAAGACGCGCTGCCAAATATCAACATTGTGCTGAATGCCAATGAGTCGCTTTTCCCAGGTACGCTTAATTGTAGCCCTGTCCTCCTCGGCATTTTCTGGCAACATTTTGTATTGCATGATTTCCTCAAGCTCGGCAAGCATCTGAGCTCTAACAACAACGCCGTAAGCACGGTTGTAACTTTCTGAAACCAATGCTGTCAACTCGGTAATGATCTGATCGCGTGCGCGCTGAATCTGTTTAGCCGTCTCTTCGAAATTATTACGATGGAGACACAAAATCGAATTGAAGAACGACCGATCAGGAGATTCTGGTTTCATCACATTGATGTAAGTATCCATTTCCTCCCAGTGACCCAGTCCCCAAGCCGCTGCCGCAGCCAAAGGCGCAATAGCCCGACGACTTTCGCGCGTGGAGTTCGCCCACCGGTCCTTCGCGATCTGAGATAACTGGTCCCATTCACCCAAAGCATGGAGACAGCGCATTTTGCCCATAATAACATCCATGGAATCAGGTTCAACCTTCTCACGTTCACGGTACGCCGCAAGAGCATCCTCCCAACGACCAAGCTTCTCGTACCAAGTTTCCTTGAGCTGCAAGCTGTGGTTATTCTGAGCATGTTTGAGAATACCAATGGCAGTATCCGATTGCTGCAGCTGATTGTTGATGGAAATCAGGGATTCAATTGTGCTAGCTGACGGGTCGTTGATGAAGTCCAGCTCCTTATAATGCAAGGCCTTAGCATACGCATGACATTTCTGGGCATAGGATGCGAGAACTCGGGGACTCAGAGGTAACGGCTTATCATCTCGTTCCATGAACTCAGCTAGTGTCAACAATGTTTGCAGGATCTCTGGCGGAATATTTACTGATGCCATGGCATTTTGAATGTTGCCGATAAGATCCTCCTTGTAATGATCCGATAAGTTAGTCCAAACAGCGTAGAAGCTTGGGTTGAACAAATCACGAGCGAGACTTGTTGAAATGGTTGCAATGTTCGAACATGCCTTCAAAGCAGGCGACGGTGAACCTTTCAAAAACTCAACGCTAAGACGACGGAACCATTCGGTCCAGTCCTCTCGGGTTGATCTACCCGTAGTGTCCCAAGCCGCCTGGATCAAATTGAGATTGAATGACGCTTTACTTTGTTCAACGACCGGCGTAGAGTCCAAGTGGGTACTCAATGGTTTGCGATAAGGGTTAACGTGGCTGGCCAAGGGTTCATTGCGAAGAATTCGGTTCACAAGTTTATCGTATGTTGAAACATCCACTTGTCCACGAATACGTTGAATAGTGGGGTAGACCGACTCGGCGAAAACTTTGTAATTTGGCCCAAGCTGATAGCACACATTACAAAGAGTCTCCATGCACACCTCTCGGATACGATTATCATTGGTAGAGTTCAAAACACGAAGCAGCGGATGAATGATTCTGGAGGCCATTTCGGTCAGATCCAAAGACTGTGCAAGGTCACTGATACACGAAAGAGCGGCAATGCGTAAATCCTGAGGAGAAAAATAGAACAGGGAAACCACATTGGGAACAATAAGATGAATGTACTCCTCAAAATTGGAGCCAAAAGTCCGCAAATTGTTGAGAACCTGAATTTTCGACTTATTGGCGTCGTCTGTTTGCAGAACGCCAATGAGTAGAGGAAGTAAACGAGGCATATATGTCTTGAACTCTCCATCAAGCGCGACCGCCAACGACTCAACAACGACCAGCAAAGGTTGCTGCAAAGAAGGAATTGGGAAGTACTCTGCTACCGCCTCAAAAATCTCGTCAACATATGGTCGGATGTGCTGCTTTACAACGGTAATGATTTTGGCAAGCTGCCAGAAAATAAACTCGATGGTGTCACCCGAATTTCCACGCAGCGAAGATAAAAGACCGGGAATAACCTGGTCCAGGAATAGAACGCATTTCATGCCAAGTGAACTGAAAAGGTTAACCACCGCCTGAATAATATTCTTGTGCTGTGGAGCCGATACAGGATCCTTGAGCAGCGTCATCAAAGACAGCATCGCAACAGTTGGATTATAATCCTCACTGGAAGGCGAGGTACCTTTGAGAACCAGTTTAACGTCAATAGGAATGTTATTTTGCTCGCCTTCCGAATTAGAATCAGCCTCATGCTCAACTTCTCGATACTTGTAAGGATCCAATGCACCCAAAATACCAATCAGTCGAACAGTGCTTCTTTGAATTTCGCGGCCACTATCAGAAATCAAAATTTTTATCAGAATTCCAAGCAGATTTGGGTATTGATAGTAGGGCTCAATCACATACTCTGAATTAGAAGCCAGCTTGCCTAATGTTCGCAATGCAGTCTCTCTCTTGGTTGCAGATTGCTCTTGTAGCATGTCGATGATGATGGGCATAATTTGATCAACATAGTTGAGCATCTGTTTACCAGCAACAGGGCTCAGCTCGCCTACAGCGTCCATGATGCTACTGGTAACTGTCGATACCGTAGCATTACGAGCGGTGGGCAAAAGAACTTTAAGAATCGGGTCCACATACGGACTGATCAGCGTTTTTGACGCAGTCATGAGAGTTGACAGAAGCTTAGCACTTTCTTCTTTGTATCGCGTATTGGAAGAGTATTCCATATTCGTCAAAAGCTCAATCATCGTTTTGCGAAGCGTGGGCGTAACATATGCCGGGTTTACTTTTGATAAACGGCCCAGGATGCTAACAGCGACTTGTCGAATGGCAAAAACTTCATCATTCATAGCCATGAATAGCAACTTGATATTTTCAGGTTGAGCAAGATGCGGATCTAACTTTGGGCCGAGCGCTTGGAGAACCTCAAGGCGGATATCACTGCTCGTGTCTGTAACAGCAACTGTCAAAAGCTTTTGTAGGACAACTTGAACTGTCTCCAAAGCGTTTGCACTACACTGAGTTGTGATAGGCTCTTTGATGAAAATACGGCAACAAGTAATAGCCGCAGCAGCCCGAACGCGGGGATCCGGGTTTGACGTGTGTTTAATCACGCAGTCTTTGCAAAACGTTGCCAACATTCTGTCCTTGAACTCAAACTCGGAAAGAGTGAGAATCAAATTCATGAGAGCCTCAGTGTCCGAGGTATCGCCTCCGATTCTCGCCAGCATACTTTCACGATACTCACGCGCTAGAGACTCGGAAACGCGCATCGAGTAATTGGGGCTGCCGGGAACTTTATAGCTGTATCCAGATAACGCATGGCTGATAATATCGAGTAGAAGATCGCTAATGTCTTCTCGAAGAACAGGAATATGCGTGTACAAACTCTTGAGACACTCATATAGAGATCTAGTGAGACCACAGTTGAACATGAGATCGAGGAAAGACCGGTCAACAAACTTTGTGAACGCCTGACCAAACGCTTGAGCGAACATGCCCACACATTTGAAAACAGAACCCTCCAACTCATGGCGTACGCGAGCTTTGGCACTCAACGCCTCTCGCATGTAGTCAAGGATCTGGCTCAAATATGGAGCCATACTGGCAGTAACCGCGAGAGACAGGCGCCCAATAGAAACAAATGCCAAACTCTTGTCCGAAGAAGTTTTGCTCGAGAGCTGGCTCATGAAAAGAGCCATTGTGTCATTCAAATAGGACTTGGTGAACTCCGCGGGATTAAAATTCGCAAAATCGGGCAAAATCTCAATAACTGTGCGGCGGATGACTGGATCTTTATTGTCCTTTAAACGTAGAGTTGCCTCGAGGGTCTGATTGAATTTGGGCTGCATAAACGAGCCAGTATGACTGAGAAGTTCCCGGTAAACAAGCATTGCACCGTGAATTTGCTCAGTAATATTGGATTTCAAGCCGGTTGCCGCTTCTTTGACCACGGATGTATAGAGATGATCCTGTACCGCCTGATCTCGTTGATGCACGATATCCAAACAAACGCCGAGTGCAGCAACGCTATCCTGGCGAATTGTAATTTTGGGATCACGGATACCATTCCAAAGTGCTTCTACAACGCTGGTGATAAACGCAAACATGTGCACTGGGGAGTTGAGGGCGATGGCTTTAATCTCGAGCGCAGCAGCCTGGCGTCGAACTTCCTGACGATCTGAAGTGAGCCATTCGATGCACCGATTGACTTCTGCCTGTAGAATATCACGACCCAGTGTTTCTGAGCGGGTCATTTTGCCAATTGCTGCAGCGGCAGCTTTCATCACCTCAACGTCGGGAGTCTGAATTGCCGTGCGCAGGTAAGTTGCATAGCGCGTCGACTGGTAGCTGCCCTCGTCGCCACCAGTTTCGACGTGAGTGAGATAGTCAACCGCAATAATGCCTCCGAGCCTATTCGAAGGTTCACTTGAGTGAATGAGGTCGTACACTTGCTTGTTGATTTCCTGGTTCAGCCGCACGGAATTCTGCGGCGACTCCCGCGAGAACGCCATCACTGTGTCCCTCAGCTCTCGCGCAGCCTGAACCTTCTTCGCCTTCTCAGGTGACCTGAGAGCGGCAAAAATAGCCGCAAGGGCCATCGATTCAGACGACATGTTCAGGTAGGGTGGTGAGAGGGGGGGTTTGTAATCGCCGCCGTTTTGACTCGCTCGGAAGCGTGAGCGCTACTTTGCGTGTGGCGATGACATTTAACCCAGAGATCTAGTTTTCAGTAGAATTTGGATAGCCTAGTCGGCAAAACAAGTGTTAGTTATGTACAATTTTATTTTTTGTCAAGGCCATATTCCTTGCGGAGTTTAGCAAGCTCTTCATCGGACAGAGGAGGCACGGGCACATCCGAGAAATCATCAGGAGTGAAACTTTTGTAGGCCCACAAGTCTTGAGAGTTAGTACTTATCCAAAAAAAAGAAAAGAAAAGAAAAGAAAGAAACCACAGGTGGTGAATACTTACAGGTAACAACCACAAAAGTTAGCATACCAGCTCCCACAAGAGCGTTCCGCTTGGCGTAGGGCTGGCGGGCGCGGATCGCCGCCATCGTCATCGTTCCATCAGGATTGCGATATTTGTTGTTGCGGATTCTGCGGTTAGTTTTCTGGCCGATTCACCGCAAAAGGGTCGCGCGGCACTTACGTAGCATAGAAGCGTCTGTTCAACATGACAAGGTTGTCGTCAGGTTAGATCTCTTGCTGACTACCCGGCCGACTGATATCCGTGCTCTGCCTAGAATCCTCGAGGGTGTGACCTGTATGGGCCTGGTCGATTATAGTGACGACGAATCTAGTGATGGTGAGATCACGCCACGGATTCTGGGTCCTGGTCTAAAAAAGGACTTTGATGGAATCATAAAACCTGCCGCCTGCAACGTTGAGATCAAAAAGGTAGAAATCACACCGGGAGGGAAAAAATTCAAGGAAGAAAAGGATTTAGCCGTACTGGCCGCATTGGCCACTGCAGATAGTCAAGGACCTCCGAAGAGTCCTGTAAAAGTATCAAAACCTCTGAAAAGGAAACTGGACATAGATCTGGCCCCGGAAATCCCAAACAAACGGCCTGATCTGGAACCCCTCCAACATTCTCTTGAAACTTCTTACGAACCTGAATTTAATGTTGTTCATGCAGTTGGAGGAGGCCGACACCAGCTCTCGAGTCTGATTCGCAATGCAGTCGACAATAAGGCCGCTTTGCAGGCTCAGTTCAACAGAGAAAAGCAAGCAAGACAAGCACGAGGCAAGAAATACGGCTTTTAATCATGTTTAACCCAAAAATAATATTATGATAATTTATCTACAACTTAATATCTTTGTAGCTCCACTTCTCCGTGTTCTTCTTTGCGTATCGCCGCTTCTTAGAAACTGGCACTCGAGCTTCAATGAGACCCCGTGCTTGAAGACTCCGGAAACGATCTTTAGCAAGATTTCCCTCAGGTTTCAACCGACGAAGAGAATCCTCCATCTCGTCCGAAAGCTTCACTTCAAGTTCAGGCTCCATTACGCCATACCGAGAATGAGCACGCTTCAAAACCCGAGCCGCCTTCTCTTTACGAACAGGTGCCGCCTTTTCCTCAGAATGTCTCTCAGTGTCCTTGACAGCCTGAGCGATCTTAGCTAGCTGCTTGCGAAGTTGCTTCAGTCGCTCCTGCATTTGCATCTTTTCCTTGTGACGTCTCAACCGATTGCGTTGCTGCTTGGTCTTCTTCTTATTCTTAACAGCAGCACCAACTGACAGACGCTCATCGAGGTTGATTTCTTCTTCGGCAGACTCCTCGGTCTCCTCGCCATCAGCTTCTTCAGCTGCAGCCAGAATCGCCTCGATGCGCTCTTGCTCTTCCTCTGCCTTTATCCGTTGCTTCTCAAGCTTTTCAAGTTTCTGGTGTTCTTTAGAAATGAGATCCTTCCAATCGTTGAGATCAGGGTTGTAAGACTTGCCAGCAGCAGGAATTTCGACGGCTACAGCGTCCTGCACTGGAGCCTCTGGTTTCTTCGAGAGAGTAGAAGGGCGCTTAACTGGGGCTCCCACTACTTCATCGGCCCAGGGATCATTGACACCGACTCTCACGAGGCCATCTTGCTCAATGATAACTTGGGTGGGGTCATCTCCCGCCCGACCAGACAAGCGCAGAAGATCTTGAAGCTTCTTGGGCTTGATCTTCGGCTTGTCCTTCTTCTTATGCACAGCCTTAAGACCGGGAATAGCTGAGCGCTTATCCAGAATTTCTAAAGACTTGAGTTTTTTCTCCTTCTTCATCTCTTTCGTGAGAGAGTTAGCATCGCCCTGAGTGTCAACTTCAAAGAGAGGAGCTGAGCCTAAGACAATTTCGGCCTCGCGAACATCCTCAATATTACGCTCCAGATCTTCTAAATCAATGTTCTTGCGCCAGGCCTTTTTACCTTTACGGGATGGCTGCTTTTTCTGAGATGGTCGACCCGTATTCATGGTTCTTGGTACAACGAGAGAAAAAAATTGGTCATGAAAAAAAATTATGTAACTGGTTCTGCAGGTGGTGTCGGAGTGGGCTCTACTAGCAGCAGCTCCTGAACTAACAATTCCAAAAGGCTTAACAATAGATGTCGGTTTAATTTCTCATTCTGGATTATCTGCACCAGAATTGTCTTGCAGTATCTAGCCCGCGCCGGACCGATCACTGGAGCAAAGTAGTGCCGGATAAGGCGATAACACAGCTCATCTGCTTGCTCGCGCGCCTTGAGCTTGTCCGCAGCGGTGCGCTGTTCTTCAATAACTGGCTCGTCATTGGCTAGTCTTGATGTCACCATGTTAACACCATGTGGAATTTGATCAACCATGTTGGACATGGCCTCGTTAATACGCTTATCGATGGTGTTACCCAAAATCTGATGTACAACAGTAACAATTGCTTTTCCTTTGATCCAATCTGTTTTTTGGTCGATATTGAACAATGTCAAAAATGCTCCGCAAACGCTGTCTACTGCGCTGGTGTACTCTTGACCTTTGGGTAGAGACCCACTGCCCATAATAGCAGAAGCCTGTGCGACTTCGTAGTAGCTCTGTGGGAAATGATAACTTGAAAGAAACATCCTGAAAACTAAGTGATTGCAAATAGCCTCACTCTTGCAGATTTCATTCATAAATTGATTGAGCGAAGCCATGCGTGTTTCGACAAAATGCCTCTGTTGAAATTTAAGCATCATACGACGGGAGGGAAATTCAATATCGCCAACTTCGGGGAACTCCTTTTTCAAAATCTTGCGCAATTCATAAAATTGACTGAATCTGCGAGGAATCACCCAACCACTTTCCGAATCATCGCAATGCTTGACATCCACTAAGTAGGTTGTATATTCCCCAGCTCCGTCGTTGAAAGTGGCCCATCTTTCAACACTAAGTTTCACTTTGTTGTAGAGCTGCTGGGTTCGAAGCCGCTCCAGGAATCTCGTTTTTAATGAGTTCTTACGCTTGAGCTCCCGTTCAAGTGCGTCTCTAGACTGCTGAAAAACTGAGATTTCATGTTCGTCTCCGTTGCTTTGTGCCTTGGTCAAAAGCTTGTCTACTAGGGCCATCTGGCCTTCGAGCTGGTCAATATCAACAATAACTTGTCGCAAACGCTCCTCATAGTTGATCTTGAGAGTGGCCTCCCTGCTTGAAGATAGCTCGTCTTCACTGCTTATTGAGTCTTCGTCAGAATCTGGTGACTTTTCGAAAGTACATTCACTATCCAGAATTGATTTAACAGCTCCAGATAAACTCTTGCGGCTGGCATTGTCGAGGTCGGAGACCGAGTCGTGCGTTAATGTAACAAGTTCGGTTCCTACATTGACCTGACTCTCCAAGTATTTCGCGTAATTTGGCGAGATTTTGAAGCGTTCGAGACATGCTTCCACTTCTTTTGCAAGATCGTCTTTAACATTCCAGAGTGCACGCTCTGTGTCAAGAAAAAGATCATGAGACACATGGTCAGATTCAACAAACGTGTTTATAGTTCTCTTTGCCTGAGCATCGGATTTGAAATTTGCAAATAATACTCTGCGACAGACACCTTTGGCTTTAATAACGTCTTCCCTGGTAAGGTGCTTGGTCACATCAACGTCTCCCATGGGATCAATAACCCTTTTGTGCACTTCAATGATGTCTAGATAAAGCTGGAAGCGGCCGTCGTGGAGACCAGCCATGTACTGCTGAAATGCGTAGCTCAGCTTTGAATCAGTCAATAAGTCTTGAACTCCGGAATCAGTAGGTTGTGGTGGAGGCTGAGGAGATAACTCTTTGATGCGCTTTTCAATGGCTCTCTTACCTTCTTCAAGGCGGCGCTTTAACAGGACGTTCGCGGGTTTATACGCAGCACCTTCAAGAGCTTTGAGCTGTGCATCGACAGAACTCTCAAGTTGCTTGGCAACATCTTTGCTCTTGATTGAGGATACCTCTTGGAGAAATCGTTCGTGTTCCGCAGGGTGTGAATCAGAGGAGATTCTTGGTAAAAAGTGCCCCGCTGTGAGCGATTGTTGGATAATCCTACGCATACGGTTGACCTTTTCTGCGTCCGAAAGTTGGCGCTCCGCATAGGCAATAAGTTTGAGATTCAGAAAGTCTGAATCGCAAAGAGTGTTCAAAGCTGGTTCCAAAACCACGTTTCGCGCGATGTCCGTTAAAATATTCTTCACAGGCTGGAAAGCTAAGAGGTCAGGCTCGACGAGCATCTCAGCAATTCCATATACTAGAGCTTCTTCTCTGTCACTACCCGTAATTCCTGGGTGCAAGTACTCATACATTGACGCTAGGTGGCTACCGTTCAGCTTAAGCCCCTTGTCCCTCGATTTGGAAAGCTTTTTTTGGGATAAAACTTTCTCGGATATTGTCACATATTCACTGAAATGTTTGACAACTACAGGCAGGCATTTGCAAGAAAGGAACACCTGCCAATTGATCATTCGGCCACGATCAACCAACTTCGCAAAGACAGACTCCAGCGAAGTCTCGATACTGTTTGGAAACGTTGGATCCTGCGAAAGCTTCTTAAACCAGTTACGGATATACTTCGCCACCACTTCATGAGCAAGTCCACGGAAGGCCTTGTCACATTTGTCTGTGGTGCTCAAAGAATGCTTCACAGCAGTCGGAGCCTCGCGTGGGGGGAGGGGCTCACATTCAACACGCTGGGGTTCTCGCAATTGCCGCCGAGTCAATAGCATAAATGTAAAAAGTAGCACCACGATGACGGTGATTTTACTGAACCGCAAGCAAATTAACGCGAGAACTACCAGCGCGAAGCGCTTGTCCATTTTCGGAACGAGGTATACGTCAATTGCTGGGGAGTTCAACCCTATATAATTAGAAATGTATGATGCAACTAAGGGTGTAAGGTCAGAGAGACCTCCTAGGGGTGTAAAAGCTCGACAAGATTTACCAGTGTGAGTGATGCTCGACGACTCCTAAGAGATATTTTTACCAGTGTTTAGTCTCAATTCTTATTCACTCTCTCTTTCTTCTTTTTCTGCTTTCACGATCTTCCGAGGAGCCGCGATCTCGCTTTGATTTCTTTTTCTTTCCCGATTTGTCTTCCCTCTCGGACTTACTCCTTATTTTTGACTTCGATTTGTCCTTTTTCTTGGATTTCTTTTTGTCTTTTGACTTTTCCACCTTGCCATTCCTAACTGCTGTTAGTGAAGAGTCCTTTACAGTGCTGTCTCTTTCAACTTCAATTGTGCCTTCTAAAACGCCCCCTGGTCTGAACATAGCATATAGCGGAGAAATTGATTTCCTGAGTTTTTCCTCATCTTTAGCAAAAGTTACTCCATTAGACCCCGAGAAAGCATCCAAACTTTTCAAATGACCATCGAACACTCTCTCCCACCAACCTTCATTGGCCATGGGGTTATGCCCGAGACCTTTATTATCTTTGCGGTGCTTGACTAGCAAGGGACGCTTTATTGATCCTGGTCGTAGGCCTTCTCCTGGTTTCCAGCCTTGACTTTTGAGATAGTTTTCAGGATCCATTCCTATAGGATCCTTTTAGGCAGAAAAAATATTAGATAAACCGATCTACCTGCAGAATGTTGTTTGGGTCCGAGGAATACTGGCTGGACCAGTCAAAGTCAAACCCTGCCAAAGCAGCAGAAGCAATAAAGCAATTGCCTTCTGTTAACTTATGGTGTTTGTATATTGAAAGCGTTGTTCAGGCGGATCCCGCAGCTCTCAAAGCAGAGTATGAAAAAGGTGTTGAACAGACCCAGTGCTTTATCGACAGTAGCAGTGTTTTTTGGGAAAAGTATAGGTCTTTTTTGGAATCAAATTACCCCCAAGAGCTCCACAGTGCGTTTCTTTCCAGGCTCAGTGTTCCCCATCTGGAATTGGACGCAACGTTTACTCAGTACTCAGATTTCGTTAAGTCAAGTGGCCTGGACTACGAACAGTCCTTAGCCACTGCGAGCCAAATCATTGAAAGAAGTAAACGATTAATTTACAACCGCGAGTACTGGGAGCACCGCGTGGTAAACTCCCTAGGCGCTGCAAAGTTGACCACACTTACAGAGTATCTAGGATGGGAACTCCAGCAGAACAATAGAGGCAGCTTTGATTTCTCGCGAGGGTTATTCGAGCGCATACTGATGATTTCACCGAACAACGAAGATTTATGGCTGAAATATGTGCGGTATTATTGGGTTGATAGAATCCCCAATAGTAAGATCAAAACTCCAGCGGACACCCAGCTGGCTTTTCAGCTTGTCGACAGAGCACTATTCTGTCTTCCTAAAAGCTATAAACTATCAGCAACAAAAATGCGGCTTTTCACGAGTATGGAAGCCGCGATTGAGTTTTTTGGCCAATGCGAATCAGCAGGAATTCACCACGAGGAGCTTGTTTTACAGTTTTTGTACAGCGTCAAAGAACTTTTCAAAGAGCACGGCCTTGATGCCGAGTCTCTACATACAGTTTTTGAAGAGCACGTAAAAAGCTTGAAAGTTTTACTCTACGCATCGAACATGATGAAGGATTTGGATTTAGCATTCACAGTCCGCCTCTTAGAGAGGCACTGCGAAGAATATTCAGGCGAGATTCAATTCTGGCATCAAGCACTCTTAATTAGCCGCGAAAGTGCGTTATCTTGGTACAAAAAGTTACAGTCGTCCACAGGGCTTTGCATTGAGTTTATGGAACAAAGACTCCTACTCGAGGTGTTTTCGTCTGGAGTGCCTCAAGAAATCGAAAAGACCCTGTCGCTACGAAGGGCTTGGACCAACAATCCAAAGAAGCACAAAATTGCGCCTGTAGAGCAAAATGCACCCGCAAGCGCCTCCAAGACTACCTCAGACCGCGATCGTGAACACCTTAGCATAGTCGTCAAGGGTAAGATCAGCATTGAGGAATTGAAATCGCTTCTCGAGTCGCTAACAGTGGTTTCTGTGACCGACGGAGAACCACGACTCATTGAGCTTCAAACAAAGTCTGAAAAGATTCTAGCGTTATCCCGGATCAATTTTGCAAAGGGTTTCGACCTTCAAGCTTATGATGCAGACAATACAACTCTCTGGATAAACAATTTCCCTTCTGACTGGCATGACAGTGAATTGAGGCGAGCGTTTTCCGTTTATGGCACAATTCTCTCTTTGAGATCTCCATCATCAGAAAAGCGGTCTTCACGAAGCAGGTTTTGCTACATTCAGTATAGCACTGCCAAGGAAGCGGCGGCTGCCGTACAAGCTCTGGACGGTAAAGATGGGCTTCAAGTAAAGTTCTCAGATCCTTCGTTGAAACAAAAACGAGACTTGAAAGTTGATCAAGGCCGCGAGGTATTCATTCGTGGTCTTCCTTTCGACGTTGCGCCCAAAGAGATTGAGAATTTGCTAAGGGAATTGACGAATCCACTTTCTGTTCGTGTGCCGCTTGGTAAATCTGGCCAGAAGAATAACGGGATTGCGTTCCTAGATTTCTCCTCAGAACAGGAAGCCCAAATTGCAATAAAAGAGCTCGATGGACAGGACATTGTTGGTCGAAGAATATCTGCGGTTGTTGCCAGACGAAAACCTGACTCTCGTCGATCGACTTCGAATCTAGAAAATACTATTGTTTTCGAAAATCTGAAAGGCTCTATGGCAACACTTATGAATATGCTTGATCCTTATGGTCAGTTCGATGTGGAGGCTAAGGGTGAGGACGTTTTGGTGACATTTGCCAAAACGCAAGATGCCGGAAAAGCACTTTTGGCTTTACAAGGCAAGGAGTTCAACGGTGTACCGCTATCCATACGAAACCTGGGTCAGAGGGAAATGAGACCTCGCAATGTGTGACGATGCTGGACATCGGTTCATTACCTCCCGATCATTTGTACCCTGTTCTACTTGAAAGAAGTGTTGGAAACAGCGACCGTGGGGTGCCCTATGCCACATCCTAAATCCACCGCCAAATACGGTCTGTTAAAGAATTGCAAACGCAAAACCTTGTAGAACTCCTAGAGCAGACAGGTCTGCACTGCTTGTAATTTAAAGTAAGAAAGTGGCTTTTCGCGAACGTACGCATAGTTGAGACGGCTACATGTGTGCGAATGCATGAGAACCGTACTTCAATTGCCCTTTAGCCCATACCCAGTACTTGGCCGTTGATCTGAACTACTCTTCGACTTGACGCAGCACAACCAGGCTTGCGCGAACTAATTCGATCTGATAAGTGAGTTATTCTGATTCAGATATTTAGGACCTATGTCGTATTTCTTACTTCGATAATATTTCAAAAGTGATGATGTTATGCTCTGAAATTGTGCAAGTCAGACTTGTCAAACACTACAGACAGCAGATGCATTGTGACACATGACAGTTAATTACCATGCACATGCGTACATATATGCAAGCTTGAAAGGGCTTTATCAAAGTACAAACTATCTCATTTCCAAAATTTTAAACTAACAAAAACCATGCTTCTTAAGTTCACTTGAAATAATCGTTGAAGGCTCGTCTTTCATCAACTTTTGTACGTCTCCGCTTATTCCAAAATCTCGAAGTGCAGCTGCCGACCGAACCCATTCAAGACGGACTGCTTCGTGGGCGTAATCGGAGGCGCAGACTTCACAGGTGCGCTTCCATAATGCCTCACTAAAAAAGTTGCTTTTGCCTAGTTTTGCCATGTGTTGGCAAACGGCGATCTTGAATTTCCAGCCAACCAGTGCAGCCATGAGAAGTGATTCAACCTTGCCCTCCAAACTGTAATTCGGATTGTAGCTAAGCACCATACTCTCAAGAAGTTCGAGCTTTTGCGTCTCACTAACAGTGTTCTCCTCATCATCGTCTGCTTCAGCCGCTAGGATGGAAGATATGGCGTCAAAAAATTCCACATATACACGTTCGTTGGGATACTTTTCCAGGAACTTTCCGGTCAGTGCCAGAATTTTGACTCGATACTGAAGATCTCGACGCTTAATTTCAACCAAAATCTTTTCATTAACAGCATCAATGTTTGTCGTACCAAGAAGACTAACAGTTAGCAGTGCGTCAAAAACATGCTCTTTTCCCGTCCAGGTTCGTCCGCCCATTGCAACAAGCAGATTATTCAATGTAGCCTCGTCTGGGGTTTTCAAATAACTTGCAGCTTTCCCAATACTCTTCGCTGCTCCTTCACGTAGGTGCCACGCTGCTGAAGTTAAATGAGGGCCAGCCAAAGCCATAATCTCGCTTGCATACAATTCGATAGACCCATCACCACCGGTATTTGCGGACCAGACATCCTTAAAAACTTGTGCAGTGTCTTTATCGCTGTCAAAAGAACCCACAAAAACGAAAGGAAGTGTAGTCGCTCCAATATTGTTAAAAACATCAGATGCATGCTTTGACAAGCTACTCATTGCAATAGCGGCATGCAACCGGTCCCGATCAGGTGCATCGTGAGCGAAATATCCGCCCTTCACAAAATTCACATAGTTTACAGCATCGGGAAGAGAAACGAGACGGCAAACATAACCAGCTGCCGCGGCGAAAGTTTGGGATACAAGGTCGTTGCGGTCTGCAAGTTGGCTCATGAGAGCCTTCAAGATTGGAGCAGGGTTTGTGTCCTTAGGGAAACGCATGCAAACCGAGATAACAAGGCGCGCTGAAGCGAGCTTAGATGGCAGACCGACAGAGTTTTTGACAATTCTGGGGATTTCATTCATGTACGCAGCGAGTTCTTGAGAGTCGAGTCTGTCCACCAACGCTTCGAGGGTTTCCATAACAGGGGATCTGCTTAAACCTCGCATACGGGACTCATCAATCGCATTAGAGTCAACACCATAATTGCCAGCATTGAGGGCTAAGTAGTTCATTGCTTGGGGTTCGATAGTCGACAGGAGCAGCGTAAAGTCTGAAATAAACTGTAGCTTGAACGGTTTGAAATCTTCAGAGTTGCTTTTGGCAATTTTCATGAGCGTGTCCATTGTAAATACACGGACGTCCTCACTTTCAGACTGTAAGCCCCGAGGGCCAGTGAGGAATGGAATTAGTGCAGATAAGAGGCTGCTATTCGATTCAGACTTCGTTTGCAGTCGGCGCACCAAGACTGACGCTAGGGCCTTCGTGAGGTCGAGACCGGCTTTGCGAACACTCTCTTTGATATCGTCCAACAAACGGAAAGCCATTTGCCAAAGGTCTAAGGCTGAAGACTCAAGATAGCGCCATTCAAGAGTTTCAACCAGATTCGACAAACCTCTAGTACTTGCTTCTCTTACTCGCCACTCCTTTGAATGACTGCCCTCCAAAAGCTCCTTGGCAATGCCGTCCAAGTGTTCTAAAATGGTCTTGCGTCTATCTGGAACTAAGACATTCCAAATACTTTGCATGGCCTCACGAACTTTGGTGTTGGGGTCAAAAATATATCTGAAAAGCTTGGGTACAAGCTTTCTGCGTGCCAGGCCTGCCGTGTCAAAATCAGCTTTGGCCATAATAGTCTCAAGGCCAAATGCTACACCTCGCCGACTGGACCAGATCTTTGAGCTTGCAGCAAGAGACATGAATTTGTATACGAGCGTAGAATCACCCACCTCGGATGCAAGATTCAAGACGTCTTTGTAGGTTGAGATTGACCCGTCGCCAGTGCTTAAAACGCCGGGTTCGAAAAGCTGGGTGTCATCCGAGACTGTTCCCGCCATTGCTCGTCTTGAAGATTGCTCACTTGTGAATGAGCTCACCAGTCTTTCAACAAGGCGCGCCTTAATGACTTCGTCACTTTGCTCATAAACAATGCCTAGACCACGGGACGCAGCTTCTTGAGTGACATCATCGCTGCTAGACAAGAAACGGAGTAAATGGGCCTGGATGTCTGGAAAGTACGGCTTAACATGAGATGTACTAAACTGTACCAAGCAGAGAAGCCGGACACACGACGAACGTCGCAATGCCGGCTCAGTCTTTTTACAGTTCTCAAAAATCTCCTTGATTAGGCTGTCAACAAGTGTGACATTCGCGGCTACCTGTGGAGGAGCCAAATCATGATCTAAGCTGCTTGATCCCCACCCAGATACACAAATGGAAAGTGCCTCACCATTTGCCAACAGAGTATCAATATCTTGCGCGGGTGTTTGCTCAAGAAGAGTGTGCATATAAACCTCAGCTTTGTCCGGGTTTGACAGTCCCATTGCACCAAGAGTGAGCATCGCTTTTTCATCTTTGCTGGATTTCAAGTAGTCAACAAACTCGTCATTATGTTGCAAAAGGCCACCACAAGCCAAATGGAATAACGGATCATTGAGTTTGTTTACCTTGCAATAGTCCACGAGCTTCTCGAGAGTTTCCGAAGAAATGCTCAGGCCACTTAAAGACATACGCTCAAAGAAATAGGCCATTGCAGCTGCCTTTCCATTAGACAAAGGCAATAACTCGGCTACTAGCCCTTCTGCAGCTGTAAGAGGACATATACGGGCGACACTCTCAGCAGCAACGTTGCCGAACCTGCCATCTAACAGTTTGACCAGGTCAGGTAACTTTGCATTTTGAGCGTGCAAAAAATCAGACGAGGCCGTCTTGATAAGCATTTGCCAAACTTTGGGTGCCTGCTGATAAGCCTCAAGATTCGAAGATAGGGCCAGAACACAGTATTCAAAAAGCTTCGGAGACGTTGGCGTGCGGTCCAACAGTTCACTAACGGTATGACGAATGTTGTGCTCGTAAAGAGGCGCAGCATCAGTGACCTTTGACCATTCGGCGTCGATCCTCACAGGACTAGCCTCGTTAATGAGAACGCGAGACAAGAGCAAGATAGCCGCGTCAAATATTTGAGGGGCAGCCGCAGAGAGATTAGCTTGCTGGACAGTTTCAAGGAGATCCGAAAATGCAGGCAATTTTACCTCGGTCTCGTCAAGAAATGCGGAAACAGTTTTCTCGTATAGGTAAGGATGGATGCCTTTGCGGGCCTCTTCCTGAACATCCGAGCGATTCTGAGGATCTAATCCTAACAGACAGAGGACTCTGGCCTCGGAATCACTGAATGAGAAAGCCATGACGGCATAACGCAAGGCCATGTATTTTGTGGCATCGCGCTTGGCCGATTCCAAAACACCTTTGAGGAAGACCTTGAGGTCTGGCAGAAGGTCCTCTGGGATCAAAGACACGCCATTCAGGATTTCACCAAGAGCCTCTTGAATACTAGTTGTGCTAGAAGGGGATTCACTATCCAAGCGTTCAAACAAAAACCGTACCACTGCCAAATTCTTTGGTATTATTACTCGCTGCAGAATACCAATAGTCTCATAGGCCTGTTGCCGAGACGAAATGTCTTGAGAGGAGCTGCCCTGATCATAACCAGCTCCACTTGATGTGAGATTCTGCAAAATCCGTTGACTCCAATCTTCAGCGTGATCAGCTAGCACACCCGCACCTGACGAGGAGTCCTTACGAGTAGAAGCAAGAGCTCGCACAAGTTTGACAGCGTGATAGAAAAAGACGCTGTCGCCCGACTCAAATGCACTCAGCAATAGCGCACTGGGATCCTGGGGGACAACGGAGGGAGAGCGGCTCAAAATATCAAGGGCTTTCAACTGGAGAGTTCTGCTGGCTGGCCGAGCACCATCCCGCCCAACAGCCAATCCATAGACTTTCAAAGCGAGCTGGTCATCAAGAACTTGGCCCATTCTACGCAATTGACCTGTGGCGTTACCTGAAATGTCATCAAGTCGGTCTGCGGTGGCGACAAACAATGGTATAAACTTGAGATCAACGGGCCATCCACTTGTCTCTAGGAAATTTAGTGTTGCAATCTTCACCTGCATCAAATCTGTTCCAGTAAGATCAAGAGTAGCGTCCCGTAGGAACAAAAAGTCATCGTGGTTGAGCCCCGGGGCACCATTGGCATCTCGATAAACTACATCCCACAATAATAATGAGGTGAATTTTTTCGAAAGTGTGGGCACTGCTTCTCCAAATACTAGTTCCGGGGTTTTCCCACCTTTATACCATTCGACTAACCCTCTTAAAAAGACTTTGAAAAGAAGTGAGGCACGGAACTTCGATGCGGACTCTAGGGCGTCCAAATTCAGGGCGATAGTATTTACCCATGGAATAGCCGATGTATGTTGAACTGCCTTAATAAAGAAACTTGCTGCTGTGTTCTTTGTGAGTGGACTCTCAGCTCCTTGCGAAACGCTCAATTCTAAAAGCTTTTGCGCCGGCAAGACCACTTTCGCGCTCAAGCGAGTATTGATGTGCTCCAGAACAGAGAGCACTTTTTGGCGGCTGTCCTCTCGAGTGGACGAAAGTTTCAACAGCAATGGTTGCAAGTATATATCCAGACTAGTACTGAGTTTCTCATCGGATGATGCGAGGACAATTTTTGTCTCGACCCTGGAGATTACCTCGAGCTCATCCATGGCGATTATGCGTGTAATCAGCACACTGGGATAGATGGCGATCTGGCTAGCCCTTAGCTCAGCGAACTTCACAGAACTTGTCTCGGGGGTAGCATTCTCAAGTTTGAATATGTAGCGAGCATAGGAGCCCCGCTTATAGGTTCTTCTGTATACATTTTTACTAAAGTCGTAAAGGGCAGTGATATTTACACCGACTCATTTATCTTGAGCCTTATTTAAATATCTGTCCCCCGGCGCCTGTACACAAGGTGTTCCACTGCTGGGGGAACCTACTAGAAATGCACTCTTAAACTCCTCTGCCCTAGTCAAGTGCGGTTCGACGGGGGTCTTTGAAACGTCGAAGTTTAGTAAACGGTCTTTGTGACTGGGTTTAGTAACTGAGTTTAGTAAAACTGGGTTTGACCAGTGAGTATTGCGCTATCATGGGATCGGTTCAATGCGTTATGCCTAGTTTAAGCCAATACATAAGAGCCTGAAATCAATTCACCTATACAATTTACCTAGTTGAAAAATTTCAAGCAGAAAAGGAGTGCTGGTATCCCGCTATGCACCTCGCGCCACTATTCCTTGTTTGACCAGTTTTTTTTGTTTCCAGAATACGAAACTTCAAATTATCCAAACCCTTATACCTGTGTTTACCAAGGGTTACCCGAACGAACCGATGTGGCAACCCCGCATTCTCCCTAGGTTGCTTAAGAGTCGAGTTTATTTTCTATTTAGGCCTTGTTCTAATATGATCGGTAGACCTAACTTTCAATTAGCACCATACTTACCCTTTCAGCTATATAATTCACGCCACCAAAAAAAGGCGCTTCCAAGCCTTGAGTTTTCACCCGGGCAGAGTTCGGGTGACCTCAGCCGACCTTCGGGTGGTGAAAGAATTTTCATGCATACTGCTCTGCTCTTAGCTAGCAGGTATTTCTACTTGTATATATTTTGCAATTATCAAGCTGAAGCATGATTTCGCTAGTTTGTAGTGTCTTGATCAATCCCGTACAACGTGTGAACTTTTTGGCGCAAAAGTACCCCTGGCATTATTGTCAGAGTAGGTGTGCTGAAGTGGTATGCCAACCCACAAACCCTACCTCAGGATGCATAACTCATGAGAGTGGTTTGCGCTGACATAGAAAAGGGAAGCTCCAGAAAAAGCCACTTTAAAATCTTTTTTTCATTACAACCGACCTCCGGTGTGTAAACATCAGTGCGCTCTAATTCCTAACACATTGGGCTACGACTTTTCGTCCGCCAATATATTGAGCTCATTGAAACCTCAATATTTGTTTCGAGCCCATTTCACTCGGTGAGAATACCAGAGCCTAAGCCGCCTTTAACGACTCGACTTTCACGTGTCGTTCTCCAACCCGAAAGCTTGTCGCTTTCAATTTTCTTATCTTTTTTTTGTCTTTATTGAACTCAAGCTTCTCGAGGTGTTACCGAGACTGTAGCACCATGATGTTTTACTGAGTATGGATTTGGACGGACCATCTATAGGCGGGGGCGAGCCCCAAGCTAGTCAGGTCACTGCTTCTGACTCGCCCGCGTTTATGTCGCCTTTTTTGAGTGGCAAGCAGGGAACGAGTGATCTAGGGGCGAATGCTGTGCTCATATCATCAAAACATCGATCTTACACCGATTCCTCGGTCGCCTCGTTTTCTTTGCCCACAACTTTTACCTCGGGGTCACCACACTCGATTATTTCGACGATTTCTACTGACTCTGATGCTACCAAACGGTTCAAACATTATCAAAAACCAACGGCTGCAAATTCGCCAACTGTTATCCAGGCCTGCGAAGATGCACTCTTTGATCGGAACGTAGAGGCGCTTGCGTCCATCGCAAGAAACCACGGCTTGCCTCCTTATCTTCGTAAACCAGTATGGAAGTTGCTTTTGGAATCACATCCCTATGTCAAAGAGCCACAGCTTTGTGCTGAGTTCCCGACGACGTCAGTGCTTATTGCCGAAAAAGTGCCTGTTAAGCGTATTGACGGCGAGGTTAAGCGTCTTCGTCAACGCATGGAAAGACGGCCTGTTATGGATTCTTATGCTACAAGCAGTACATATGGTACAAGTTCGTCCTCTGGAACCAGGGCCGTTTCGTCGAGTGCCTCGTCGGTCGACTCAAGTGGGTCTGACGATGAATTTTATGAAAAGATCGGCGATGCCGTCAAGCTCTTCCTTGAAATTTACGGTGACTCTGTTCGTTATGACCCGGCTATGGTCTCTATCGCACACTCTCTAGCAGAGGCCACAGGGGGAGGCAATCTAGATTCTCAAATGTTTGTCAATCTCATGCTTATTTTCAGTCATGCCCCCTGCAATGCCATGGGTCCTTCCGGCCCAGTAGACTCCCCTGTCTCTGACCTTATGTTTCAGTTTGTGACTGCTTTACGCGAACTCCTTCCCGCTGTCGCAAAATATTTCGACTCAGAGGATGTATTGCGCTCTTTTGGCGGTGACCAGTGGCTTATTTGGTGGCTCAAATGGTTTGGGGCCAAGACATTTTGGGTTTCTGATTTGGCTCGGTTGTGGGATGTCTATATCGCCTGGCGACCAGACGCTACCGACTCGCCTTTCCCTGGAAACCCCACACCTAGCCGTACGCACATGTTTGCTTGCTTGGCCATCATGAAGTCATTACAACCAAAAATCCTTGAGCTAGATCAAAGCGAGATCCGGCAGCTGTTGAGCCATGTACCACAGAGTAAGGATATTGAATTGGTTCTTGAAGAGGCTGTTGCACTAGCGACAAAATGGGTTGGTCAATGAGCCATCTTTGTCAACAGCAACTCGAACCAATCAACGCTAAGTGCCTTTTTTTTTTATATATATTATCTATATTTGTTCATTTTTCGTAACAAATTTTTTGTTTTATACCTCACAGCTAAATGCCTGCATCAGTCCGCGAGGAGACGATCCTTTTGCAGTTTCCAAACGGCATCCACCTGTTCGAATCCGAGCTCAAAGTTGCGGTTCCTATCGTCCTGCATGAGCTTTTCTTGGCGCAGTCGTGCCTCCTCGCGAGCCATCCATTCCATATGCTTCAAGTCATCTGAAGACGGCTCATAAATATGCCAAATTGTGTAATGGGGCAAGCCAACGACCGAGAATCCCATGCGGCGAGACATTTTGCCAAATCCTTCCGTTTCAGCGTGTTTTTCAAAAGAAAATGCAGGGAAGTTGCTGCCTCGTCGGAATACAGATGCTCGAGACAAAATTGAGACACCTCCGATGCCGTCGAGGGGCATCTCAACATTAATATCACCATTAGGATCTCGCAAATAGGCCAGATGTGGTCGCCAGGTCGCGTACTCGGCGTAGCCTTCGACAATGACGGCATCTTCGCCAAGGTCGTTCGCCAAAGCGAGCGCCGTTTCAGACTCTTGCCAACTATTAAGGTCGTACGGCTGCTCGTATCCAAGCCAGTCAGGCAAAGGACGCCATACATTGGGCACAATGACGTCTTTGCCATGGGCCATTAGATCCTCGAGGATGGTTGGCGGCACTACTTCAACGTCAGCATCGCGCCAGTAGACCCAAGAATGGTATGGTTTGAGCGCTGCGCTCAAGAGCCAATTGCGAGCACGTGCCATGAGCTTGCGACGTGGGCCCTGTGCCTCAAAGCCGTGTCGATCGCTAAATCCTTGGCCGATCGCCTGACCAAAGTCCCGTTGGAAAATCTCGACGGTGCCAAATCGTTTATAAATGTCCTTTTGAGTTTGGCTTTGTGTAAGTTTCTCCTTCAAAACTTCGAGAGTATTGTCAGTTGTATCAGACACCAAAAAGGCCAAATCCACAAGGTTGTGCGGGTATGTCAGATTCGCCATATGCGAAAAAAACATATCCATGTGCGCTTCAGCGTCTCGCAGCGGTACGAGGAAAAGTACGCGTTCGCCTACATCGAAGCCGTTAGATGAACCCTTTGAGTAGTTTAGATCGTAAGTTTCCACTGATGGCAGCGTACTTTCGTGAAGAACGTAGCGACCAAACTTCCGTGGAAGCACGATCGCACGCAGCCCTGGCACAGAGATAAATAATGTGGCAATCAAAATAAGGATGACGATGAACGCGCGCCAACTGCCTCTTTTGACGCGCGGACGAAAAACATCTGACTCCGCGCTCATTTAGACTCTGGGATGGTATGCAACGTCAACCAACACGAGGTAAGACTGCTGCTGCCGAAAGTCGCACTTGTGTCAGCAGCTTGATAAAGAGTTAGAGATTTTTGCGAATCTTCCTTGGCTGGAGGGTAACTCTTTGAAAGCTGTGAACTTAGAACCGCCAATATAAGTTAGTCAAGAGGCACGCACAATCTAAAGTTGCATTGCGAGCTACGAAATTAGACGGAAGTCAGTTTTTAGAGTTTCAGTTGGCGCAAGATTCGCGGGTTTTTTCATTTAACTTTGCAGGCTTCTGGGCTCTAAATCCGGCTCGAACTCCATGAATTGTAGTCTATCTGGAGACCAGGTCGTTTCGCCTGTAGTCTCGCCAAAGTCCGGCCGCATTTTTGAGCGGTCGGTAATTGAGGCCTATCTTCGAGAGCATGGCACGGATCCTGTATCCGGAGACAGCCTTGCTGTCGAAGATCTTATTACAGTTTCCACCCAACCACTGCTCCCTAAGACCCCAGTAACCGCGTCGATCCCGGGGCTATTGCTCTCGTTACAGGGTGAATATGATGCTCTCGTACTCGAGGGGTATGAACTGCGGCAGGAGCTAGAAAAAACTCGGGCCGAGCTCTCATCGGCTTTGATACGGAACGACGCATCTTTGCGAGTCATTGCCCGACTTACTGGTGAAAGAGATGAGTCTCGAACGACACTATACGAGCTGAACGCACCGCCAGCAAAGCGGCGGGCTATTGAATACGCAGGGGACGAATTCGATGTTAACCTTATTAACGATACGGCCCGAAAGCTTGCGAAAGCTCGTAAAGTCACTAATAAATCGCGTCAAAAGCCTGTATACGAAGTTTTGAATCCAGTTCCCGGTGACAGAATCTTTACTGGAAAGTATGTTGGTCCACTGGATTATGAGTTCCAGGTGCTAATCTCGACAGAGTCGCGATACTGTCAGTTGCCATTCAATGACTTGGACCACGAAGTGCAGGTTCTCGAGGGCCCGGCTCTAGGGAACTTTGAGACAATATTGGAATTTGACAATAGATTCTTTGTTGTCACTGCGACTTCAATCTTGGAAAATAACCGACCTGTTGCCGACCATATTGTGAATGTGCGTTACCATCCGGCTGGCTTTGTACTCGGCATTGAAGAAAATACACTTGCTGTTTATGACAAGTCGTTTAATCGCTTGGAATATGACTCCAAGCTCACGCTAGATGGTTTTGAAATTCATCCAGACGGAGACTTGATTCTGTGTACCACCGACTCTGGATTTGATTTGTTTTCATTCAAACGCCAGGAAGTAGTTGCATCTTGCGAAACAGTCGCCCTGCACACATCCTTTAGCGAAAATGGCTACTTAATTGCTCTCACAAATGCAGCAGGTCTGTACTTGTTTGATTTGCGTCACGATAGCGAGCCGAAGTGTGTTGATAGCGAGATGAAGGCTGTTAAGATCGCTTTTGACGGCTCAGGAAAACTGTTGGCCTTACTCGATGAGGACGGAAGTCTTCATATGTACGAGTTCAAAAATAAAGTTTTGACCCGCTTGGAAATTGCGGCTCTGGACGTCGCGGACTTTGCCTGGCATGGCCAGCGCCTAATTACCGTTTCTCAATCCGGCGAGGAGCTCGGGAGGACAATTGTATTTAAAAGCAAATAAGCTAACTTGATCACAATTACGACAAGAGAAGAATTCTACAAAGTTTCACTGAGAGCGCTTAGGTGGGGGCTTCTTTTTCCTCAGTGCCGCGAGGCGAGCTTTTTCTAGGTCGTCACCCCCAGAAGGGTCAGCATCAGGGGATGAACCCGGAAGCTTGATAGGAGCTTTGCGTTCTTGTACCGGCTGTGACTGAGCATCGCCCGTTAAGAAGGAGGTATCAAATTTGTTTCGGCCTCCAGCAGGGGAACGGGAAGAAATCGCTGGAGGTGACGCGCTCACTGACGGGGACGAGTCAACCAAAGACTCACGGCTGCTGGAATGGCTACCTGGCAGACGGCGTTTAGGGCCTCGCGGTCTCGATTTAGTTAAGTGATCAAGTTGCTGATCAGCACTCGAGTCACTATCAATGGTCGAGGTCCGTCGCAAAGGCTGCGGGTCAAGTGACTCACGGCTAGGACCGCGTTCAAGGACGTTTGATAAGTTTTGCGCAAACGAATCTTTTTGGCTCCGAGGGGCAGGCGGTTCGGGCGGAGATGGAGACTTGCTTGCCCGCAATGCAGCGCGTTGAGACTGGACCATCTCCTTCATCTCATCGCGAGGGACCCGGTCGTCCCTTTCGACGGGTTTGAGCTGATTCTTGCCCGAAACCACAGTGTCTCTATGCTCATTATCCAGCTCACGCTTAACAGTGGTGGCCGGTTTTAAGGATTCCCGCTTTTTAAGCGCTTCCGGCATGGATTCCTTACGAGTGGGCGGTGGTGACACACTGCGTAGCTGGTCAAGTTTGGCCACTGCTTCGGCCGGCTTAGGAGCTGACACTTTACGAGGAGGAGGCTTCTTTAGTTTCAATTCGGCAAGGCGCCTTTCAGCATCAGATACACTGGTGTCAGGATTCTTCTCAGGGCTTACTGAGCGGAGCTTTGGCGGCTTGAACTCATCATCGCTTGCCGGCTCAGGGCTAACTTGCCGAAGATTTACAGACCGCAAGTTTGTTCGAGCAGTGTTTAGCCCATGTGATGTTTTGCGATCTGAAAGAGGCGGTTTACGTTGGTGTTCACGTTGACGGTCTGGGGAGACGTCTTCCCGGGAAGCCCTGGGTTCTGGCTTTGGTGGCAGTGATCGTCGAGGGGGCTCATTTTTCTCCCGGGCACTCTGTACAAAGCTCCGTTCGGGTTCAACCCTCGAAGATCGCGGCACGGGATTCGGGATCTTGATTTCCTCTTTATCCAAACCATGGTACTCGCTGTCAGAGTCGTCATTCCTGTTCCTGTCAACGGCGCTCTTGATGAATGCTGGAGTTGAGCGGGACGAGGAGCCATAATAAGAACCTTGATCAGAACTTGCAGCCTCTTTGCTAGATGTCTTTGATGCTCCGTAGTACGATCCCGAAGAAGCTGAGGGGGTGACTCGGTCGTTGCGACTGTAAGCTCGATCATCATCACTAGGGGAGCGACTACGGCCCCGGATAGGACTGCGGCTACGGCCCCGAATAGGACTGCGACTACGGTCACGGACAGGACTGCGGCTACGGTCACGGACAGGACTGTGGATACGGTCACGGACAGGACTGCCGCTGCGGTTGCGGCTATACCTCTCGCGGTCGGCATCTCGTTCCCGATTTGGCGGAGGGGAGTAGCTTCGCTCGTCACGGGTGTTGTCACGTGTGTCTTTAGCAGACCGTAAACGTCTCAAGCCCTCTAATTTTTCATCACGACTAGTGGATCGGTTAGAGGGACGACTGGGGAGGGCAGGGGCCTGATCAGGGTCTTCCGTTGGCTTATGCTCACGAGAGGACTCAGACGAAATTCTGCTCGTCCTGTCAGCCTGGTTAGCGGTCTTATTCCGGATACGTTCACGCTCCTGCTCGAGCTCTCGCTCCCGCTGAGCCAACCGTTCGAATCGCTCTTCGTCATCTTCGTCGTCCGGGCTGAGCTTGCGACTTTGAGAGCGTTCCGATGCAGGCATCTGGTAAAGGTTATTCTTTGATCCGCTGCGATGATGAGGCTGCACAATATCGGAAGCATGAGGCAATCGTAGATGCGAACGTAGAGAAGAGTCAGTATCAGAGCGTTCACGCATATGGGACGAGCGTGACCCGTCGTCACGGCTTCCTCCGCTCCCACGGTCGTATTCATAATCGCTATTGCGGTCATAATCTCGATTGTGGTCTCGATTGTGGTATCGATTGCGGTTGCGATCGCGGTCTTCGCGGTCACGGTCGCGGTTACGATCTCTGTCACGATCACGGTTACGATCTCTGTCACGATCACGATCACGATCCCTGTCACGGTCTCTGTCTCTGTCACGGTCTCTGTCTCTGTCACGGTCTCGCTCATGGTCATGGTCACCTGAGCACCTGCTTCTTTCTTGATCCTGATATCTACTTCGGTCGTCGCGGTCGTACCGGTCATGTCGGTCATATCCCCGATCATGTCCACGATCAAATTCTCGCGACCTGTGACGGGATCCCTCTGGACGTTGCTCGGCGGGATCCTTGAAAATACCACTTAGCAGCGGCTTTTTGGTTTTGATAAGAGGTCCTCCCTCTCCTCGAATCTTTTTGCTCAATCCGCTCGATCTAGAGGGCGGTTCCTCTTGTCGGCTTGGTTCGCGGTGACCCTTACGGCTTTCAACCCAGCGATCATATCTATCACGTTCGCGTCCAGATGATTTGCGAGGTGCCACTGGTGCTCTATCGTCGTCGTCACTACTACCATTATCAGCAGCATACCTGCGGTCTGTGTCACGACGACGCGGTCTCCTGTTACTCGGGCGATCATCTTCAGAGTCGTATCTACCATCATTGTCGTATCTATCACGATCTCGAGACCTGGGGGGCGAGCGTCGGTCTCGATAGCTATCAGAGTTCCGGCCCGTTTCTCTAGCGTCTTTGCGTCTTTGTCGGTCGTCCATAATCTCGCGCTCTAACTTACGAGTTCTCAAAGAATCTTCCCGATCCACGGATTCGTCAAATTGTCTGACGTCTCGTAAAAACCCAGAAACGTCAGCTTCTTGTGAGGCCGTGGGCATGCTCGTTACGCAAAGCTTATAACAAGACAGGACCTGTAGGTGGTTACATATGCCCTTGCCCCAGCAACCGAGAAATTGGTTGCTGACCGGGTTTCGGCGAGAAGGCTAGGAATCAAAAGGCATTTAAAGTGCGGCATGTATATTAAATAAAGGGCCAAACTAAGCCACGAGATTAGAAAATGATGGAGTAAAATGGTAGGGTATAGGTTAGAATATATAATTGCTCACCGAACTGGCGAGCGTGCGATCAAAGTCGGGCTGTTGCGAGCGGATCTGTGGTCAAATCAATGCTCTCTGTCTCTAGAATGAATTTGCCCTCTTTGTAGGCCTCAGAGGCCCTATGAGCTTTGAGATACGTCCACCCCACATACTGGTCACAGACCCAACAGTGTGTATACTGGACGATAAAGATTCCTGTCATTAACGAGACTCTTTCGGGCGGGCGCACTCTCATGTTGAACGCATTGCCAAATAGCTTTGCGCTGCCATGCCTACCTTGAAAGCTATCAGAGATGTGGTCGTCGTTCGAGGCGAGATGGGCTCCGCAGCAATTGCAGCACCAGATCTGGGAACCAGAGGCATATTCTTGAAGTATGATGCCCATTTGGAATGCATAAAAGTCAACCCAAACGCGCAATTGATGTCTTTGAGCACTATTGCCTCCTGGGGATCGTTATTACAATGGCAATTATAGTGGCAACTTAGCTGCGGTCTGTTTGGGAGCCGAAATAGATTAGGGCACCGCCTGCGGGGTCCATCGGCATGAAATGTTTCACTTTGACACCTCAACTTTTTTTCCTACGATGGCAATTGTTCTCAAACTGCTTGGCATGACACGGCCGCCAGACTGCTCCAGGGCGCCGCCGCTACTACTGGCATGCGGAATATGCTGCCTTTGATTAAACTGCATAGGGTAATGCTGAGTCTATATATTAGTCACGCAAGTATTTCACTCACCTGGATCTAAGCCCAACTCTGAGTTCAACCTTCGGCCTATATCTCAGCCCAAAGTCTTAGTAACCCAAAGTTTCGCCAGGCTGAAAAAAATGCTAGCCCGCCAATTAAGAGGTGTGCTTCCTCGCGTTTTTGTGCGCCATCAGAGCTCAACCTCGGGCTCCCTGTTTAAGGATCTTGATGATTCGTCTGCAACAGAGTCCGCGAAGAACGCAGACTCCAAGGTTGTCTACAACACCAACAAGGATGTGCTCGAGCATCCCTACATCAAATCTAAAATGAATCCTGAGGGTAAACCTGTCGCCCAGGAGCTGCTATCGCCGCTTAAACAAATTTTATACGCAAAGGTGCTCGCTGCCAACAACGGTAAGTACGTCAACAATCAGGTGGTTGAGCATGAAGGGGCCAGCTACAAGCTCAGTTTGACGCACGAGCAACAAAAGGCGATCGTTCCCTCGGTATACATCCAGTCCTACAGAATTAAATCATCATGGAAGAAGATGTATATGTTTTTGCGCATGTACCGGCAAATGGAACTTACTCAGGCCATCACCCAGGCTCAGTTTTCGAGTCGACGCATGGCCAGGGACGTTGCCGAAATGCTTGAACGTGCTCGAGAGGACGCTATTAAGCTAAACATGAATCCGGAAAATTTGTATATTGATCAAATCTGGGTTGGCAAAGACGGAGAGGACATGAAGCGCATTCAGTTCAAGGGCCGTGGCCGAACTGGTATTATTACCCATCCCTATGTGCATGTTAAGGCTATTCTCAAGGATAAACAGGCCCGCGAGGACCGAAAAGCGCTTGTTAAGCAGCGTTTGGATCGCAAGCTGTGGCAGCCTCTGCGAAACTGGACCATCAAAGAGGATGAGGTTCAAACCGCCGACTACAAGTGGTAGCCCATAATTAAAATAGTTTCTGTACAGTTCAAAGCGATTTTGCTAGTTACGTGAAAGAGTTTCAACGGTGAACCGAGACGTTTATTCTTGGATATAGAGGTGGTTGTGCAGGGTTTAAATTTTGCTATTCAGGTGGCAAGAAGGCACCGGTTCACATATATATGGATGATTTGCTTGTTGAAACATGTAAAATTCAGCGACTTAGTCGTCGTAGCCAGTCAAAGAAGGATCACGCTTCTCAGGAAGAGGGTAGCTCAAAGGAATCAGAGGAGCGTCCTTGTAGAGATACTTTTCACGGGCGTTGTACAGCGTCATTGCCGCGAGAGGACCGGTAATACCCAGAACAAACGCAATGACGATGTGCGGACGGTCGTAGGAAATGAAACGGAGATACTTGATCGGTTGACTCCAGAATCGAGGAGAGCTCATTGGTAGGTTGACTAAGACAACGGGGAGACACGGACAGTTTCAAGGATTCAGCTCTCGGTACTCAAATCAGGGAAACCCAGATGTAAAGGATTAAAAAAAAGTTATTAGAGACTTTAATAGATGCCTTGTCAAGTGTCTGCCTCGTTCGGCCAGAATTCTACTGCAATTGAGCAATTCCGATTACTTTGGCCACCAGGGGTTCTAGAATCAGAAATCTCTGGCCAGAGCCAAGTGAACTCATTGGGATTAGGCCCAGCTTCAGAGATGTATACAAAACTGGTCGCCAAAAGCTTTCCATAGTGATAAACAAAACCCCGAGTACCCTTGACTCCAACTTGCTGACCAAGAGCTATCTCTCATGGAGGGCATCAGAGTGACCCAGGTCTCCGCGACCTTGGTTCGCTTGGGCCAGCAGTTGCAAGGAACCGTGCATCTAACCCAACACCATATGATCTTTCGCGCCGACAAACGTGAAATCTGGATAAGCTACCCTGTCATTCTAGAAGTTGTGAGGCGACCGGCCACCGATACTGGTTCTCCGGCCTTGTTGCGCCTTGTTGGTAAGGACTTTATGTTTCTATCCATTCAATTCACCTGTGACAAGGATTGCATTGATGTTTATGAATCCCTCAATAACTTGTGCCATCCGGAAGATACTTCAGCACTCTACGCCTTTACTTATCGTCCAGCGCCTCCAGAACAAGGCTTCAACGGATGGGAGCTTTACGACCCGGTCAAAGAGTATGCGCGCATGGGAATTGATCCGAAGGATGGTAAGTGGCGACTCTCACGAGCCAATGAGTCCTTTGCTCTGTGTCCAACCTACCCACCTGTTTTCGTGGTGCCTAGTATAATCAGCGACACCGTGCTGAGCCACGCGGCGAAGTTCCGATCTAAGGGCCGTCTTCCGGTTTTGAGTTACTACCACCAATTCAATCGATGCACAATTTCTCGCTGCTCGCAGCCCCTGGTGGGCATTAAGCAGCATCGGTCTCCGCAAGACGAAGGGCTGATACGTGCCATCTATTCAACCACGGAGCCACCAAGAGGATACCACGGTGCAACAGTAGACAATCTCATTGTGGACCTCCGTCCAGCAGGCAATGCTTATGCCCAAACGGCCTTAGGCGGTGGCACAGAAAACATGGATCGATACCGGCCTGCCCGGAAGGCCTACTATGGGATCGATAACCTGCATGTTATGAGAGACAGCTACACACGAGTTATCGAGGCCCTCCGCCATGGAGATATTAGTTCGTCAACTCCCTCAGCTGTGAGTTTAGAAAAGAGTCAATGGCTTAAACATCTTGATATCATCTTGGAAGGTGTTACCCAAGTGGTCCAACATGTTCACTTCAAATGTTCCAACGTTGTCGTCCATTGTTCGGACGGATGGGATCGCACACCACAACTTACTTCGCTCGCAATGCTTTTACTGGATCCGTATTTCCGTACTCTGGAAGGGTTCGCGGTCCTCGTGGAAAAAGAATGGGTGTCCTTTGGCCATCAGTTTGAAACCCGTAACAACGATTTGGGTCGAAAAAACTTCAGTGTTATTGAAGAGGACTCCTCAATGTTTAGCAATGTCACAAATTTCATCACGGAAAGCACAAGAGCTCGCCAATCGGGCCCTATATTCCAGCAGTTTTTGGATTGCGTTTACCAGCTCCAGCATCAGTCCCCCAATGACTTTGAATTCAACGAGCGCTTCTTGAGAAGGCTTCTCTACCACAGCTATGCATGCCAGTACGGAACGTTTTTGCTTAACAACGAACGTGAGCGTGAAATGTACAAAGTTCGTGACAAAACGCGTAGTGTATGGGACTACTTCTTTGCACGCCGCCAACAATTCGTGAATCCTGATTATACTTCCACTGAAGAAATCAGACTCCCTCCTAAGGAAGCCCGTTGGTGGGCCGCGGCATTTGGAAGGTCCGACAGCGACATGAATGACCCTGAGGCGTGGCGGCGAGACGCCCAGGCTCCGCGCCGGCAGAGTCCTAACCTTACAGCAAGCGTGGTTAATGGCTCTATCACAGAAGGATCAGCTCTCAAACTAGCTGCAGCATTAGAATCTGTCACTTTGGAGGACGAAAAGACAGAGACTTCACATCAAGCAGAAGAGGTTGCTACTTGAAGTTTATCGTAGTTGCGTTTTTTTTAAACATACATATATTTATCAAAGCTCTACCGAGAAACTATAAAAAGGCCCACAAAATCAAAAATTCGAATTGTCTACTTCCGCTTGGAAGCTTTGGACTTAGCCGATCCAGTGGCCTTAACGGCCTCTTCAGGCTCGGGCTGAGGGGTCTGGCTCTCAGAACTGGGGGTCGTAGAATTTTGTTGAGCTTTAGCAATCTGAGAAGCAGAGTCCTTAGCAGCCCACCACTGGCCGAGCTGGAGGGCAAGAACACCAATGAAGACAAGAGCAATAAGGACTTGGCTAGCGGAAATAAGTTGGATACCGGTGACCTCGTCAATATCGTTCCAATCGTTGGTGAGCACAGAGTGAGCTGCAGGGCGAAGGTTCGTCAGGTAGAACACAACAGCAATTACAAACAAGACGAGCGTGCCACCGTCAAACAGAGTATTTGCCTCGGATGGTTTAAAGATCTTGATAAAAATTCCTGCAAATCCAATCAATAAGGCACCGTGCAAGACATGGTGCAAAAAGGCTGGCTGGCCTGCTCGAAGCTTATAGTGCTGTGTAGCGATCTCGACCATCTCCTGAGACAGGGGCCGTTTCCACAGCAGGAAATAGTCATAAGCCCAATTAGAGTAAATGGAGCCCAGGACAAAGCCGGTGGTAAGGATAATAAGGCCTGTGCCTAAACTTTTCATATACTCGAGAGATGTTGGCATTTTGCTGAGTAACTTCGGTGGCCAGAGCTATCATATGCAAAAGCCAGCAGCTGACTGGGGGAGGCGGGGTAAACTGAAATAAGAACTAAGGTTTAGATCGTAGATTATCTTTCCTTTATCGTGATTATTCAAAATTATCTGGTCAAACACCATAATGAAGGTAAGTTATGATCAAGTTGGTTCAGGAAATGCCCAAACTGGAACGTATGAGCAAATGGCTATGCTACCCAAAGCCAAGTGAAGTTGAGAACAATGTAAAGTCCCTATAAAACGTATTCCCAGACATAATTCTCTTCAATTGAGTTCACAGAAAAAGCCCTAATGTGCTGTCGTCCGGGGTGTTTGATACACTTCCGCCCTCATACTGTACTATGCTTTCAAGAAGGATACTGTCATTCGTTGAGTAAACAAATAAATTTATAAAGCGAATTGAGTACTAAATACAGATTTAACTCTTGGAACCTATCTAATACCACTAATGTCAATTCGCCTGTTGTTAGATAACCTTTGTTGATCTCAGATTCGCTGACCGGCATCTCTCTAAGCAATGGCTCGGTGATCGCGGCTTTATTGCACGGCACGGCATAATGAAGGCTTTCTAAAACAAAACATGTTACATTTTCAAAACCTCACTAAACTCTAAAAAGTATATACAACTAGTGTTTATTGGCAATAACCTTTTACTGTGCCTAAAAAACGTCAAACTCATTCGAAGCACAAGCAGGCCCCAGCTACCCGGGAATTTTGAAACCTTATATTGACCCAAGAAAACTAAACAACGGCTTATCAATCAATACACATGGTTCTAATCATTTACTAATGATTTCGTAAGAGATTATAGGCGTTTAAAAATTTTCGTGGCCTATGAACTTGCCCGGCGATCGGAAAGAGGTCCAACCTATATGGAACTTCTTAAACTATTTCTATATAGATGCGTGGTGCCAAAAAAAATTCGGGCTCTAATTGTATGTCCCCAAATCTTGAGGCAACTTATATAAGTAGAGATACAGTCGGCCCCAAACGAGGCTTCAAAAAAAAGGCGAGATGATGATTCAGAGTAACCCTATTCCAATGATGTTGTCAGTGTATGCAGGTAAATTACCATTTAGGGAGATTCTCCAACGGCCGTCCTCTCCCAAGGTCAAGCGAAATCCGGAATCACTGATACCAATATCATCTTCATCTTCTCACCCAGAATATTTCTCCTTGATGAGACAGTTCTCAGTATTTTTACAACCCTGGGGCTAAATTAAATCACTATGGGTTTCGTCGAAAGTGCCGAATAGTTACGTAACGAGGGTTTGAGTATTAGTTGCATACGCAGGTCCCACTCTGTCAGAACGCCCGGTCCCACATCTATAGCTACTGTAGGACTCAGACAAGACTTAAATTCCTCGATTAAATGAATATAGGATAGATATATATCGTGAGATTCATGTTGTGACAAAAAATGTCCTCTTTTTTTCAGCTTTATCAACTTCCGAAGCTCATTTTGTATCTTTCCGCTACATCCAAGCATGCATCATGCAATGCGTAATAATGAAAAAAAAACAGAGCTCTTCGGTATAAGTACCCTTAGGCCGCACCTGTCAGGCAGCTTTCGATTGCCACACGTCCACTCTTTTGCAACAATGTACGCCGCTCTTCTTTCCATCATTGCTCTCGCTGCCGCTGAGGATGTCTCTACCGAGTTCATCACCAAGACTCTCTCTACTGTGACTCTCCAGAATATCCACACCCCCAACGCCGTCCTTGTTGGCGCCCTTGCGAACAACGCTTCTACTTCTAACTCTACCGTCAACAGCACTACCGCTGGCAACTCCACCGCTGGTAACTCCACCGCTGGTAACTCCACTGCTTCTAACTCCACCACTGTTAGCAACTCCACCAGCAACGCTACTGCTTCCAAGACTCCCTCGTCTTCGGCCACCGCTGCTGAGAACGCCGGTGTTGCTCAGGGTGCCTCAGTTGTCGCTGTTGCCGTTGCTGCTGCCGCTCTTTTGCTGTAATATTTATAACGAGCTCTTAGCAGAACTGTATAGTTCAAACTGTGTACTTAAAAAAACATTTCTTAACCGCCCAAACCAGATTCCCCAGTCGCCTATGCTATTTCCTAAACCGACCCATGATCTTCTGATTTTTGCCTGTTTATGCAGATTTTTCCCGACTAAGATTTGCCTCTAATTTAGGGTTCTGACTAAAGAAGAGAAACAATCGCCTCCGAGAGGGGTGTTACCCAAAACAGGGTATAGAGGTAATTGTCCCCTTATGATTACCTTAGAACCGAAGACCGCCTGACTAACTAGGTAATTTTCCCCACTTTTCAGGGATGTCAACGACGCGGCCGAAACCTTGGGAATCTGGGTCCAGCACTACTGCAACAAGCTCAGTACCATCAAATGTTGGCACCTCATCCATCCCAGTTAGTGGACCAAGCTCAGCGGTTCCGCAGGCAGCGACTGTCGACGCATCGGCAGCTGCGGCCTCGGGAGTACCGCCGGTGCCAGCCCGACCCACAACTCTCAATTCCGTCGCACCAACTACATCATATACGCCAGGAGGTTATGGCTCCTATGGAGTGAACTCAGGGTATGGCTCCTATGGATCAGGATATGGATCGGGATATGGTTATGGCTCCGGTGTCGGTGGTTACGGCACTGGCTATAACAGTGGCTACGGCAGCTATGGTGGTATGGGTGGATATGGCAGCTATGGCGGTATGGGTGGCTATGGCGGCTATGGCGGCTACGGTGGCTACAACCGCATGGGTATGACAGGAATGGGCAATCCAAACAACCCCTTGGAGACATCTACTGCAGCGACCTTCCAGCTTATAGAGTCGATCGTTGGTGCATTTGGAGGCTTTGCCCAGATGCTTGAATCGACTTATATGGCCACCCATACTTCGTTCTACGCAATGATGAGCGTTGCCGAACAATTTGGACATTTGAAACAAAGCCTGGGGTCCATTTTGGGTATTTTCGCCGTCCTCCGCTGGTCAAAGGCCCTAATTGCCAAAATTACAGGCCAGAGCCCTCCCAATCAGCTCACTCCAGCTAACTTTGCTAAGTTCCAGGCCCACGGTGGCGCCTCGGGTGCCTCCTCGCGCCCGTCCTTCAAGCCGTTACTCATGTTTTTGACTGCTGTCGTTGGTCTTCCCCTCTTGTTAGGCAAACTGATTCGCTCTATGGCCTCGCAACAACAGGCTGAAATGGGAGGACCCAACGGCGATGGCCCTATTGATCCCTCAAAATTAGATTTCTGCCGTGCCCTCTACGACTTTGTCCCTGAAAACCCGCAAATTGAACTTGAGATGAAGAAGGGAGATATTGTGGCCGTACTCTCTGCTTCTGACCCGACAGGCAATCCGAGCCAATGGTGGCGTGTTCGCAGTCGGGATGGTCGCTCTGGCTATGTTCCTGCTACTTATATTGAAGTCATTCCACGCCAGCCGTCTATGGAGCCAGGAACAGCATCCCCTGGGCCGTCTGTCCAGGTTTCAGAGCAAGCAACTATCAAACAAATCGAGTAATGGACCACCCGTATTTATTTGTATAACTGTTAAATATATCAGTCTCCTCCCATTGCTATCTAGCAGTCAGTTGATCTGCCTCTTAGTAACCTTGCAACATGCTGTTGAGAGATGGGGAGCCCACTATGGACATATACATGCGCATGAACGCGGATTCTGAAAAGGATTACTGCCTTGCAATCAAACGTGATGCGAAAGTCAAAGATTTTTTTGAAATGTTTCACCGCCTGCCTATCAATCTGAACCCATGCTACTTTTACAACTCCATCCCTTCTGGATTCGCCGCTTCGGTGCACCCTGGCTACCTTACTAGTGTTGGAACTATGCTTTTCTCAGAATACGCAGATGATTCAAAACACTTGGTCCCACTTGATCCGGAGGCCCTAGTCAAGGACTGCCTAAAGGAGGGCCAGCTCGTCGTCCCTATGTGGGAGTTCAACACCCCGCGGTATATCCGGTTTGTGACCTTTTTGCTCGCCTGGCTTTATCTTGATTTGCCTCAGCATATCACCCCAACTCCTGGGTACGCTCCTTCAATGCTGTTCGTACGGGGTGTCCAGCACCTGTTCCCAATTTTGCGGGACAAAGAGGGTACTCAGGATCCTTTCGATACTAACATTTGGCGATGGGGCTTCTTTTTTATGCATTGCTTGAAGATCGCTGTTATCTATCTTTTCTTCCGGGTTGGCGTTTTTAACCCGCGCAGTTTGAACATTTTCAAGAATCGTAAGAACATCCGGGAACTCACTAAGGATGACCTTCTGAATTTCGGCTGGACCGCTGTTCGCCGCCTCCCTGCTGACGACTGGCACAACCTCTACCGCGATCATCTTATTTCAAAGCACGGTGACGTCCTTTCTACCCATAAAGCCGGCGATCTAGAACGGAACATGGGTGTTGAGCTGGGCCCCGGTGAAGGTTTTGATGGTCTTCGAACTAGAGATCCTGAGATGCTTAAAGTTGGCAAAGACTTTTTGAATAAAGACGGAAAGTTTATTGTCTCCGATGAGTATGTTGCTGCTGTGGCTGAAAATCTTGGTGCTGATCTGAAGAACAAAGATCTGTCGTCCGAAGAACTACTCAACCGACTCCAAGTATATCGTCGTTACGGATTTTTGGAGGGTCCCGAACGACTTGTCCAGCTCTATGAACATGTGGCTAAAGACCATGGTTTGCGATAAATAGAATTTGAGTTGCGGCAGGGGCCCTGTGTACCTTACTTGGATAACGGCCCTTATCTTGATAATCGAATAAATCACCGGCTCTTACCCCACACTTTAAATAAAAATACTAACCCCGATGAAATCCTATTTTTCTACAATCACCAGGTCTATTCCTAAATTCGCAAATTTTCATATTTTAAGCAGGCCCCCACAAAGTGGAGTTCCCAAGATCGTGTAATGCGACGATACCTAGAATTCAAAACTGTGTATCTAAATCTCCAATCTTAAATACAGTATTCGTACAAGGATCTTCATTTTTATGGAGTAATTGCTTTTGTTTTCACTTGAGTTTCCTAAATCGAATTCCACTGCAGTCCTCTCTATGCCACCATTTCCGAATCGAGAAAAGTTTACCCAATCAGCACTTGTGCAACCAAACCTTATATAGTGGACAACTTAATAAACTAGGTAGATTCCTTGGTTTTGAAGTCCCGAGTTGAGCCTTGGCCCTTTTGAATTTCGCTTGGTAGCACCCTTTAAGTTGCCAACTTCAAAAGAGGACAGGACCTCACTGCGATGAACTCTCAAGATCTATCAGATGCCCCAGATTTCGAGTTAAGTTGGCTCAGCGATCCACCAGCCCTTAGTACACATGGGGATACCCATACGGATTTCTCGGGTGCATTCACACCATCGGAGCTAACAAACGAAGGTTTTCAACAATACTACAACTTTAATGAAACCACTGGGGTCGGATATGAGCCGAAACTATCAGATCTGTTGGAAGATCAACCAAGTTCATATACTAACGATGGTCTAGACCCGCTATGGCCCGGTGTTGACATATCTCAGAATGCTCCACTATCCACCGAGCCCTTATCGGCCCAGCCGAGTTCCAAGCCTCCAAGTTTTGACAGTGATCTGGAAAATGTATCACCACGAACAATTGGGCATGCCGACTGGATTTCTAGAGACGAACACTCTGATTTACAAAGTCCGCCTTCATCTCGTCGCACTTCAGTAGCCGGGTTTCACGCACCATTGGGTCATGTCAGTCCCTTAGAAGACGACCCACTCCACAAGTATACTTATGCGGAGAACGACCCTTTATCTCATGTTCCTTCCGAAAGATTAGGATATTCAGCAGCGCGTCGGCGAAGGCCCCCTTCGCTTGATCTATCAATGGCTTTGCGAGGGTTATCGCATTCAGTCCCAACAACTAGTTCTATTCCCTCCTCCGCTGGTTTATGTGATTTCGAGCATTTTGATCCAGACTCTTATCAGCTCACACCACCTCATTCAGGGGACTATCATCGGCGGAAATTAACCCCGGAAACTCCCGGCAAATCCCCAGAAGGGAGACCGCGTTCCGTTGCAAAAATGGCCCTCACCGAGTTATTCAAACTAATGGGCCTATCGCAGCACCATGAGGAAGCTAAACGAAGGGAGGAAGAAATAATAACCGAAGTCAGTCGTCAAGGGTTCCCTGTAGGTGAAAAGGCCTGGTTTCGTGACTATGACCAAAACGAGAGAGATCGAATTCTTCGAGTTCTGGCCGAAAAGTTTGCCTGCTGGGGTTACAATGAGGATACTTTGGAAAAAATTGTACGCCGGGGGGCGTATGCGAGGCGGCAAAGCAATCTGCGGCGAGGCCGTCGACAAGAAGCGAGAAGAATTCAGAGCCAAACACGCAAACGATGACTCTGTAGAACAAAATCTCTTCTAATGCTTTACCGTCTTATTAAAATTTTGATTCTATGTAACTTGTTACAATTAATTTGTTTTTGAAACCCTTATCATGCTAGACACTCCATAGGCTCAGGGGAATGTCATCGCCTAATCCATCGTGAAGCTTTGAGCGGCGAATCCACTCCATCTCCAAAAGACCCGAAACAAGTTCTGGGTATCCCATGGCAAGGAGGCTGTGAATTGCCAGAATCAGCGTTTTTCGATTCCTGTTCTCATTATTGGGCAAGGCTTGGAGCAGCGCAACGTGCGCCGGATTGTACTTTTCCGCCAGCAGCTGTGTATGGTTATACATGTTCGTCAGAACGGTCTTTATGCGCACAAGCTCTTTGCAATATGTTGCAGGAGCTGCACCTGCGATCTGGTCGATCTGGATCGTCAGTGACGCAAGCTGCAAGGTGTTCAAACTCGAGGACATAATCATGCGCCGGAAAGAGTTGATAGTGCTATTAGAGTTTTCCGGTATCATGAGTCGCGGCGGTCGAGACAGCGTTAATACAGGTGTATCACCACCGGCCAGTACAGGAGTAGCACCCTCTTTGGCATTTTCCTCATCAAGCCACTGATTAACGGAACCAAGAATAGCTTCAACATCATCTTCTTCCATAGTACGATTGACTGTACCCAAGGTCGGCGTGGCTTCATCCGAACCATAAAATTCCGGTTCTTCGTCAAACCCAGTCAACGGCCACGCTGGTTCGCCTCTACGAGCTACACTGCTCGAACTCGCCCTATCGCTCTTGAGAACATAGCTTCCCAAACGGACCAAAGAAGTTTCCCGCAAATCTGGATAAATCCGGCCATCTGACGCAGAATTAGACATAACCTCTGCATCTTGAACAAGTGATGCCAAATAAGAGAAATCATCCTGTTCGGTTTCCGTGGTGCCGCTTGTGCGAACAGAAACATCGCTGTTTGTGCTCTCCATCGTCTCAATCGACATGTTTCTGAAATGGGCAACACTATCGTCATCTTCTTCATCATCATCTAGGACAGCTGGGAAAGCAATACCAGAGTATCTGTTGTACAACTGAGATTCGGAGCGGTCCAGGAACGCACTGAGACGAATAGACTTTGAAGAGTCAGCCTTAGAAAGTCCGCGGTCATGGCCACCCTCATAGAGCGAGCTGGTCTCACCAATATCTGAGGTACTAAGGCTGGCGGCATCCCGGTTTTCGAGGCCCTCGTACCAGGCATCTACGTCCCTTTGCTCGGCCTCTTCAGCACTGGACAAATTGGACATCGTATCATCCCATGAGCTCTGGTCTGTGTTATCACGTGGGAATTTGTAGCCGATGCTCTCCTTCTCAGACTGAGGCAGACTTGGCACACTTGGGGCCTGGGCGAGATCTCTCATCGAACGATCCCTAGCAATACTCTCCTCAAACTTCTCCTTCTTGCGCAAAGTCTTAGGTTGCTGGGATGAGCTGCTCGTGCCGGGATTGTTGCCATTTTCAACAGGTGCAAACAGTGAAGGCGATCCACCAGCCGTATGGAAAGAGTCTGGACTTTGTTCTGCTTTTCGCGCCACAGTAACCGGGGGTTGGAGGTCAGCAACAGGTGCCACTGGCTCTGCTAATGGTCTGAGCTTAGGTATGTTCGGCACTGAGGTTGTTTTCATAGATGTAAGGTCAGGTGCAGTAGGGGCTCGAGGAATATTCGCCTGCACGGAGCTCTTTGAGGGCATGAATGATGCCCGAGGCTTAGTCTCAAACTTCTGCGCGAGACGTGGCGAGTCAGATACATTCCACGTGTTCCGGTTGTTCTCCTTGAGTTGGGGTGGTGCAGACGCTCCGTTCGAAACAGGATGCGCGAGTTTACCAAGATTAGGACGACTGCCAAACATACTCCGCCTATGATGCCATTGAGTACGCTCTGGTGGCTGTAATGACCAGTGAAGAATGTTTTCAGTGATTTCCGCGTTGGTCGCTATTATACCTTGGATTGCTGCTGGATTTTGCGAAGACAGCGCGAGGGTTGCCAAATATGTTACCTCGTTGATCACGTACTCTTTGAACATGCTCTTTTCAACCTCCCGGAATGAGCTGTACCCCATTAATGTCATCACTTTAACTGCAATTTTGTCCATACCCTCTCGGAAGGTAACACAAACAGCACCACATAGATCATTAGCCGCAAGATCTTTTTCTTCAAACGCTGTATTAAGGAACACGGCAATTGGCGAGCGGTTGATCTCAGCTTGATAACCTTGGAACTCATGTACCGTAGAGTATATTGATAAGTCTGCAGGCATTGATTTACCAACCTCCCTTTGACTTGGTAAAGAAGAGACCTTAAACAAATGGAACGGCTGGGTCTTAGTGGTGACCTTGGCCTTCGCTAAAAGCTCAACAAATTTGTTCGCCATATGGTCCGGTCGAATCAGGCGATAAATCTTGGTATAGTGCTTCACGTTTGTGTCCTCAAGTTTGCAAGCAAATGGTTCAGGCTGAGTTGTGATGACTAGGGACTTTGGCTCGAAGCTGAGGAAAGACACATCAAGAATCGGTGCCCAACCAATTACTTTCAAAGGGGGGATGTTCGCATCAATAGGGGCTTCATTAAGCATCGCGTGCATAAGAATGTCTCCAACAGAAGGGATGTGGAGTCCACTCAAAGATGTCATGGGGATGGGTTCTGAAGGCTCCAGGATAACCAAAGAATCAGTGAACATGATCACGATATTGTGCAGCTGCCGGCGCGCAGTACTTGGTTCGATTATATCCACAGCATCAAAAATTGTGACCACACGACGATTGATCCAGCCATATTCTAGCTCTGCCGGCCATCCTGAGGCAATTTCAACCAACATTTTGCCGCTGGGGGTAAATGTCCTTGCGTTTGTAGTACTTCCGACAGTGTCACGACCAAACTGATCGATGGTTCCCGTCGAAACTTGGTAAAATTCGTCGGCCAAGGGCTTTTCAGTAGCGGACCATACTTTACTCTTCATTAGACGGTCCAAAATGAGCTTAACTCGGACAAGATGTAAACTGTTTTGCATCACGGCCTCGATTTTCTGAGGAGAATGCTTATCGATCTCCTTTTTCAAATTCGGATCTGTCGTTGCCAAACTGCGAGCAAAATTCTTTGTTGCCGCTTCATGTCTAATACATACCCGGTAGAAATACGGGATTGTAGTGCCACAGGCCTTGAGCACTTCGAAGCTTCCAAAAGGCAACGCCTGTTGGAGCGACTCATAGAAAATATTGTTAATTCGGAACATCTCGTCAATAGTCGGCGGGAAGACTGTGTTTAGCTTTCCAATTGTCATTTGGGGGATTTCGTGATTCAGAACGCGTACACGAAGTGGGATTAAAAAGTTTTGGAGAAACTCAATCAGGTTCGCACGCACAGAAGATTGTAAGAGGTACAACTCTTCGCAAATATCCTGAACTTCTTTGGTATCGTCATCCAAAGTGGCTACCGAGTCTAGAGGAGGAGCGTATAGCCGCTCAGTAGGCTCGGGAGAGTACTCAGACAAGGGGTCAAACAGCTGTTCCAATTGATCGCCAAGCATGTAGACAAGGTCGTTATTCTGGTCAATAGTAGAGTCAGTATCCTCGTATACAATATCCAACACGCCCGATCGAATATATTTTGGCATGGTAACTCCAGATTCAATCAATCTTCGGCCAATCTCAGCGGGAAATTTACCATAGACGAGACGGAAATTAGACCCTAAGGCTCCCGCTGCAGTTTGATCGTAATAGCGCAAAGGGAGCTCGCCTTTGATTCCCAGCTTTGCCACAGTTCTTCGAAAAAGTGCTCTCCGTAGTGGTCTGTCCATTGTCGAGTATGTGCGTAGAACGGCAATCGCCAGGGCCTTTCTCACCTGAGAGTTTTGGTGTGCTGGGGCCAGCGAGAGGCATGCCCCGTAGTAACGCGAGGTAGGATCCAGAGTCATGTCTACGTACCCTGATGTTCCATGATTTCCCAAGAGAATAACTGAAAGAGTCTTTGACTTCGGGTCTGCTCTGTAGATTGTAGCCATAACCTTGCCTAGCACGGCATCATCGGCGGTCATGAATACCGCCTCGCTGGCTGCCTGTAAAGTTAGCGCCGTTGCGTACGGCGAATTAGAGTCCTGAATGATAGACATTAATTAAAACACGTTGGGTCTGCGGGATTGTCCTATCTAGGCAGCACCGAGTCGAGGTATCAGAATGGCGAGGAGACAGGAGATTTGACGCAGTATTATGCAATCAATTAAATTAACGCGTCGTAACGCGTTTCGGGGCCTCAGCATCAGCCGTGGCCGAACTTTTTGTTGCAAATATCTAGTAGGACTAAAATCTGGAGTGATTGGCCTGAATTTAATTGCTTAAAATATCTTCGGCAAGCCGTCTGTGATAGGTTAATAGTGTGGTTTTTTCTAGGGTTTGACAAAGTCTGAAGTCAACGTAATGCGTCTTCGGGCTGAAATCGAAGAAGGTTCGGTTTACGCTCTGCTAGAGCTCACACCAGAGCTCCAGAAGTCTCTGGAGAGTGGCACATTGTTCTTACGATCAAGCAGTTCCCGTCAGGCTGTTGTGGCTTGTACTAAAACGCAAACTTTTGCTGTTCGGAAGCTAAACCAGACTAATACGCTGCTGGTTAGTAGGCATCAAAACGATGATATCGTTGCATTTGGGTCGCCTTCTAGTTTGTTGGAGCCAACCCTGTCGGAGGGAACAGTTGAGCTGGACTCAGTGGCCGTGTACCGCCGTCAAAAGGTTCTGGGCACCAAAGAGTCACTTAGTGAACTCATGAGCCGATCAATGTGTTCACAGGATGAATTTGCAGAGATTTGCAAGGCCAATGCCGTTTTTGAGTATGAAGGCAGGGTCTGTAAACTCGAGAGCGATACTATTTATTTGTTGATCAACGATCTCATTTCCACTATGGTCGGAGAAGGCCTCGGGCTGAATGCTCGGTTTGAGTCGGTTTATGAAGCTATGAGCATCAAAGAGTCCAAAGAGGCTGTACATGCTGTCTATAATATGTTCCATGACGACGATTTGGATCAAATTGATGCCCAAAAGGCGGCTATCTGGATTGGCCAGCACTTGTTGTCTAATCTAGCAGGAGAGGTCACAATCCACGACTTTATGAAACAATGGCAACAGAAAATCCCTTTGCATCTGCGTCTTGACTTGACCAAGCTCAGTGGGCACTATTTTGAATCCAACAAGGGAAAGCTGCGTGGACTCTCCTTAGATAAATTGAGCCAAGAGCCACGAGCGCGTTTCCAGCAGCTTTTCCAGCTCAAATCCGAATGGGATCTTGATGAAATTGCCCCATTCATACGCGATCTTATGGATCCTAAAGGCAAACTGGAGAACTGGGTTCTGAAATACGCCCGCCGCGTCAAAAAGGGAACAAATACAGTTATTATGCCTCGCAAACTCTAGACCACAGGACATGGATATTCAGCTATGTACATAAAGCATCTATCATTAAAGTCATTAGAGTTCTTTGTGCAAAATCGAGCTGGCCACCTCATACATGCCAAGAAAGACAGCTCCTCCGGCACTAATCCAGAGGGTTCTGGGAACGACGCCTCGGAAGAAAGTTCCCAGCCCGTCTTTATAGATATCCCAAAAAGTTTCTGCAAAAGTGGTCCGGCTTTTGTTGAGCATAATCCGAGTCTTCAAAACGTCCAAAGGAGTAGTTAACGCAGCGGCAACTCCACCAGCAATGGAGCCACAAACAGCACCTCGAAGTGGGTCAACTTTATTAACTCCGCGCGCTACTGCCCATTCAGACTTCATTTTTTCGTATAGTGGGAACTGGATCATGGTGAACGGAATTTCACGCATGACCGTCGTCAGGTACCCACGGTACAGTCCACGAAAAACACCTTCTCCCGATTTGTTGCCCAAAATATTTTTCAAAGACTTCCAAGACGAGAGGTTTTGGCCCGTCTGAACACGCTGCTTCACAACTTCAGACGGAACCCGAACACTACAAGCAGCGATTTCGCCAATCGAGGCCGAAACCATATGAACAGTTGCGGGACTATCCTTGAAGAACGAATACTGGGGAAGACTTCGCTTTCCATAATCATAACACATAAAAAACAAGGCAGCTCCCGGAGCCGAAGCAACAATGGTCGAGCCAACGCCCTGATAAATGCCATGCCAGCCGCCGTTTCTAAAAAAGCCTCCCTTGGCCTGAAGGCGGGTTTTGATTGTGTCGATGGGGAAAAAAACGAGATCAGTGCATGTGCCTGCTACACCACCTGCGACAAGAGACCGGAAAACTTCGTCGTTAGCCATGTTACCTGGCGAAAACGTAGGCTTGATTGGAAAAAGATCTTTGGCGCACTAGAGCCCAAAGTTCCAGGGTTCGGGTGACTAAATCCTTCGAACCGATCGCGGGCTTCATTTGGTTTTTTTTTGTCAGCGGTGCGGCGGCGACTTTAGTTTTCACCTCCCACAACCCTCTTTGTGAAATACTTCTGTACCCACCAAAAGTAATCTGCTCTTGGGGTTTTTCGACTGCAAAAACATTTTAAAAAACCTCTCGGGAAAATGATGACTTACAGATTCAAGGGACCCTTGAGACGATTGTATTCAACTGTGGTTAAGGAGCAGGAGGGCTCGGCTCGGGTCGCTCAGCAGCTGGCATCTTTGGCCACTAGACATCGTTCGCAGGACCCAGTGCGTTTTGATATTCCGCAGGCGGCAACGGGCGGCGACCGCGGACGTCCTATTTATCTCGATGTCCAGGCCACAACCCCCACCGATCCGCGGGTCCTGGACTACATGCTTCAGTTCTACACTGGACAGTATGGCAACCCACACTCCAAGACCCACCAGTATGGGTGGGAAACGGAATCCGCAGTTGAAGAGGCCCGTGGCCATGTTGCCAAGCTGATTGGTGCGGACCCCAAAGAAATCATTTTCACTTCCGGCGCCACAGAGACGAACAATATGGCTGTGAAGGGTGTCGCCCGTTTTTACAAAAAAACTAAGCGTCACATTATTACTACTCAGATCGAGCACAAGTGCGTTCTAGATACCTGTCGCAACCTTGAAAACGAAGGGTTCGAGGTTACCTACCTGCCTGTGCAGCCCAATGGTCTCATTGATTTGGCCCAGCTCGAGGCAGCCATTCGCCCCGATACCGCGCTGGTTTCCGTTATGTATGTCAACAACGAGATCGGCGTGATTCAGCCCATTGACGAAATCGGCAAGATTTGCCGCAAGAATAAAGTGTTCTTCCACACCGACGCCGCTCAAGCATTTGGCAAGGTGCCCATCGATGTCAACACTTCCAATATCGACCTCATGTCCATTTCAGGCCACAAGATCTACGGCCCCATGGGTGTTGGTGCCTGCTTTGTGCGCCGCCGCCCTCGTGTCCGTCTTGAACCGATTATTACTGGTGGTGGTCAGGAGCGCGGCTTGAGATCCGGCACTTTGGCTGCACCACTAGTGTGCGGTATGGGCGAGGCCGCTCGCATTGCCTACGAGGAAATGGAGTACGACCATGCCTACGTTTCGCGTTTGTCTAAAAAGCTCAAAGACTCGCTGCTCTCTATCCCAGAGACCGTGCTCAATGGTGATACCTCCCGCCACTACCCTGGCTGCGTCAACATCTCTTTTGCCTACATTGAAGGCGAGTCGCTGCTCATGGCCCTCAAAGATATTGCCCTATCATCGGGCTCTGCATGCACTTCTGCCTCGCTCGAGCCGTCGTACGTTCTCCATGCTCTTGGTGCCGACGACGCTTTGGCTCACTCGTCTATTCGGTTTGGAATTGGCAGATTTACCACTGAAGATGAGATTGATTTTGTCATTAAAACCGTGAAAGGAAAGGTTGAGATGCTGCGGGAGCTTTCGCCGCTCTGGGACATGTTCCAGGAGGGCATTGATCTAAAGAGCATCCAATGGAGCCAACACTAAAGCGGAGTACTTTTGAACACTAGGCGACGATCCAAGAAGATCTGCATTTGCCAGAGTTATAGCTGCGTGACGTGCAGAATGGACGTCTCAGAACGCAATAGATTGAATGAATATACATGAAATATTTTCGTGATTTCAATTAGACAACAATACTAAGGAACATCTCCAGCCTCCGGATGTGAGACTACCTTGAAGCATTGACTAAATCTGACCAGAGTTCTACCCAGTTATATCTGAACTTTAAATCGTCCCTTGGTCCAATTCGAATTTATGCTTTAAACCCTGCTACTCTGGACGCAACCCGTTAGAAATTCTTTGCCGCGCATATTGATACCGAATGGGGGGAGGACCCGCTGTGGGGCCCCAGATATCCGCGTAAGCACTCGGTACCCCGCAACCCACGCCCATGTTTGAAGAAGGCTCGATTTTAGGCGCCCTCAAACCAGCGACGCACTAAACAAAGAGGCAGTTTTGATGGGTCTCAACGACCAACTGTAATTATGAGCCTCGCCAAATTTTGGAACTTCAGTGCATATAGTTTGGCACATGGACGCGCATAACTTTGCGGGTCGTGTCTTGTAGTTGATATGCTTTGAGTGAAATAGATTCTTCAGCCCTAGCCCTGACAATAGGCTTTTAACTAACCTCGCAGCTCAAGCTGCACTTCGCGAGCTGTATTATCTAATGAACGGCAAAGACTCGTCGTTCAAGCGGGCCTATAAGGCTTGTTTGAGCTGTAGAAAACGCAAAGTTCGCTGTGTTTTTGCCGAGGGAGAGCCTATAAGCTCAGGCTGTCAACGATGTCGTCGCGAATCACGCGAATGCGTTGTGCCTACATCTACCAAACGCGGAGGGATCCAAAATGTGATTTCGGGCCGAGAGCGACGCCGCCGTGAACACCAAGCCAGAGAACAGCTTGCTCAGGCGGCTGCTATCAAAAATGAAGGCTGGCAGACTCGCGAAATTTACAACACCACCGATGCACTCTCAATCCTCAGTCATGTCGCACGGTCGTTCCCGAAACTCGAAGGGCGACAGCAGGCTGCAGATATTGCACCGTCCTACGACAGCGTTACCAAGACTGGATCTAAGGATCACACACAGCTTTCGGAGCTGAGTTTCATCGCAAATGACAAGATTCTTACTGCCGAAGATGCTCGCGTTTTTGCCGCTTTTTTTTTGGAGAACATGTGCCCCATATACCCAGGAATTCCCATGGAAGACAGATCTGTGGATGGGCTAGTAAAGCTTCCACTGCTTTTTGGTACAGCCTGTATGATTGCCGCCCGTTATTATGTTGCGTATGGCAGCGACGATGCTCTGCGTTCCCGGAGCTTCGAAATTCACCTCAAGCTCTGGATTTGGGTCCGCCGCAGTATGGCCCAACACATTTGGAGTTCCCAATTATCTGAATCTAAGGATACTGTGCTAACAAACTTGATCTTGAGCGAATGGGGGCCTGTAGCTTTTGAATTGCAGCCTGAAGAAATCGCTCGTTACCTCGCATTTCGGGGCACCCCGTCAGAGGAGTGGGTCAGAAGAACTACTCTTCGGAATTCAGATCGCACCTTGCTACTTATCATTGGCAATGCGGTTCGACTGGCCCAGGATGCAGGACTGGACACTTCAGCTACTTCGATTAATGTGGGACTGCTACTATCTGAAGTGGTCATCTCAAGCAGGATGGGCCGGCCTTGTATGTTGGCCAATATTATTCGCGAACCCCTCAGCTCGAAGCTCAATTATACGGTTGCTCAACAGGCCCAGGCAGAAATTCTCCAAATAATGGCAATGGCGAACGATATGCTATACCATTCGCGCGAGCACACACGGGACCTACTCTCGTCTGGTCGCTACTTGAGCCTGTTGTTTATGTTTGTGCCACATTTCGAAAATTGGATGAACAAATACTCGGGCCTATTCAAGAACGAATCCAGTCTGGACGTTATGGCTATTCTTTTTGGCGCCTACCACATCAAGCTCTATACCTTTTCTCTTGCCCTTAGTCGCCGGGGAACCCGAGCCGAGGACACTCCAATCATGAGCCGTGAGGGCAGTGCAGAGCCCTATGGCGGCTCTAGTACGCCAATCACTGGTCAAACCGATGGAAAACGCTCTGGTTATCATAGTAACGGTTCGCAAACGCCTACTATGTCCACGTCAAAAGCGCTCACTTGGGACCGGCAAGGAACTCAATTCATCAACATCGCTGTAGACTCGGCAAAGACGCTGATTGGAATGGCCACTACGTTCTTCCAACGCGGTCAGCTGGCGTTCATGCCAACGCGATGGGCTATGTATATTATTCACGCGATCGTGGTTTTGATCAAAACGCTGGTCGTTCTTCCTCCTCTCAAAACCAGAGACCGCGTGAGTGAGACTCTAAGCTTAACTCGCCAAGCAGCCCAGATTCTCGTTAATTCCGGACCTGACAGTTACCATGTCTGCCGCCTTTACGGCACCGTCTTGGTCAACCTCTGTACCCATTTGACCAGGGAAATCAGTCGGTCTCAGGAGGCTTCTAGAGCAGGTACTCCAAGTTTGCATCCATATCCAAGCGAAAATCACGCTCATGCAGATGCTCCACTTTCTGATAACGCTGCTGGGGATTCAGACCCCGGGTCTGCTTCCTCTGCTGCTCACACAACTACTACCACTTATTCTCCGCATGACTTAAAGTGCTCTCCAGACAACTTTCCACCCTCTCCGATGATGTCTGTACCTCCGGTACGCCACGGAGCGGGTAGTGAACTGTCCCATGCGCCCGCACCATCGGCTAGCAGCACTCCGGCATCAAAAACACAAACACAGCTTATGAATCCACCTTCGGGACTTCAACAGCCCCCGGTTCAACCCCAGGCTACGGATTCTCAACTTCCGCTGCCCCAGCATTTGCCTCCTCAGCAGCCAGCTCCCATGCAGCAGTCCGAGTACCAGCAGTCGCAGCAGGCACAACCACAGCCGCAGTCGCAGCCCAACATGCACGAAAACAGGTCTGGAAACGTGTTTCCTGGGCCCGTTGTGGGTGGTCACCGAGTTGATACTCCTGGTGGAAACGTTGGCTCGCAACAACCTCAGCCGCGGCAACCCACACCAGGCCAGTACGACCAGTACCAGCAGATGGACTATGGAATACCTCCTGACGTGCAATTTGCGCCCAATGTTGATTTTGACTTTATTATGTCTGGTGGTGACGGTCTCGGGTTTGTAGAACCATTTCTTGAGACCATTTCCAGAGGCGACTTCTTTGACTCTTATTGACCTCAAGATTTATTTTCCAATTATGAACTTAATGTAAATCAAATGCTTATTCTTTTGTATAGTTCTAAGATGTGGACTCATTCATTCACATTAACACACATTTCTCATCGCGATAACTGTCGGCATAATCTTTCTGCGACCTGCGCAAAAATCTATGACGCCGACGGCGAAGGTCTCTATCTGCATAGTCGAATGCACCTCCTTGAGCCAGGGCATCTGGAGATAACTTTGGATTCAATGGCAATAGCTCAGGTGATGAGTCGGATATTTGCGAAATCTCCATGCTCGAGATTTGTCGGCCAGACCGAGTTTTGCGACTTGGGGGAACAGCGTCCTTCCAGGTGGGTTCTTCCTCCAGGGGGCCCAAAGATTGGGACCCGTGATCTCGAGCAAACTCTCCCTGAGTATATGCTTTCTTGAATTCGGGAAAGCTAGGCGAAGGCGATTTCTCAAGTGCAGGGTCGCCCTTTGGCGCAGGATCGCTCTTTGGCGCAGGGTCTAGAGCCACCATACGGTAGAATAGCATGTAGGGACACAAATCCGTCATAGTCTGTTTAAAATCCACCTCAACAACTTTTTCGCCGTCTGGTGCGGCGTCATCGAAAAATAACCAGCGCTTTTCCTTATGTGCTTCTCGTTGTGTCCGGTGCCGCCGGGATCTTGACCGTGACCGCCACGAAAACGATCGCTTCAGATCCTCAGTCTCTTTTTTGCCTCCTCGCAGTTCCGAAACCATGCCTAAATAGTGGCCAGAGTGTATGCTGTTGCCTCTGTGGAAAATGGCCGACTCAAGTTCGAGCTTGAAATTTCCAAACGCCTGATCGCGGTCCGAGTCATCTGCTACAAATGAGGGCATGAAGATTGTTTCTGGTACGATGATTCTTCGATCATTCCTCATTGGCTCGCCATTGGGTCCCCAAAAGTATCGCTTCAAGCAGAAGCCAAGCACAGGTCGCGTTTTAGAGAAATGCTGAGCGACCTGCTGGGCCTCGAGATTGGCCATATTCGAAGGTTCAGCGCGAACATCGGCATAGAACGGCATAAGTTGCAAAAACATCCATGCCGGAAATGTAATCTCGTTATTTGAAGTCCACATTTTAACTTTGACGTCTTCGGAGTGGGTGCCTTCGCCAAACAATTGAGAGTAAGAAGGAAGCGGGCTGTCGACGCTTGTTGGTGATTGTAAAGACTGCGAAACAAACGACACCCCATCCCCCGGAGGAGTCTGCGGTTGAGATGTGCCGTCCTCAAGCATGCTTTCATGAAACGCCTGCGCGCGACGAGGAGATGCAACCCCCGTGGGTGTGTGGCTTAAGGTATTCATCGTGTGGGTAGAGACAATGCTGTAAGATCTTTGCCGGGAAGGCCAGAGACTCATATCTACCGAATCACCCCTAGCCAATCTGCGATTGACGCTGATGGAGTTGGCAAAGTACATCTCAAGGCACTCCTCGAGAAGCAGAGGCATATCGTCTTTTGTGCCTGGAACAGGGAGATAGAGAAGCTGTTCCGTGACAACTTTATGGTCGTCCTCTGCGTTTTCACGACCAGCGTGCGCAATATCGACCCTGAGAGTGAGTTTAGGCATTTTCAATGCGTCAGTCAAGAACGCGAAAAACTCTGCCGTATCCTGTTGCGAATTGATCGAGCCTGACGCTTGCCTGTCTGCGGCCCATCCGGCATTTGCACAAGCAGCCATCAATCCATGAACAATGTCCTTTGTAACTAGCTCTCCAAGACGGCATAGGTTTACAAAAAGCCGGAGCCATGTGGACAAGGCGCTCTTGGCTGGATCGTCAAAATTCTGGTATAGCAATGGCTCGAAATTCTCCATGCGGATAAACATTGCAAACAGCAAGCTGTCTATATAGCACGAGATGCCATTAGTGTTGACAGCGCCCTTGAGAACATGGCGGGAATCGACTTCCGAGATGGACACCACGACGCCTGCGAGAGCGTCCCGGTACTGTTCGAGCAAAAAAAGAGCCCTGTTAGGATCTTTTTGAGTGAAATCGTTCCTTAATGCGTTTCTGACCGACATCGTATCAATTTCTGGTATCGATTGCTTCACCTTTTCTAGTGTCTCATTTACCAATGCCTCCGAGGGCGGCGCCAGCGTCACACTGTTTGGCGGATTCAACTGTGGAGCTTTTGGAAAGGAGAAGAACGGCTCCTGTGAAAGTGCCCCATTGGATACTTTTATTGGAGGTGGTCTATTCGGTGTTTCAGGCAATTGCCCATCAGGCGCGCTCTCAGCCATTTCCGAGCTAAGTGGCCAAGTGTGGTTACAAGCTGCGAATGCACTAGATCCCCGGCTAAAGATTAGTGTCTTAGTAATGCCTACATGTGAGACCAAAGAAAAAGTCGGCGATAAGTCAGCTGCCTAGAGTTCGGAACTCAGGCTACTCCAAAGCAAATATGCCCAGGCTGAGTGAGACGTAGATGGGACCTAGACCTAGACCTAGACCTAGTGAACAATGCGGTCACCAGTTAAGATGTAGCTGACTACAGGGTCAAAATTTGGGCTGACAGTAAATAGTTGACTTAGAATCATTCAAAATCATTGGAAGCTATGGAAAAATAGCCTTTTGATTATTTTCACTGAACCTCACCGAAACTCATATACCCTGTGCCACCACATCAAAATACAAAACCTGCTTTCTCAACCCTTGCAGGCAATTTGCAGGGTAGGCAATGACGTAGTGGCTACCCTAGATCCACGATCTAATCCCCCTATGACCTCCTTCCTGCGGGTATTCCTGCAGCCACCTTCCAGACAAAGTGCCTACTTAGCTCAGCTAGTGTCCACCCAAGCTTTTCAAAAAAACAGAGCCCGCCCGTATAAAAGTTTGAAAGGCCCCTGGCCATACCGCGCGAGCACCAGATTCTCACGATTAATTCACCTACTTCCGGTTAACCAATTTGTGTTGAGAAACAAGCCCACTTTATTGAATACGGTCTATTTTCCAGACTCTCTTTCTACTAATTCCCCGGCAGCATGGGCAAGCTTCGCAAGATTTTTGCTCCAGAGGTCCACATACCTTCTGATGGGAGATCACAATACGGCCCAGAATCCTATGGATCCGTGTGCGAAGATGTCACCCCAATTCCTTCACAGCGCACCTCTCGTGAGACTCGCGAACGCACGCCGCAACGCAGCGGCTCCCTTACCGGTCGACGTCCCAGATTCGAGTTTGTGGACGTTGAGGTTGGCGAAAAACTCGTGCACACACACCGCCACCATTTGCGAACAGCTCGGCGGCAAGAAAAGCTAGGTCGCATGCTCAAGGACCTCATATCCAGGCATAAGGAAGCTGGAGAGTCTGACGACGAGGGTCCTGAAATAGATGCCCAGGCCGCCGCAGCCGTACAAATGGTGGCAAGCTCTACAGATTCACCCACACTTCTGTCGGCATTATTACAAGAGCTCCATCAGGACAAGGAGAACCGAGACCCTGGCGTTGTGTTGGAGGATCTTATGAATGCACGGCGCCAAATTCGGTTCGCTGACCGCTACGGGCGGGTTTCAAGCGTCGTTGGAAAAGGTTCATTCGGTGTTGTTCGCATCGCGCAGCGTCCGAGTCCTGTGGACCGTAATAAACGACTGCTGTTTGCAGTCAAGGAGTACCGCCGCAACACCGGTGAGTCTGAGCAAGCCTTCAATAAACGACTGGCAGCTGAATTCTGTCTGTCGTCATCTTTACACCATGTTAACATCATTGAGACTCTGGATCTAATTCGTGACGATGTTCACGGCTCATGTGGCGTCATGGAGTACTGTGCAGGCGGCGACCTGTATTCGCTGACGGTGGTAGCCGGCAGGCTGGAGAGGGTCGAGGCCGACTGCTTCTTCAAGCAAATCATGAGAGGCGTCGTATTTATGCACGATATGGGCGTGGCACACCGGGATCTTAAACCTGAAAACATTCTGCTGACTTCCTGCGGCTGTATCAAAATCACTGACTTTGGCAACGCAGAGTGCTTCCGAATGGCGTGGGAGTCCGATGTGCACATGTCCACCAACATTGCTGGCTCTGGCCCCTACATTGCTCCCGAGGAGTACCAGGACTCGGAGTTCGACCCACGAGCAGTCGATGTATGGGCAGCTGGTGTAATTTATATGGCTATGCGAACCGGCCGTCATCTCTGGCACGAGGCACGCACTGACGACTCCTTCTATCGCCAGTACCTCAAGGATCGCAAAAACCAGTCGGGCTATGAGCCAATTGAGGAGCTCGAGACCGAGAAATGTCGCAATGTCATCTACTCTGTCCTAGACCCGCGCGCAGGTCGCCGGCTTACAGCCCGCCAGGTGCTTCATTCTGAATGGGGACGAGAGATCAAAGTTTGTGAGGCTGGCGAGTGCAACCGTAATACACGAGAAACTCAGCAGCTTGATACGGCGGTGATTGCACCATTAGAGAAGCTGCATATCACTGAAGAACCCAGAGTGGCCACTGCACGTGCCGATACGTGTAATTGACGTTAATCCTCGTATGTAAAAATAGAGAACTCCCCATTGCAATTGCTTCTTGGAAGCCATTCTCATATCCATTCATTTCAAGTTTGAAATGATCGAGAGCACCACCTAGTGGCGATCCGTACTATGGTTGTAACTTGACCTGCTTAGGGTTCTGAGATGCATGCACGTCAGCTAGTTGGATCATTGTAAATTACTCTTTACAGTGAACATATTTATTTTCTTTTTAAAATCAAACCCTAGTCTACATCTGATCTATGTTCAAATTCCCCCTGGTTCAAAGTCTTCCGACTCTGTTTTACCAATTCTTGGCTCGTTTGCTTATTTTCGCCATATGTTTGTCGGCACCAGCAACCAGCCAAAGATGCCGACCCCTCGCCACCTGACTCAGCATCCGCCAGTTGTCTCCCCGATCCAAAGCAATTATAGTATTGATCACCAGAACAAATGAGTTGGACCGGATTCAAGAAGGCAGTAAGCCGCGCGGGCACTTCCGTGATGATCAAGGCAGGTCAAATTGAGCAGACTGTAGACCGCGAGTACGAGATGCAGGAGCGGCGATTCCGCACCATGGAGCGGGCCGCAAACAACCTCCAGAAGGAAGCAAAGGGCTATCTTGACTCCCTACGCGCAATGACATCCGCCCAGGTCAAGATCGCTGAGGTCATTGATGTCTTCTATGGCGACTCAGGCGCAGGTGACGTCGTCTCGACCAAGTACCTCGAGGCTGTGAAAGAGCTGGATAGTGAGACAGTCAAGGAGCTTGATGAACCGTATCGCGAGTGTGTTTTGGAGCCTATCACCCGCTTCACTTCATATTTTGTTGACGTTAACGAAGCAATCAAGAAGCGGGCCCACAAACTCAAGGACTACGACAAGCTCCGGGCTAAGACTAAGAAGCTAATTGACAAGCCCAGCGACGATGCTGGTAAGCTGCCTCTTGCCGAGCGCGAGGAGAACCAGGCTAAAGAGATTTACACTCACCTCAATGACCAGCTCACTGCAGAGCTGCCTCAGCTTATTGACTTCCGCGTGCCCTACCTCGACCCATCGTTCGAGGCGTTGGTCAAGATCCAGCTGCGGTTCTGTCAGGAAGCCTACACTCGTTTGGCTGAGGTTCAGCAATATCTGGAGCCCCAAGTTCGTGACGACTATGCCTCTGGTCAATTGGACACTGAGGTTGAGCACGCTCTTGTGAAGATGCGTGAGTTGACAATTGCCAGTCTTGCGAAAGCCTAAATTATATGACCATTTTTAGTTAAGTAAAAAACAAGAAAAAAGCAATTTACGAAAATGGTAGACGGAGAAAAGTCTTTTTCTCAACATCAGGTTTGTGAAACCGAAACCTTTTGGAAATAGCCACTGAAGTAAGTCATTTTCTTGGAGAAACGCCCCAAGCACCAGCCCCCATGCTTGCCCCAGTTGCTCCACATTATATAACCGCCGGTTTCGGAGCTGACTCTGACACTTTATCCAAATGACAGAAATTAAAAAAATTGTTGTGCTAGGAGGTGACCACGTTGGCCCTGAGGTCACTGCCGAGGCAGTAAAGGTTCTCAAAGCCGTAGAGGCCGCTGGAAAGGGCGCTTTCTCGTTCGACTTCCAGGAGCACCTCATTGGCGGTGCTGCTATCGACGCTACCGGCAGCCCTCTCCCCGATGCCTCTCTTGAGGCTTCTAAAGCAGCTGATGCCGTGCTGCTCGGTGCAGTTGGTGGCCCCAAATGGGGCACCGGTGCTGTTCGCCCCGAGCAAGGTCTGCTCAAGATCCGTAAGGAGCTCAATCTCTACGCTAACCTGCGTCCTTGCAACTTTGCCGCTGAAGACCTCCTCAAGCTCAGTCCGCTTAAGGAGGACATTGTCCGCGGTACTGACATTCTGATTGTACGTGAGCTTGTAGGTGGCATCTACTTTGGCGAGCGTGCTGAAGACGACGGTTCGGGCGTAGCTTGGGACACTGAAAAATACTCCGTCGAGGAAGTAACCCGCATCACCCGCATGGCAGGCTTTTTGGCCCGCCAATCCAACCCTCCCCTGCCCGTGTGGAGTTTGGACAAAGCCAATGTGCTCGCGTCAAGCCGTCTTTGGCGCAAGACGGTCACTGAGGTTATGGAGAAGGAGTTCCCAGACCTGACTCTGCAGCACCAGCTCATTGATTCGGCGGCCATGATTTTGGTCAAGAACCCCACTCAGCTCAATGGCGTTGTTATCACTTCTAATATGTTTGGCGACATTATCTCTGACGAGGCATCCGTAATTCCAGGCTCTCTCGGCCTTTTGCCCTCGGCCTCGCTGTCTGGTCTGCCCGACACCAACTCTGCCTTTGGATTGTACGAACCCTGCCATGGCACTGCTCCGGACCTGCCTGCCAACAAGGTCAATCCTGTTGCTACGATCCTTTCCGCGGCTATGATGCTGCGGTTGTCCCTTAATTTGCCCAAGCAGGCCGATGCCGTCGAACAGGCAGTTCGCAATGTTTTGGCCAATGGTGTTCGCACTGGCGATTTGGGCGGCAAGAGCTCGACCACTGAAGTTGGCGACGCTGTTGTCGCTGAAGTCACCAAGCTGCTTCAGTAGATCTAGTCTGGAAACGTTCCTGGCAATTTGATAGTATGAAAACCCACTTCTATAAGCACATGATGAAAAATCTTTTAGAATGTATACAAAATGGTAAAGAAAAGATGAATTTTAAAGCTTGTGGCGTCCGTCCTCAATGCTGTACCAGTTGTCTGGGGTCAGGGGGACGTAAGCGTCCTGGTAGAGCCAGTAGATCTGTTCATCAGGAGAGGGCAGCTTTTGATTGCGGAACTTCTTCTTCTGAATCTTGTTGTTGCCAGTGGTCTCGATCTCGTCGACGTACTTGATAAAGACAGGTACGGCGTAGCGAGGCAGCTCCCTGAGCAAGCGCTGAGCAAGCTCCTTGCCATCAGGCTGTTTCGCACCCTTATTGAGCTCGATAACGGCAAAGCCGGCACGGCCCTCGTGTTTGGGCACCTTCACACCGACGACGACCGCCTGGTTAACAGCGGGATCGTGGGTAATGAACTCTTCGACCTCGTTAGTCGAAACGTTTTCAGACTTCCAGCGGAAGGTGTCACCCATGCGGTCACAGAAGAAGACTTGGTTGTCCTTGTTCATGCGCAGGAGATCACCAGACCGCATCCAGCAGTCACCTTTCTTGAACAAATCGTAAACGATCTTCTCGTCCGTAGCCTTCTGGTTGCCAGTGTAGCCCTGGAAATCAGACTTGATGTCCTTCGGGTTCAGCTTGAACACAAACTCACCAGGCTCGTCTGCAAGTGCACGACGGCCAACGCCAGTCTCGGGGTCACGGAACAGGTTCTCCGGGTCCTCGGGGTCGACAGCAGCAATGCCAATCTTGGCAGCGTGCAGCACCTTCGTAGCCAAGTCACCAAAGGCACCGCACGAGCCGATACCGAACTCACCCTCCTGGTGGTTGGTGATCACAAACGGGAACTCAGTAGCTCCGTAGAACTCGTTAATGATGGGGATGTTGAACCGCTCCTTGAATTTGGCCCAAACATCTGGGCGGATACCATTACCGCAGGCCATACGAACGCGATGGGCAGTCTCATCAGGAGTTGTGGGAGCATTGAACAAATAGCGGCAGGTTTCGCCGACGTACTGGATCACAGTGGCGTCGCACAACCGGACCTGAGTCCAGAAAGTAGTAGTCGAGAATTTGTGGCCAATGGCAAAAGTTGCACCCAGGTGCAGGCAGTTAAGGAAGCCCAATACAGCTGCTGTCGAGTGGTACAGAGGCATGGAAGTGTAGAACACATCCTTGGCATTCATAAAAGTGATGGAGCCGTACATCTTGGCACCCATAGAAGCCTTCTTCCAGGACATGACAGCAGCCTTAGGCAGACCAGTGGTACCGGAAGTGTAGATGTAGCATGCAGGGTCCCACAAGTTGGGGACGGGGCGGTGCGAGTCGGGCAAGCGGTAGCCGGTGGCATCCTCGACCTTGGCTCTGAACGCGTCGTCGTGGTAGACAATATTGGTGTTGGTGGGTTTGAAGTGCTCCTCAACCTCGCGGCCATTCTCGCTAACCTCATCGTCTACAAGCAGCAAATTGGCTTTAGCGGTCTCGACGCAGTGGATAAGAGAGCGCCCCTGCAAGTTGTAGTTGATAAGAGCCGGCACAGCACCCAAGTTCCACAGTGCGAGCCAAATAAAGACAAAGGAATCCTTATTCACAAAGTCGACGGCGACAACGTCGTTGGGGCGCACGTTATACTGGTTGTAGAGAACGTCAGAGTATTTGAGGACCATGTCGTAGGCCTGCTTCCAAGTGTACTTTTTGACATCAAACAGAGCTTCAAGAGACTTGGAGCCGTTGACCTTTCCGGAGCGAGGCTGAGGGTAAATAAGGTAAATCTGATCGGGCTGAGCCAGCGCCCAGCTTTCAAAAGTGTAGAAACCGTTGATGCGGTCCCGCCATTTGTCGAGCAGGCCGCTCAGGGCGGAACCAACGCAACGGTGGACCAGCTTCATATCATTCGTGATTCTGGATTTGGCGTCAATGTAGCCGCCCAGAAGAGCAACCAAGGCAGCAGTCTCAAGAACAGGCATTCGTGGTTTTTTTAGGAACTAAGAGTTGGTCGTATTAATTGCTAATCCTACAAGATATATGCGGGGCGGCCCCAGGCACGTGATTTCTCTACCGAGGTCGGGGCGGGGGTGCATAAGGCCCTTGCCTACTAGACAGACCTATGGCTCTAGCTCAATTGATCTTAAAAGTGGTTTAAAGCACGATCATGGATTGTGAATTGTAGGATTTTATAGCTACGCTTCCTGGTAGGCATATGTGGGTCCAAAGGAAGGAAATATAGGCGTTATCGGTCGGAGTTTAGAAGCATGTGATAGCGGGTCTACCCACGCCGTCGCATCACTTGGAATATATATCCACTAAAATCGCATCAAATAGCTATTGAATGAACTTTGCCGACTTAATACGGCATGTCAGGAGCTGGCTCATAGCCGGTGGTATGAGGAGTTCCCCGGATTTTTCGTAGAATTCTCCAGGTTTGTGTCCTGCAGGTGTTTTTCACCCCCCTGACTCAGGGTGTCAGGGGGTGTTGGGGTACTGGACTGAAAAGTTGCTATTTTTGGGCCAGTAATGGGCATACACGGCTAAACATCATATGTTAATTCTATTTCTCTTATTTAAATTCTGCCAAACTAAAAAGTTTAGCTCCAATGCATCCGGGGCCCGTGGTGGTTTGACAGATTCGCTTAGTCAAAATGTTTTTGTTTTCATACTGGATGCAGCCTAATTAGGAACGGGTGAGAGACCCAAAATAAACATAACGCTCGAAGCTGCAGAAACTGTTTATCATCCCAAGCAGCCCATTTCAACTTTCACAACAAAGTTGAGCATCCAATGTCGGACATTGGTGAAATCCCGGTTATTGAGTTCCTCAAGGACAAAATTTATTTGGGCGCCTACAGTTCAGCGCCCCAGGACACTCGGAACCAAGTCTACTTCACTGTCGACGATGTTTTGCCGTACAACAACTTCCACCATGATTTCGGCCCACTGAGCGTAGCACACCTCTACCGTTTCGCAGTGATTCTCCACGAAGTTCTGGGCGACGAAGATAACGCTGGCAAGGCTGTTGTTTTCTACTCGAACACAGATCCGCGAGCCCGCGCAAACGCGGCATGCATGCTCTGTAGTTACATGGTGCTCATTCAGTCGTGGCCGCCCCATCTGGCGCTGGCGCCAGTGGCCCAGGCTATGCCTCCGCTTATGCCGTTCCGTGATGCCGGCTATTCGGTCGCCGATTTTGGCCTCACCGTGCAAGACGTCGTCTACGGCGTATGGCGGGCTAAGGAGAATGGTCTCATTGATATCCGTAATTTCAACCTCGACGAGTATGAGCACTATGAGCTTGTTGAAAACGGTGATCTGAACCTTATCGCACCCCACTTTGTCGCTTTTGCGTCCCCCGTACAGGAAGACTACAGCGCTCCTCTTTCCCCTGCATTTGAGCAGGTACTGGAGTACTTTGACGCTCACGATGTGAAACTCGTCGTACGGCTTAATTCACATCTATACAACCGCGAAGAGTTCACCAAACGCAATATTAAGCACATTGACCTAGTGTTTGACGATGGCACTTGTCCGTCAATGCTGTTTGTCCAGGCTTTCATTGGCGCCGTAGAGGGCGTGATCAGAGCCGGAGGTAAAATTGCCGTCCATTGTCGTGCTGGACTCGGTCGCACGGGCTGCCTGATTGGCGCCCATCTTATTTACACCTATGGGTTTACCGCCCAAGAGGCCATTGCATATATGCGGTTCTTGCGACCAGGCATGGTAGTTGGACCTCAGCAGCACTGGTTGTATCTTCATCAAAACGAGTTCCGGGACTGGCGTCGCACAATGACCTTGTCGCGGATTGCCGACGATTCGCTGGCCGGATATAGTCCTCTCATCCCCGTTGAAGAGGTCTTGCAGTCCCCGCGGCGGATGGCGTCAAATTCCTCGCCACCTCGTACCCCGGAACGCAGCATTCTGTCCACCATCAGCAGCTCACACAATGCTTTGCCCGTTCCAACGCCTGGGCAGCCCCGCAAGTCGCCCTCTCCGCTCCGTGTTGTGAGCCAAAACCACTCTATCGCTGGTCCGCGGGCTTCCAAGTATAACTCCATCACTGCTTGCAGTGACAATACCACTAACTCCGATAACGAGGACGATTCTGGCAAAAACTCAGACATGCTTTCCATGGGCAGAGCTCGCCGCAATATCACTGAGCACTCACTTCAACAACACAAAGTTCTTGGTCGCCAACTACGCGTCGTGTCCAACCCGTCTCCGCGTCGCCGTCGCCAGTTTTCCGGTATGGATTCCGTATCTCCGGCGGCCTCAATGCGTCGGACCTCGCGTGTTTCCAGTATGATGCCTAACGGAGTTCACAAATGAAATGTCTAATTATACAAGGAGGGATATGGAGCCAGACTGGAGCGCGCACAAAATTCTTTTAGAGAATCCCATGGCCAGCTTTCACGAGTCAGTACGTCTATTTTTATCTAATAACTAAATCGATAAATCAAACATTTGATCTGCGTTTACCGCTTGTGGAACCAGAAACGATGATGCATGCTGTTTACAAGTCTGGCACAAAGGCAAAAAAGAGGTACGCGTCGTTTTTGTTCACTACTCGAACCCCCGCATTTTATGGATGTTTCTCATTTGTATGATTTCTTGGCAGGAGTCTATCTAAATTGCACATTGAATGAACCTTTCCATCTATGGCCATTCCTCCTGACACAAATTCCACATTCTTGCAAATCAAACTGTGACCGGGTGCACGGGACTTTGCCGATCCCGACATGCGCTCAGTTGCAGAAGACGTTGGGGCCAGGGTTAAGAGGTGGCTGTTGACCGGGAGGCTTTTCCAGCGCCTCGAAATCGAGGCTGAAGCTTGAAAAATAGCTACAAATTTTTTTTGGTGCGTCGGACACGTTGTTCAAGAATACACTCAATGCTTGTGCTGTATATACACATTTTTTGAGTTTTAGCCCAGAATCATCTAAGTTTGTCAAATCGCTTGCTCCCAAGGTTTCTTTTTTTTACCAATGCGGCATATGTAGCTTTCGGCATCGGGGTTGCAGTTAACCTTCAGCACGTTCCCGCCCAGTCGCTAGTGATATACGTTTATTCCTCGACTTCATCAAGTATGCTTAACTGACCAGCCAGTGTTTTACCACCAATGCGAAAATAGCCAAGAATTAAGGGACTTTTTTTGTCGGGCCACGCCAGACAAAGGATGCAGGCAGGCAAGGGGGCCGTTAGCTAAGCTATGCTGCAGGACCGACCTGCTCCACTACTAAGTCTCTTTTGCGCGTCAAAGTATTGCTCTTTGTAATTTGATTCCAGAGATTTGTCTACAGAAATGAAGGCGGCTCTGTTCTCTCTACTTCTTGCCTGTACCTCTGTGGTAGAGGCCAAGGACAGTGATAAAAACCCCTACGTTCCTGCTCATGTTGATTGCCCCCAGGACCCGAGTTTTGTACGCAAAGCAAATGCCTTGAGCCCCGACGAACAGTCCTGGCTTAAAGGCCGTGACGCGGTCACGAAGCCAGCCCTCGTCGACTGGCTGAAGAACTCAAATCTCACCGACTTTGACCCAGAATCGTTCCTATCTAACGATACCATCCGAGTTGCTCTCGCCTTCTCGGGTGGTGGATATCGAGCAATGCTTTCAGGTGCTGGCCAATTCGCCGCACTAGATAACCGTACAGATGGTTCCACGGAACATGGCCATATGGGTGGTATTGTCCAGGCGGCCACCTACGTTTCTGGTCTATCAGGCGGCAACTGGCTTCTTGGCTCGATTGTCGTTAACAACTTCACGAGCGTCCAGGATCTGCAAGCATCCAAAGAAGTCTGGAATCTTGGCAAGTCGATCTTTTCTCCAGGCGGAATCAATGTTTTCAAGACTCTAGGCTACTGGGACGATATCATCGACGATGTCGAGGCCAAGAAGGATGCTGGCTGGAACACCTCGATCACCGATCTCTGGGGTCGTGGTTTGTCTTACCAATTCTTCAACTTCAGTGATGGCGGTCGCTCTGTTCACTACTCTGACGTTCGTGAGTATGATGCTTTCAAGAACCATGAGATGCCATTCCCCATCCACGTCACTGATGGCCGTGCACCCAACACCCTCATCATTAACCTTAATTCGACAGTGTTCGAATTCAACCCGTTTGAGCTTGGCTCCTGGGACCCCAATTTGTACTCTTTCACCGATCTGCAGTATCTGTGCTCAGATACTGATGACGGCAAAAGCCAGGGCAATTGCACTAACGGCTACGACAATGCCGGTTTCTTAGTCGGAACTTCGTCGACCCTCTTCAACCAGTTCTTCCTGCAGCTTAACAGCACAGGCATTACGGGCCCTCTATACAAGTTGGCTCGGGAGTTACTCACAGATCTCGGTGAGAAGAACGACGATATTGCTCTTTACTCACCCAATCCCTTCTATGGAGTTGATTATATCTCCAATGGTGTTTCAAATTCCGACGTGCTGGATCTGGTTGACGGTGGTGAAGATGGCCAGAATGTGCCTCTGCACCCTCTCATCCAACCGCAGCGTGACGTGGATGTCATTTTCGCCTTTGATAACTCGGCAGACACCGACGATGACGCCCCCATTGGAGCTTCGTGGGCTAACGGTACTTCCCTTGTCAAGACATATGAGCGTCAGTTTGCTTCACAGGGCAATGGAACCATTTTCCCCTACGTCCCTGATGCCGATACTATGTTGTACGGTGGCTACCTTGGTCAGCCTACTTTCTTCGGCTGCAACCGTACCAATCTGACCACTTTGTTCAATGACAGTCTCCCTGAGGAGGACCGGTTCTACCCACCTGTGATTGTGTTTATCCCTAACACCTATATGTCCTACGAGGCGAACACCTCTACCTTCAAGATGTCCTACGACGACGATGAGCGTGATGCCATGATCAACAACGGCTATAACATTGTTACCCAGCTCAATGGTACCTTGGACGCGGAGTGGCGTACCTGTGTAGCCTGCGCCATCGTGCTTCGTGAGCAGCAGCGCCGCGGCGAGTCGCCTACTGAGCAGTGCCAGAAGTGCTTCACCAACTACTGCTGGAATGGTGAGATTGTGGCCAAGTCTGACGATGGTAGCTTCAAGAACCGCCGTGACGGTAAAAACGTCGAGGCAGCTGTCGCTTCGGAGACCAGTGCTGCTGCTGCTTCTAGCTCGGCCGCATCCAGTTCAAGCTCGTCTTCCAAGAAGCACAACGCTGGCGCTGTCACTGCCCCCCAGACTTCTCTTTTAGCTCTTATGATGGCAGTTGTCTTCTCCTGGCTCTGATCTTGTTCGATATACTTTTTGGTTATAGCTAGCCAGGAAGTTCTCCGTAGAGTACTATTTTTTCTAAATCAAATCGCTACTCCCAGAAAGCATCAATAGCTTGAACGTAACCTTGGTTAAAAGCCCAGGTCATTTCACTCGCACCTTTGGCCTTAATGTGCTCAGCAAGGCGGGCAGTTTTCATAGCGTGTACCCGGCCTATCCGAGAGCCATTGAACTCCGCAAACTTCTGAGAATCGGCAAACCCACGACGGAAGCCATCCTCGAAACGCCAGAATTCCCAGTCTTTACCTTTGTCAACGCCGCTCCAATAGTTCTTGTGGGCATCAAATCGCTGGCTCAGCTTATCCTCGAGCTTGTGATTGCTATTTTGCTGCGGCCATCGGAAGGCGTTCCGATCACTCATGGCCCGGAAATCCCATGAGCCTCCGCTGCCTTGCATAAACTTATAAGTCCAGAAGAACGCGCCAGCACGGGTATTGAACAAAAAGCAATTAAGCTGATGAGAGCCATACTGACTCTCGAGCTGACCTCGGTCGCCATTGGATCGTTTCCAAGAATCTTCACTAAGACAGCAAGAAAATTCACCGACTAGAGTATCGACATCATCATCGCCAGGAACACACTGAGTCGCGGTGTCGACGTGCTCGTTTGCGGACTTCTGGCAATCGTTTTGGGAAAAGGTACGATACACATGAGTATCAATCACGAACCCAGAAGTCTCAGGCGCTTTCGAAGACAGCGAACAATTGATTTTTTTAACTTCGTCCCGCCATTGCTGTAAATTCCATGCGTCCGAAATAACCACGGGCAAATCAGGGGCTACTTGGCGAACTGCCCGCTGTGCTTCAATGTAATATTCAAAGAGTTTGTCCTGTCCGGCGAGTGGCTCGTTGGTCACTTCCAAGCCAACCAAGTTGTCAAAGCCATTGAGATCCTTGGCAATAAATTCAACTGCTTGGACAGCAAGTTTGCGGTAAGAAGAATGATGGAAGAACTCTGCTTTACCAGAGTTTGTACCCGAATGAGCGTCATTGTTAGCTCCACCTGGTACGGCGTGAAGATCAATGAGAACACCAATGTCATGCCTTCCGGCAGCCTCGATGATACTGCGAATAGCGTCCCACGACCCACTGTAGACTTTTGCGTACTTTTGAAACGGTGTTCCCTTTACGAATTCACCATTGGAGACGTTCCAATAGCCAATGGGCAATCGCACAGACGTGACACCACGGTCTCGGAGCCACTGCCAGTCATCGTCGGTCATGAATGTTTTAAACTTTTGCTCCCATTGGTTTTTCATGTCCTCTATGCTTTGCCCACTTTTTTTTGCACCCTCAAGGGCTGCCAGCTCACTGTCACCTTTGGCTTTATCAGTAAAGAGCGAATTGTCAATCCATTTTTCCTGGACAAACAGTGCTCCAATGTTCGGACCAAAGTGGAAACGATTTCTGTAAATTGCTCGTTTTGAGATATTATCACCGCTAACTGCCGGCTGCTCAGCGATTGCCGGTTTGGATTTGATTTGGCTGAGTACTGAGGAGAAGCCCATCTTGAAGGTGTGAAGTTATGATGAAGCAATCTCCTTTGGCTGCGCCCAGTTTCATTATGCATAGCGCCCTGCAGGATCTGTGTCCGAGCGGGTTTGGACATTACAAAGGCTTAAACTAGAATTAGATTCACCGGCTAGTGGCAAAAAATAGAGCATGTCAGTCTATAATATGAATATTTAATGAACACGCTCATCTTAGTTCAAGGCATTGGCAACAATTTCGGCGGCTTTTTCCAAAGTCTTGACCATTTTCACGCACTCTTTGCGACGCTCGACAACAAAATCGCTTTCCTTTAGCAACGACTCGAAAGAGTTATCCTTGTAGAGCTTGGCCAGCAATTCACTTTGCAAGTTCTGCTTCGAGCGCTCAACCAGGTTCAGCATAACAGCCTTGGGCACCATATCGATTGTCGTCCGCTTGACAATGTTGAAATAGGACTGGATAAGCAGCTTAATGACGTCCGTCTCCATGAGTTCCCGCTCACTTAGCGTACCAGAAGCCTTGAGTACTGCCGGCGGAGCCTCCATGGCAGCCATCTTCTTCTTTGTTGACTTACCACCAAAGAAAGAACCAAAGAAGCCCTCCTTGGAGTTTCCAGGTATTTCCGGAGTAGGTGACGTCGTCTGAGTCTTACCCTTAGGTCGATGCTTTTCTGAAACAATCTCCATCGCCTCGTGGCCATCAACGAAGTCCGGGTGACCAGTATTGATATAGGAGGCCTCCATTCCAACCATGTCGCTCACCAGCTTGTTTGTGGGCAGCATGAGACTCTGCAGATAGAGCAGAGTCTCGCTGTGAAGTTGATCCCGGAGCTGCGGATACCGCTTGAATATAGGCTTCTGCAAAATACTTGACACAATCCTGACCAGCTCTTCGTAAATGAGGGTGACGCAGCGAATAGACGGCTCTTCAAATCGGCGGATCTGTTGCTTCACGATGACTTCAAAACCCTGAGTAGCCACAAACAACGACGGAGTCGATCCGGACGAATTGTAGAGAATTGTGCGGATGTCAACGTCTTTAACGTGTTCAAAGGGGTCGATTGCCCGCACGCCCGTAGCGAATAGCTCGTGGAAGACAAACGAGATCCGGGCACCGCCGCTGAGCTCTGTAGAGCTCAAATCGTCGCTGTTGCCATCCAAAATAGTGCGATATTCGTTGGCCATTTCGGTGATGATATTAAGCAAGATGTTGGATGCTGAACCCAGCATGCTCTCGTCTCCGAGTTGGTCCAGCTCCTCGCGGTATTTTGCGAGCGTGCTGCCGATTTTGAGCTTAATAGACGGCAGCGTTGCCTTGATGTGGGTGCTCAGAATGTGGTTCAGACGGCGAGCCAAGAAAGGTGTACCGCAGTACTCGGCATTGTTCTGATACGACGGGTGGGTCTCAAAGAACTGGCGCTCATACTCCAACGCTTGGGAAATAGACTTGTTATTGTTGATGTCCTGTTGTCCACGGTTGATGACGGGCACAAAACCGTACTTGAGCTTGATAACCCGAAGGGCAAGGATATCTACAACGTCGGTGCCGCGATCCATAAGGTCGATTTTCGTGAGAACACCTATGGTGCGGGCACCCTGCGGGTCGACTTCGCGAGCGAGCTTAAGTCCGTCGGAGTTTGCAATATCCGTGTTTCCGGCAGTCACAGACAAAATAATAGTGTTTGGTTTTGAAATGTAGGTCAAGATCATGTCACGGATCTGGTTCTCGATATCCGCGGGCTGATCACCAACCGGAACTTTGGTGAGACCGGGCAGGTCAATCAATGTAAGAGTGAGCACATTGGGGCTGAAAATGCGCAGATTGATCGGAGCAGGCGAGATGCCGACATTTTTGCCGGTTGTGCGCTCCGTCTCGTCTTCGATTTCCTGACGAATAGCTTCAAAGGAGTAAAAGCGCTTGTCGGGCGCATGCAAAAACTCACCCCACTCGTCAGCATTATCACCAGGCTTAAGCGTATATCCATCGGGCAGCTTTTGGTCTTTGGGTACATTGGTGAGCTGCAAAACCAGCGGTCGTCGCGTGACGATGCCAGAGCCGCGAGGCAGAAAGTCGCGCCCAACGATGTTTTCAAGGACGGATGATTTACCACTTGATTGTGAGCCAACTACGGCAATCTGCGGTAGATCAATCGGATTTGTAGTCGTACCGAGGGCTGCAAACGCATCCTGGAGCTTATTTACCTCCGCAATCAGATGTTGGTCCATAGCTATTGCCACGTTGATTACGTTGGAGAACTGATTAGGTAGACTGGGATTAGGCTATTCACTGGAGTCATCACATGTGGAATATAGACCTGAAAATGAAGTAAGTACATAAAAGGCTTGGTTGGAGCCAAATATTTCAGAATATAAACTCTCAATTCTGGGATCGAAATTCAAAACTTTGTGAAAATGATACTGAAAACGTATCGTATCGAACTATCTATACAGTCAGGAATAGTACATTAATCCCGTAATACATCAATCCCATTCCTCGTCGCTTTCCTCGTCGTCGGATCCAGCAACTTTGCCTTTTCGTGCACTCAGTGCGGCCGCCAATGCTGAAGCCATAGTTGCACTGCCTTGAGCACCAACCGGTGGTGCCTTAGGGGCATCTCCTTTAGCTTCCTGAAGGATGATGGAAGGTTTATCAAGATGAGACTTGTCAATTTTGCGCAATTGGCCCATGCTGGATCCTTGGATTGATGCTAAAAGTGCAGACCGACCAGCGTCCATACCAGCTGGAGGTGCTGCTGGCGCTGCAGCCGGAGGAGCACCTGGAGCTGGTGGGATTGTAGCAGGTGGGGGTCCAGGTGGAGGAGGGGGTGCAGCACCAGGATGGCCTGTTGGAAGGGGAGGGGCCATTGGGGGCGCTGAAGCGGCGGGAGCTGAATGTGCTGCTGGAAGAGGCGGAGCAGCCGGAGGGGCAGCTGGAGGAGCCATAGGGGGTGTCGGAGTAGCAGCTGGAGGAGCCATAGGAGGCGGCGGGGCGGCAGCTGGAGGAGCCATAGGGGGCGCCGGAGCGGCAGCCGGAGGAGCCATAGGCGGTGTCGGAGCAGCAGCTGGAGGAGCCATAGGGGGCGCCGGAGCGGCAGCCGGAGGAGCCATAGGAGGTGCCTGAGTGGCAGGGGTTGGATGACCTGCTGGAAGAGGTGGAGCGGCCGGTGGTGCCATAGGGGGCGCTCGAGCGGTAGAAGCTGGATGGCCTGCTGGAAGAGGCGGGGCCACGGGAGGTGCTGCGGCTGGAGGTGCTGCGGCTGGAGGTGCTGCGGCCGGGGGTGCTGTGGTTGGAGGTGCTGCTACGGGGACAGGATGGCCAGCAGGAAGAGGAGGCGGCGTAGGTGCCGCTGAAACTGGACTGGGTGTAGACACAGGAGCTTGAGCTGGAGGCCTAGGTGCTAATGGAGGAGGCGCCGAGTAGCCTGAAGGAGCTGCTGGTGGAGGAACTGCAGCAGGAACTGCAGCGGGCCGAGGGGGCGCAGAAGGGGGTGCGGGAGCTGCTGGAACCATTGGAGGTGGGGCCTGGACTGGAGTTACTGGAACAGGTCGTGGAGGAGCCGCTGGTGGAGCTGCCGGAGCCATTGTGGCTACTGGAGGCGCTGGAGTTACTGCTGGTGCTCCCTGACGCGGTGGAGGCGGAGGAGGTGCGTTGGACCGTGAAGGAGGCGGCGGTGGTACAGCATTTGTACGTGGTGGAGGGGCAGGTACCGCCTGACTAGCAAGTCGCGCTGGTGGAGGAGGTGGGCCACTCGCGGCGGGGGGTGGTACTGGGTCGCGTTGTGATAGCGCCGGGGCCATTATTATACCCGCTGAGTGCTCCTTTTTGGCTAAACCTTGCGTGGTCGGAGGAACTCCAGGGGCAGAGGATCCAGGGACTGCTGGTGGAGGGGGCACTTGCGGAGCTGGCGAGGCCGCCGGCGAATCATCCACTGGCCCATCACCGAGCTCGTTTCCATCAGCAAACCCAGCCGGCTGGGAAGGAGGAGGCGGAGGTCGGGGAGGAGCCCGTTTCGAATGAGCTGTAGGTCCAGATTGGTAAAATTCATCTTTGGGTTCGAATCTTCGCGGGAGGGGCGGCTCGAGACCAACGAGGGGACCGCCCTTTTGTTTGATAAAGTCCTTGATAAATTGGGTATTCGCGGCAATCATATCTTCCGTGATTCCTTGTTCAGCCAATTCAGCGTACAATTGTCGCCATTCTGCAGGGGGTTCTCCGTCGTAGTAGGTCTGGGCACGAAGTTGGTTTCGGCGGCGATGGGAACCGCTGGCGTCTCCGCGCGGGCCGGGAGCAGCAGGTGGCGCCGGAGGTGCCTGCGATTTCGATTTGGGAATAGCTGCGTGGTTGTTAAGAGTACCCTTTGATGCATACTTTGCCCGATTAATGACCTTTTTGTAGAAATGAGCCGCCTCGGATTTGTCCTCAAAGAGCAGGCCGCCTAAACAGTCTTCAAGCTCGAATGAGTGGAAAAACGTGCGATCCTGATGGTACTGGAAATCAATGTATAGTTCCTGATCCCATAAGACACCATGTGGCCCTGAAATATCCACAAGCTTCAGGTAGAACGTGTTGCCGACCAAATCGTTTACGAGGCATACCGCTCCACTCAGACCGGTGTAGGTCCATTTTGATGGATCTGGGTATGCAATATAAAGTCGAGCCACAGTTCGATCAATGATTTTGTTAGAGGCCTTGGGAACCACCCTTTTGATCTTTTTATCATCATCGTCTTTGAGTATACTCGAGCGCAAGCCGTGGCTGAACATCGTGAGGGTGGGTTAAAACGCTCGGGCTGAATCAGCCCAGCAGCCGGCTTTGGTTTGGCTCAAGGGCTTGGCTGATTTTTTGAAAAGTCTATGGCAAGCTGAATGTAAAACATTTGATTATTTCTAAAACATATTTTTTGTTAATGTTGATGATATCTTGGTGCTGAATATTTCGCGTTTGGTACTTGTAAAGATAAACTCTGACCGGCAAAATACTTTTGCTTACTTACAAAACATGTCTGGCCGTCAGGGTGGTAAATTGAAGCCTTTGAAGGCTCCCAAGAAGAAGGGTCCCGAGTTTGAGGATGAAGAGGACTTGGCTTTTAAGGCAAAGCAGAAGGCTGATGCTCAGGCCCGTAAGGATATGGCTGCCAAGGCGTCCAAGGGCGGTCCTATGGTTGGCGGTGGAATCAAAAAGTCCGGCAAGAAATAAAATGTTGGATTTTCTATCAACAATTTTTGACTTTCTAGATCGATTGCTTATATTTGTGACTGATATTTCACTTCTTTCGTATTTCCTTTGTCTAGTTTTTCCTATCTTACCAGTTTGCCCCTGTGCCTAGTTCGTCCTCTTTTTTGTTCAATCTAGACATTATACCAAGTCGTTATTGATTTCTTGTTGCGTCTCGCTTCGGCGCTCTCATTAGCTCTAAGATTCATATGCTGTCATACTTGAAGTAGCTCAAGTCTATACAAAGGAAATTCCTCACGATAATTGTCGTATGCTTTCGAAGGGAAAAAAAGTTCACTCGAGTGCAGGAGAGCCAAGTGAAAACTGCTCAGCATAAACCACTGCGTGAGCTTTCGGTCCTATATAGTATCCATTGTGATTTGGGTCAACCACATAATGGTGTTCGCCAGCACCTAGTCGCTGGATCAGCTCTTTGAATTCTGGACTCGAGCGATTGGTGTCAGGTGCATGGCCGTCCAAAAGCCGACAAATAGAGTCTTGACTTGCAGCATATGAAGGAGGGATTGTGCTGTCATACTCAGGGGCCACATGATACCGCAGCAAGTGTTCAAAGCGAATGTTTGCCAGCCGCCGGAGCGTAGTTTGGGCGGCCTCCAGCGAAGCAAAAGGCAGAGTCGCAACTTTTTCACCAACATAACATAGGAGGTAGGGCAACCCCGAATTATCTCTCACAACTTTGAGCATGTTGATCGAAGTTATAAATATAGAGTATCCCAGATGCTCTTCTTTCCGAGGCACGAAAATAATTCGCTCAGTTGTGAGATAGAGACGGCCACGGTACGAGTTCGATCGCAGATGGCGCGAGTGCGTTTCCGAGGGCACGCCCTCTCCATCAATCACCCATCCATGAAGCTGGCTCAACAGAATACATTTCGGGCACTTTATTTGCGTCTGATGCCGCTGGTGCCTGATCCATTCGCTGGTTTCGAACTTTGACAGTTGCCGGCCCATTGCCTGCAATAGGACTTCATTTGGAAATAACTCGGGTAGTTTTCGGCCAAAGCCAATGGCCGGCTCGGGAGGAGGGTGGATCTCGTCGTCTAGCATTTTGACTAAACCCGTACGGGATGTATTGGCTCTCGGAGCTGCTCGTGGTGAGAGCAATGGTGATGGGCGGGGGGACATACGTGGTGACATATGTGGTGACATCCGGGGCGACATCCGGGGCGACATCCGGGGCGACATCCGGGGTGAGTTTCTTCGCTTTTGAGTCCTGGCACCCAAACGCGATAGTGGATCGCTGGTGGGCTCTTTCATTGTGCTGAGTGAATTCTGGGCAAGTGGCAAAAGCGACCAAGTAGGGGCGGCGAAAACTGCTGGACGGGCTCCAGAATCACTTTTATTCGTTGGCAGGGGTACTCAGGTTGACAAGTAACTGGGACAAGGCACGTTTAGTTGCAGTATCTCCCCTGATTGTCAATGAGAACGTCGCGTCTCGCAGCGGTTCGGGCAGAATCTGGCGTAACGATTCACGGGCGCGAGGGTCGTCACTTAATCTTAGGTAGCAATGCACCACGTGCTTGAGTAATCTCGAAGAAGCTGGTTGAGCGCTGAGTAACTGCTGAACAACGCTCGCCAACACCGCGCTCACGGCGAAGAAGCGCTCGTACGTCTGACAGACGTAATTGAGTCCGATATCATCAACGAGTATTTTATGCACAATGAAGATGGCGACAGTTTTCGAGAGCTCCGTTCCTGTCTCAATAATCCGCAAGCACAGCGGGATGATTTCCGTAGATAATAAAAAGTTGACAACGTCTGTTGAATCGTCTTTAACGAGTGCACCCACAACGCCTAGAGACGTTAGCCGTAAAAATTCAAACGCCCGAGCCTTCGAGGTCGTGTTTAAAAACGGGTACAGAAACAAAGGCAGATGCGCCTTCAAAAACGCTGTCCTCGTCTGTTCGTGACTTGCAATACATTGCAAAAGAGCAAGCGCATTGCAAACTCGGTTTGAAGCCGCCATGGTCAACTGTGGCGGCGAAAGCAACGGGTACACCGAGATGATCTCTTGGAGGAGAATTGTGACCACGCCTTGCGAATGCCACAAGATCAGCGCAAGCTTTTCAAACTGTTCTCGTCTTTTACCGAGTTCCAACAGCGCATGCTCACGATTGGGGCCCCGAATAAGCTGGGCGACCCACACGTAGACCTGGTCTTTGTCCACCGCCGGACCTGCCGGCATTCCGTCTTCAGCGGGCTTTGCTCCAGGCACTGCACCGGCGTAGGCAACGCTAGAAGAATTCGCTGCTCTCGGTGCACCATTACCAACTTTGCCAGGCGTTTGGCTCCCAGGAGCACCGTCTTGGGGTATCCTGGTGGCATCCGGTGCCGGCGGTCCTGCGCGGCCCATTCCCTGGGGTGGCACCGCAGGTGTATAGGCGTGCGACATTTTTCAGACTGTTTTCTCAAGAAAATGATTTAATGGGGCTCGGTGAGGTACTGTGTCGACGCACGGTTCCCGGATTAACAAAATTGGGGGACCGGCGACGGGGAAAGTGAGAAAGTTGATTACGTGAGCGGGCTTTCAAGCAAGCCCAAGAGATATACCACTAGAGTTTGACGGTAGTAAAGCGCTACAGCCTAAGTTGCCTAAAGAGTTTCAAGCTGTTTTACGACCTATCAAGAAAGCACTTTATGGATTCGTCGGACATGTCTGTGGCACTGAATTAACATGTCAAGTACTGGCTTTCATAATTAAGTTTGACTGCAAACCTACTACTATGGCTGCTTCCTATAGCACTCTCAACTCTAGCTGCTTGGTCCCAACCAGGGTAGTTGAGTATTTCATGGTCAGGTTGTGTCTTGATTTCCCACTAGATTAGCATTGCACAAAGACTTTTCGTTGAAAGGGAGTTTTAAAAAGGCCCCAGCACAGCCTGAAAAAGATCTGAAAACGATATGTAGTAGCAGAGTTCTGTGAGATTTGACGGTAAGACTAGTTTTGGGTCTATGTGACTTTATGTTCTTATGGGTTACTTGATTATTGTCTGTGCATCCGTGAATCCTCACGACTCTACGGATTATCTTCTAATCAACCGAATACGATTAGATGCATATTGATCGAGAACGCGAACGCGAACCCGAACGCGGGATTAAACGTTTGAAAACCGTATGCATCCTAGTTGTAGATCCCGGTTTAGCCCGTTTTGATCGCTGGGACTACCGTTTTTGTCTAGGATTACGTAATGTAAGACCATAGTTGCATCTGATTTAAAATCCGAAAGCCGCCTTTGACATGAAACTAACAATCAAGGTTATATGAAGCACTGTACCTTTATTTTTCTCTCATTATTTGCTTTATAGATTGATAAAGTCTGTAAGATCATGTTTTCACCTACAACGCGTTAACACACGCTTTAAATAAGACTTGATTGGTCGCCAATAATTACCCGGTCGCCACCGCTGATCATACTTCGTGACTAAGAATCATTCTGGGACGTTTCGCTCATGCCTTGTATGACTTGGATGCTTAGAGTTCAAAATGTGATAAAAGCTCGAAATGCGAGACGAAAAATGCGAAAATATAGTCAGTGACTCTGAGCAGTAGTAACTTATGATGGTAGGGGCCTTATGCCCATCTAAAGAGTACGAAAAGTGATCGCTTCTGCATTGTTTGAGTGGTATTGGCGCGTCGCATGCAGGCGCAAGTAAGGTAAGGGCGCAGGGTGTGTGTTAACATTGTATCAGGAAAACTCTGACCTCTACTTGAATGTCAAAAGACGGAACGATGACAAGGTACAAGTTTGCAGAAACTGGCGTAAATTATAGCGAGCCTAAAAAATTGAGTCTGCAACTTCGTTCCCCTTAATGTAGCTTGAGCTTATTATGTTGTATTCCTTAAGAATGAAATTAGATGGAATAGAGCAGTCTCGTGTGAACAAGCATTGCTGTGCAGTTTTGCGCAACCTTCAACAAATGGCTACTACTTGCCGCAAAAAGGGTGTGTTAACCATTAGATACCACAAACACATGCCCACAAGGGTAGTTTATGTACTTAAACTGCAAAATGCTCAAAGTTTCCAAGTGCAGTGTCCTGTGGCACACTTGGCTAGGGGCTGATTTTGTTATATATCTATAGCATGTGACGGATTGCGAATCTGCAGGGCTTTTAGTAAGGATAATTAATAGTTCGATAAGAGACTGCCCGCCCCCCTTTGATTCTGGGCTATTTAAACTGTTTCTAAAGGCCCAAAGAGTTCCCAAGTGGGGTAAAAGTCAAAGTTGAATGCCCGAGCGGTTAATTAGTTGGCTCATGTGCTTAGCATTGTGTTTGCTGCAGAGTCGTGCAGGGCGCGCTGATTTTCCTCTTTTCTAGTACATAACTAAAGAAACCCTTACCCGCATTCCGGGGGGAAGCGCTGCCCGCCTCCTCTATAAAAAGCTTGTTCACACGTGCATGATCCAGAATTATAACATGAGCGAAACAAACAATACTGTTACCGACAAAATCGAGCAGGTTGCCACTACCGGCAAAGGTGAGGTCACTGACGCTGGCAAGGGTGCCAACACCCAGATTGACGAAGCCGCCAAAGGTGTTGAAGACAAGCTCCCTGAGGGCGCCAAGGGCTCTGTTTCTAAGGGCGTTGACGCCACCAAGAAGGAGGTTGATGGCGGTGTGAAGACTGCCAACGAACAGGTCGACAAGACCGCTAAGCAGGTCTCTGACGAGGTCAACAAGAAGACTGCTTCTGGCGACAAATCTGGCGAGTCTGGCTTTGCCAAGTTCAAGGCCAAGTTGAAGAAAGTATTCAACTAGATATTTTCCTTATCGCAACTCAACTGTAATCGTAGTTTTTGATATTCTTTTTAATCACCTGTTCGCAGGCTAATAGTTTTCTCTAGAATCAAACTACGAACTTTTATAGCCGCCATTGTTTGCACACAGCAACGCTTGAACTCATTGAATCAACGGAAAAGGGGAACTGAGCGAGATCAAAGGGGTTCTGAGCTACAGAGTGGTTCAAAATGCAATTGACTTTAGAGACGGCTTGTGTCGTTTGTCTTGTACTTGTAACTTTACTTTCTGTATGCCCTCCAACTAAACTTCTAGCATTGTTTAGTTAATTGCTATTGTTCACGGGCTATATTTGGCCACCCAGATAAAGCCCCTATGTTTTTCAGTCTTGATCTAAAAACTACTCCCAACAGAAATGCAGCTGCAAAAAGCTAACCTCGCGTAGCATAACAGCATAGCCAGGGCTTAACTCTGCCAAACAAAGCTGAATTTCGCAGAAAATTGCGCCACTACTATTTAAATATTGGGCTATGTCCCTTCAGGTAATAAATATATAAATCTTGTCCTCATTAAGTCAATTATGCTCACGTGCACAGTTTCTAAGGATCCACCGAAACATTACCTCTTGACTAAGCTCGTCAAAGTCCTTATTGTCCCCCCGCCACCCTCAAATGGAGTGGGCGAATACTGTCTAGTGACTCAGCATCATCCACCACTATGAACAACAAGAATGTGCCAGATATGCGCATTGGCAAGAAGTATCGAGTCGGGCGCAAGATTGGCAGCGGATCATTCGGTGATATTTATTTGGGTATAAATGTCATCTCCGGCGAGGAAGTCGCGATCAAGTTGGAGTCGCGGACGTCACGGCACCCCCAGTTACAGTACGAAGCACGAGTGTACAAAGCGCTATCTGGAGGCATCGGAATCCCATACGTTCGCTGGTTTGGCACAGAGAGCGACTTTAATGCGCTTGTTATTGACCTCCTGGGGCCTTCCCTCGAAGACTTGTTCAATTTTTGCAACCGCAAGTTCACTTACAAGACGACCTTGCTGCTGGCGGACCAGCTGCTGTGCCGTTTAGAGTTTATTCATGCGCGCTCTTTCATCCACCGTGACATAAAGCCTGATAATTTCCTCATGGGCATTGGCCGCCGTGGCAATCAAGTCAATGTTATCGATTTTGGTCTCGCCAAAAAGTTCCGCGACCCCAGAACCTACCTCCACATCCCTTATCGTGAGAATAAAAACCTCACTGGAACCGCGCGGTATGCCTCAGTTAACACCCACCTTGGTATCGAACAGTCTCGTCGCGACGACCTTGAGTCCCTCGCCTATGTTATCATTTACTTTGTTAGCGGCGGCCTACCGTGGCAAGGTCTCAAGGCCCAAACAAAGAAGCAAAAGTACGAGCGCATCATGGAATGCAAGCTTACAACCACTACTGAAACCTTGTGCCGTGGACTGCCCCGTGAATTCCAAGTGTTCCTCAACTACGCCCGCAACCTGCGGTTCGATGACAAGCCGGATTATATTTATTTGCGCCGCATCTTGCGTGACCTCTTCATCCGTCAAGGCTACACATACGACTACGTTTTCGACTGGACATACTATAAGCGCGATATTGAAAACCGGTCAGGAAGTCAGGACGAGACTGCAAAGGCAGCCGCGGGCGGTCCCTCGGCAAGCGGACCCATCGTGGGGCAGCTACAGAATCAAGGAAGCTCGCAGCAGCAGCAGTTCCAGAACCCGGCTCCCGGTCAGCAACCGTTAGGGACGCCACAGCAGCTTCAGAAGCCACAGGGCGCTTCTCAGCAGCAGCTCCAGCACCAGCAGCTTCAGGGCCAGCAGCAGAACGTCCAGCAGCAGACTCCCTTAACCGGAACGATTTCTACGCCTACCCAGGCTACTCCTTCTCCGGTTGGTGTCCACGGTGGCCTCCCTAATGCCCCTGGTGGGTTCACGGCGGGCCTCCAAGCAGGAGCCCCCCTCCGCATGCCTGTCGTAGCAGATGGCGATATCGACGATGATTATCGAAGAGCTCAGGCCGCACAGGCGGGCCAAATGAATGCACAGAATCCGATGCAGTCCCAAGACCCGTGGCTCTGATTGGGCTGAGTTGATGAAAAAGTGAGTGATTTCAAGGAGGCTAGGGGCACTATGCGCGAATGGCTGTTTCCGGGAATTTCTGCCGGAGTTTTGGCCTGCCATCGTCTCTCTGTTAGTCTGTCGATTGTTTCTTTTAATTTTTAGTGCCTCCCATGGAACAACATCTTGTTATTTTTTTTTTTTTGGTATATGGGTGGATATTCTCCACCAACGATGTTCAGAATTTTGGCACTAAAATATGGTTTGCATTAGAGAAAAAAAGGCTTTGAATTGTACGGGTCTTTTGCACATTCCGCTATATTGTTATGTACGTGCAGAGGTGTAATAAATATCTATTTCAAAGTAAACTTAGACACGCAGTCCATGCTTGGAATACATCGAGCATCGGACGTGCTTTTTCTCACCGGTGGCGGCATCGTAAATATTGCAACCGAAATTCGCGGCATGAGGAGGAGTGTAGAGATGCATTGAAATGGCTGGAACAGTGCCAGGGTTCTCCATACGGTGCAAGCCAAGCTTATCAGACATGTAGGAAACTTGATCGCGATGAAGATCAGTAACACGAGTGACCTTGAGTTCATGGGGCTCATCAGAGTTTGGCATATCATAGAGCGTCTCACGGAGAGTACCAGAAAGCATTTTAACCACACAGTGGGCATTGGCATGGTCGTGAATATCAGAACCACGCCCCGGAGTCCAAACCAGAATGAGCAGATTGGCCTTGTGGTTAATGTCACTAACGAGATTTCTCGTGTAGTCGTACGCCTTGTCCACAAAAGCGTACTTAGACCAGTCCTCATCGTTGCTAATATATTGGCTCAGACGCTCAATAAGGACATTCTCGTCAACTTCAGCACTATCCAGACCAGACGTAGGTCCGAGGATAGCCTTGACATCGTTCACAAGCCGGTCAAACTCTGATTGAACGTCAAAGTCTCTACTTTCATCAGATTCGTAGTCACTACTCATTTGATCAGAAATTGGGGACCCCACGGAGTCACACTCGACAAGAGCTTTCTTTTCCTTCCCCAGAGAATCTCCGGTTTGGTTGACTAAAATCTCCTGCAAGGGTCCAGCAGGGTCTCGCACTTGGGAATAGAAAGGCGCCATAATGAGAGGTGATTATTCAGAAGGTGCAGGTGATTATGAAATCAAAAATCAAATGTCAGGTGATATGAGCAAATCTCCAGATGAAATTGCGCAATCCCAGGTGACCTTTATATACCCCATAGGTCCTGGGCAAGGGTTGGGAGAGGAATAATATATTCTAGCTGTCCTCCGCGTCACATGGATTATCTAACCAAGCAACTTCGGGTATAACTAAGGTTTGCGATAACGATGTTCCCGGGTGAGGGCAAGGGCCACGTGGCGCAGGTGCGTTAAATACTGTTAGTATATCAATGCTGTGTTGTACCATAGAGTTACTGTTATACTTGTTTTGACGACTCTAGACTTGTGCTGTGTTATTAAATTGGGGGTAAATCCAAGTACATTAGAACGCCGTCAAAAGACATTGAATTGAGAACTCGCGGCAAATGCGCTAAAGGCTCTCAATGTAACTTTTAGTCAAACCTGAGCAACCTCGCGGCCCCGGACATATCCTATGTTTCAACCTGCGTCGTAGAGTATAAAAAGTTAATTTGATGTCGTGTGCACAACATGTGTACACTCTGTTTACTCGATGAGAATACGTACTTCCTCCACAGTATAGGGTGCGTCGTCGTCAGCCACTTTTTCATAAGCTTCAAGTAATTTTGCGTTGGCTCGAGAGGAAATGTCCTGAGCAATATGCGGAGACGATATAAACTCGTGTCTTTTCATCATGTTTATACCCGCAGTCTGTAAGAATGCTCCGAATGTTTGAAACATCAATGCCTTGTCAGAAGGCTCGGATAGTCCCGACTCCACGAGCAACTCTTCAAACTCCAGCTGAGAAACTTCACTGATCAACTTTTCGATCTCATTGTCAATTTCCTCATTTTTCCAGGATGTACAAACAAACCCTGCAAATGTTATTTTGGCGGCATCAAAGCAGTTAAGCAAGAACACCTGCTTCCGGGCGCCTTCAAGAGTTTGTGCAAGATTGACACAATTCTTGTAAAAGGGATCCAAAACTTTGTCAATTCGAGTCCGGAATCGATCGTCGCCAGTAGGCTCATACGACATGCTTTGCTCGTACAACTTTGTAATTGCCTTTGCAGTGGCCAAAGACGAAATCAAAAAGTCTGGTGGCGACAGTTTAGAGTCAATTTTTTCGCGTTGGGCTGCTTGAACATCCAACAATAGGCATCGGTCGAATTGAGCGTCGAGAGCCTGCTCGAGCTGCTCGAAAACAGTATTTAGCGTTGTCTGCTCGTACTTTAGCATCATGGATCTGTAAAATTCAAGAACATTTGCAATCTCGTCGACCATAATTATTTTGGATTGGCCCGATATGAGCTGGCCAAGCCGCAAACGTAGTGGCTGGTTCAGTGTACCCGTAATGCCGTCAATGACCTCTAAGAGGATCCCCTTAGCATCCTTGTTGGCAAACAGCCCGTCAACCAGACGAGTGGACAGTGTCGCCTCAGGGTCTAATAACGTACTCAGGTATTCGTATTCATTGACAATAGCCGAGTGAACCCAAGCCAGAACGCTTCCAACGTATCTCACTGGGTCAAACATGTAATAGTCCAGAGGTTTTTCATTCATATTCTTGTTAGACAACGCATTCATAAAGTTGTGGTATAGTTGTTTCCGACGAATGGCCGCCATGTCGGAAAGCACCTCACGCAAGAGCAGTGGGCGATCAGTGAGAAGTGCAATTTGTCGGCGGCTGCTTGCGCTGGTTTTCGTGCCGTCATCGCCACGAAGAGCATGGTGAACCGAAAATTTAAGCTTGTCGTAGGCTTGATCTAAGTAGCGGCCAGTTTGGTGCATAATGTGCTCACCAGCCGTCGGTGACTCGGCGAGAATCAGGGCACAGCTCTCGTTCATTTGCTTGACCTTATCAAGTGCGGCATAGAACTCGTCGTCTACAGGAATACTGCTTGACGAGAGTACTTCTGCCTCGCGTTCCGTGACAACAAACTTTTCGGTGAATACATTGGCAGTTGCGAGCTTCTTTTGCAAAACCTGTTGCTCACGGTGGAGCTGGCGGGCTTCGGCAGCTATAGATGCCGTTGCGCCAGTGGATTCGGCCACAACACTGTTCACTGCAGCCCATTTTGAATTAAGACGCTCAATTGTCGAGCCAACCTCAAGAAGAGCATCGTTGGTGGGTGCAAAGTCATCGAGAACGCGCTTTGATGCATTGATGATATTGCTTTCGACCGTGCTGCGAATGGACCGCTCGCTAATGGTTCCAGCCATTGAGTCAAGGATCCCGAGTGCGTGTTTCAGCTGGGCATCGTTGTAGGAAATACTGAGAACCCCGCTAATAGTCTGGGCCAAGGGGCCCTCGGGGTGACTTGGTTTATTGACCTCGACCACGTCCATGACAAATCGTGAGACAAGCTTCCACGCATATGTTTAGCGAGTGGCTTTAACTGGGTAGGATCAAACAAGCGATATTTAATTATATATTTGACTAAAATCTTTTGGGTTTTATAATGCCACTTTAGTTCTTCGGAATCATAAGATTGCTAGTTGCGACGGCCGAAAGCTCTTCGATCTGCTCGCAGTATTCGTCAAGCTGGGCAGAGATCAAAAGGTTATCCAAACGGGAGGGTTCCTCAGGCAGCTTGAATAGGACCTTCCACTCATCCAAAGACTGCTGAGGTTTGCCAGCAGCGTCCAGCGCAGCATTTTCGGCGCGGCGGCGCTGTTGCCATGCGTGAACCTTCTGTTTCTCACGGGTAAGCTGCCGTTGGTAGTAGTTGTAGTTGTTCTGGTCGTAGTTGAAATCGTCGATGCTATCCAGAATATCCTCAATGTTGTTTTCAACCAAAGTCCGGCTAGGCACGCTGAGCTGCTTGAACGAGGGAACCTTGGTGCTGTTCTGGAGGCTCAGGAGGTTGGTCAGGAAAGAGTTGTGGACGTGGACAGGCAGTTCCTCGAGTAAATCACGGAAGCTGAGGTCGTTGGACTCCAAGCTCTCAGTAGTGAACTTGTTCTCGCGCTTGGCGGCCAGGTACTGGGCGCTCAGCCGGAAAGCCTTGAGCACCAAGGTGCTAGTCTCGCGGGACATGGCCACATCGTGAACGATCATGACCGATTCGTTGTTCTGCTGCTGGTAAAAGTACATGTTGTCCAAGAAGCTCTGCTCGTAGATAGCACCCAAAGAGCTTGAGACGTACCAACCCTGGATCTGAGAATCCGAGCCCACCTGCTTGAGTTGTTCAATCATCTGACTCTGGTAGTCCAGGATCGCCTTGCTGCGCAAGTTAGAGCCGTCGCCCTCAGAAGCGTAGGCGGGCAGAGGGAAAGTTTCGGTAACCTCGATAGTTCCCTCCTGCTCCATGCCAAGCAGAATTCCGCCTGCCGAGCTAGGGAACTGATCATGGAGGTGACGTGTGATCTGGAAAACGGCCGCAGCATCCAGCTCTACAGCTTGGGCGGCACCAGGTTCCGGATAGGTAGGCATAGTCGTAAACTGATTCTGAAAAGTTTCGTCCCAGCTTTTAGATATGTCAGCACACTTTGGGGGTGCAGAGTTTTTTTCAGAGCCGCTAGGGATTTTTTTCAGAACCCTATTACGTCAGTGAGTCACTAACTTCACTGATTTTACTACAATGAGTGATAACGTTGAAGCCGCTACTGAGGCTGTTCAGAAGCTTCACCTCGATGAAGCCACTGGAGAAATGGTTTCCAAGAGTGAGCTCAAGAAGCGCCAGAAGCTCCGCGATATCGCTAAGAAGAAGGAGCAGAAGGCCTCTGCTGCCCCGGCCGCTGGCGCAGCTTCGGGTCAGAAGCGCGAGGACAACCTAAACCCCAACGAATACTTTGCTATCCGGTCCAAGCAGATTGACGAGCTGCGTGCCACTCACAAGCCGGATCCGTACCCCCACAAGTTCGAGGTCTCCACGACCATCCCGGCTTTTGTTGAAAAGTACAAGGATCTTGCTAAGGGCGAACATCGTGAAGATATCAAGGTAAGTGTTGCCGGCCGTGTTTACACCAAGCGTGAAAGTGGTGCAAACCTTAAGTTCTACGTTCTGCACGGCGACAACGGTACTCTTCAGGCCGTCGCTCAGAGCGTCGATGGCCACGACATAGATCCCGTCCACGATCTGCTGCGTCGCGGAGATGTCATTGGCGTTAAAGGACACCCATTCCGCACTTCGCCTAAGCGCGGTGGTGATGGTGAGATCTCAATCTTTGTTGAGGAGATTGTGCTGCTCTCCCCCTGCCTGCGTATGATGCCTACTGAGCATTTCGGTCTTACCGACGTCGAGACTCGCTACCGCCAGCGCTACCTCGATCTCATGATGAACACCTCTACACGCGACCGCTTCGTTGTGCGCTCCAAGATTATTTCGTACATCCGCCGCTACCTTGACAACCGCGATTTCATCGAGGTCGAGACTCCTATGATGAACCTTATTGCTGGTGGTGCGACCGCTAAGCCCTTCATCACGCATCACAATGATCTCAACATGGACCTGTTCATGCGTATTGCCCCTGAGCTGTACCTGAAGCAGCTTGTTGTTGGTGGTATGCCGCGTGTCTACGAAATTGGCCGCCAGTTCCGTAATGAGGGCATCGATATGACCCACAATCCGGAGTTCACGACCTGTGAGTTCTACCAGGCTTATGCTGATGTTTACGACCTCATGGACACTACTGAGGACATGATTTCCGAGATGGTTAAGGAAATCACCGGCTCGTATAAGATCCAGTACCACCCCGAGGGCAAGGAGTCCGACAAGGTCTGGGAGCTCGATTTTTCGCGTCCCTGGAAGCGTGTGCCCATCATCCCCACTCTCGAGGAGAAGCTGGGCGTTAAGTTCCCTCCTGGAGACCAACTGCATACCGAGGAGACCAACAAGTTCCTGCGTGAGCAGCTGGCCAAGCACAAGGTCGACTGCGCCGCTCCTCTCACCAACGCCCGTATGCTCGACAAGCTGATTGGCGAGTTTTTGGAAGACAACTGCTTCAACCCGACTTTCTTGTACGGCCACCCACAAATGATGTCGCCCCTGGCCAAGTACGACCGCAATGACCCCGGTCTCTGCGAGCGTTTCGAGGTCTTTGTCGGTACTAAGGAAATTGTCAACGCCTACACTGAGTTGAACGATCCATTTGACCAACGCGCCCGTTTCGAGGAGCAGGCTCGCCAGAAGGATGCCGGTGATGACGAGGCCCAGGCTATTGATGAGACCTTCTGCCAGGCTCTCGAGTACGGTCTGCCTCCTACCGCTGGCTGGGGTTCCGGTATCGACCGTCTTGTCATGTTTTTGACCGACTCTAACACCATCAAGGAGGTTCTACTCTTCCCGACCATGAAGCCGGAGATTAATAACTAAGACAGCACTAAATGTTTTTATATTTCCAACTAACGGCGAATAACACCTTGGCGTTTTAGTTCAAGCGCCGTTTTGTATGGCGGTGCCACGGGACTACGCACCGGATCTAGACTCTTGTCCGTTGTATCCACATAGGTAGCATCCGAATCATAAGCACTCAAATCACCACAAGCAAGGAAAGGAGCAACTGCCCGCTCCTCCACAACCGCCTGCAGTTGGGAGTCCAGCGGCTCCTTGAGTCCCAGTTTCTCGAAATACTCTTGGGTCGAACCTTTTGACTTTAGCAGCTCAAGAGGGTCCCAGCCGGGTCTTGGTGTGTAGTTTTGGCATACAATGAACGCCTCAAGCGAGGAACCACGAGATGACCGTGGTTTTGCGCAAGTCACAGTCTCGAAAAGGCGGCCAAGCTGTGCATACATGAGCTCGATATCACGGCCGCGGAAAATTTTGGCAATAAATGTGCCTCCGGTACGTAAAACAGCAGTGGCTAGTTGTAAAGCAGAGAAAACAAGCTGTGCTTGAACATACTCATCCAAATCGTGCAATCCTGTCACATCAGGAGCGCCATCGCTCACTACGAGATCCGCCTGTAGACCATCAAAGTTGGCCAAAATCTTATCGACAGTTGTTGGGTGCGTAATATCCGCCTGGATGGTCACAACTCCAGGAATCGGGGCCATAGGCTGCAAGTCTACAGACACAATAGTGCGTTCACGACCTTGAGTTTGCCGGCTGAGTACTTGACTCCAGGATCCCGGGGCAGCACAGAGGTCGACAACTCGGCTGAAATCTTCCAGAAAATGAAATTCCTCATTCAGTTGAAGAAGCTTATAAGCAGAACGTGCTCTCCATCCTTCTTCCTTTGCTTTACGATAGTATTTATCGCGCTTGTCTTTGCTGCTTTTGCCCATCCGGAAATTTCAACTGACTAAAAAAAAAATTTGGTTACATACATAGGGTTTAATATAATGGGGCCGACTCTGGCAATCGCTGAGCTCTCAATCGACTCAAATAAGTCTGCACATAACTCTCGCTGAAAAATGAATGCTGCGCTCCATGAGATGATACAAGATTGTGAGCCAGTTCGTGAGCCACCACTGTGTACCAATAATCAAGCACTACTGCAGGCTGCCATGAGGGACCCTGCACCTGAGAAGTAAATACTGCGAGATTGAAAAATAGCGAACCATTGAAATTGAAGGCAATGCTGCTCATTTCGCCAATGTACAAGTTGAAACTGTTGAAATTGCATTCGTAGATTGCTGAACAAGTTTTCAAAATATGTTTGAATCGACGTGCACTTTCAAGTTGGTCAAGCGTTGGTGCGGCTGCACCTGTTTTTACAAAGAACGAGATTTCTTCATCTAAACGTAACGCAAGACGTAAATCCTTGGTTCCGTTCTCTCGGCAAGTATTCACGGTATCCACAGGCTTATCAACGTGATCGGGAGATTTGAGCTGTGCCGCATTGTAGGGTTGGCAATCAAGAATTGCCTGCCGCAGAAGATTCCGCTCAGATCCTGGTTTAGTGGGAACTTTTGCAGTGTGCTCCTCTTGTACTCCTCTATGTTCGGGCTTGGACTCTGACTTGCCACTAAGCAGCGACTTTAATTTGCCAAAAGTACCTCTGTCTGAGCCTGTATTCGAAGGTGCTTCGTATGGCGGCGGCTTGTTACTTCGCACTGACGGTCCAGGCTGAGGTCTCGATACTGGATCATAACTTGGATCCTTTTCGTTGGCTGTATGAGGAGCAGGAGGTTGCACAGGCACTTGCGGCTTTGCTGGAGTTGATACTGGGGGAGTAGCTGGTGGTGCTTCAATACTACGAGGAGGTGGAATCTCAACTTCCATCTTCTTCTTCTTGTTGAGAATGCGATTCACATTGTAGCCCTTTTGCTGTAAGGTTTTCAAATCAGTGCTGAGCTGGAGCTCTAAAACAATTACTGATTCAGGATCAGGCTTCTGAGCTACAGCCTTGGTCAAAGCTTGGCTAGCATCAAACCAGGAGAAGTTCGGAGTCAGCATGAGCTTTTTCGGATCATTCGGATGCATCAAAGCTGTTGTTAGGCTTTCGATCTGCCGTGTCTTTCGGAGTTTCCGACAAATTTGAATGGACGAGACAAACTCAACGGTGAATTTCTCCACATCGCTCGGTCGAATTCGGCAGGGCTTTGATGTACTCTCCAAGAAGAGGCGGAGTCGCTCTCTGATATGGTTTTGAACATTCAACCGATCTTTGAACTCGACGGCATTACCAAGCTTACAGGCCTCCTGCAGAAGTTGCGAAATGGGCTGAGAGCCTAGACGCTCATAAAACTGCTCAACGGTGGACTCCTGTGGGGCTGTAAGGATATCATGCTTGAACAGATTGAAAATCATAATATCATCCACAATTGCAATCTCGCTGGCAGAACTTAAACAAGCTATACCTTCATCACGTTCGTCACTCTCGTCAGAAGGGCTATGTTTCAGCGCCAATAAAAACGGCGCTGTCGACATCATTCTTAAAAGGTTCTTGTCTCTGGACAAATCTTTCCAACCATAGTGAAACCTCGCTAGAAGTGCCAAGTATCTATCCGCATCATTAATCATGCCAAAGACTTTTTCTGGTCTCGCCACTGTTTGTTGTGCTATCTCAATCAATGTGGGGCTTTGCTTCAGTCCAATTTTGAGCAAAAAAGGCACTGACGTAGGAAGAGCGTCAACAAAATAGAAAAGATCCTTCATATCGCCAGCCTCAGACGAATTCAAATAAACTTCAGAAGGAGTGGCATACACGTTTTCTTTTGGTCTCACAGGAATAAACGCCTTACTCGCACACATGGCAATATGGTTTGAGTGGATTTCACCGCTTCTTTTAGACAGATAGGCAAACATGGTGTCTCCCTCAGCCATAGTTCTGGGTCGGTGGTCGAGCAAATAGCCAAGTAACGAATCCATTGAAGCTCTTTGTTGAACACCAAGTTTGGATGCATAGGGGGTGTACTTATCAGCAAGAACTGAGTAGCCAAAATATGCAGATTCGGAATCTACAAAGCATTCAGACGGCCTACAATTGCCGTTGTTACCAGGAATAATGGGCAAGTCAGCGTTCCAAAGATCACGCCAGGTTGCCGCGTTTGAATAATTTGCCAAGAAAAAGGTCATAGCAGTGGGTACTAGGTTCTTTTCCAAAGCTTTTGAGAATAACTCTGTTGCATCAGGCTCCGTTCTGATCCCAAGCTTAGACAAAAGACGCCCAGCGGGTGTATTCAGCTCCCAGGGCCTCGTCCAGTCCAACACTGGGAATCCGAGCTTGATTAGTTCCTTAACAGGGGCATATAAGCTCTGGATTTTGACTAGCTTTTGTGATTCTCTTTCGCGGTAGAAGGGCCCTTGACGCAGCATTACCCAGTCATCCGCTTTCAATGCACTGGAATTGTCCACCAAGTAGTCCACCAGGTCTTGAGTGGACCATTCGAAGCCAGATGAGCTGTTGTGCAATGCCTCCAAAACAAAAGCCATGTCAACAGACTCACGTACACCAAGTGTGGCCAAAAATGATCTGGACGCTCTAACCGAGTCATTGACAATAGCAAGAGAAGGAAATAGAGGAATTTTGGTAATATAAGCTTCGCCAGGTGCTTTTTTGCCCTGATTTGTTGAAACACATTTGCAGTTGCTCAATGCATTAATGATCTCATTTTGGTCGTCGTTATGCAGCCGGTGCCATGCTCGATCCAAAGTTGCCAAGAGTTCGTCGGCGTATTTCTCCAGAAGTTTGGGATTCATTGCAATAAACTCTGTCCAAACGGTAATTGGCAATTTCGCAATACCTAAAGTCAACAGTCTGGACGTTCCCAGGATTTCAACAACGTCTGCTGGAATACAAGATTCTGGGACGGGCAAGTCGCGATCAATCAAGTATGCATCTTGGTAAAATATCGCCGTATCTAAGCTCTGAATTCGGCCATCACCAAGTTTAACTTTGAGAGCGGCCTTGAGTTCCTTAAAATCTGAGCCACTCAAATTTTTGTGAGCCTCGATCCAAGAGGTCACTGCTTTGAGCAGCTCCGGTGATACGGGCTCGGATCTCAAGTCGGCAATGACTTCCGCAAAACTGACCTTTCGAACATGTCCAGCTTGAACAAGGTGATGAACAAACTTTTTATTTTCGAGGTTGCTCTTGATAATGGGTATATGACGCAAAAGGGGCTCAAATTCGCCGGCGAAACGCACCTGAGTCGACGGCATAATCCCCTTTGCTGTGGGCAACAGCATGACTTTATCACAGTTCCAAAATCCAGTGCTAATGCAAGCTCCGACGAGCTGATCAGGGGCGGATTCCCCAAATTGGAATCGCTGCATAGTGTACTTTGCCGCCTGGAGTTGATGCGAAACTGAAGTTTGCTGCAACACGGAAAGTTCGTTTTCGTAAACACATCTAGCCAACATTCCGGCCATGTATAGCAGCTCACTGTTCCAGTCTTTCACAAATGCGTTCGACATATCCACAGCTGTGCGCTCCATTGTTGGGACAACCTGGTTTAGAGCCAAATGAGACTTGAATCCCGTACTCTGCTTTGTAGGGAACCCAATGAATATTTTCGCATCATTGAACTCGGTAGGGAAAATATAGTCACTAAGGGGTGGTTTGATATCTGAATTCTCAAACTCCTCCTTTGAGAACGACAAAAGTGACATAGTGGAAACTGCCGGCGGTGCCTTCATAACTGTATCAATCATTTTCTTGCGAAAAGACGAAGACACACCAACTTTAATCGTTGCATCCGTGCGACGCAAAAAGCAAACAATTTTAGTTCGCTCAGAGGGATCATCGCTTTTGGTCAACAAAGACTTGACGAGGTGCTTGCCAATACTAAAAAAGCCCGAGCTCATAGAAATAGGCGGCATTTGGGTCACATTGAGATACTCAATTCCAATTTGAAAAGGCGTCGTAGACATACTGGCCAATTTCAATGTACCATTTGGCGATTTCGCATTCAGAGTTGAGGGTAGTGGCTGATCACAGGGTGTGGAGCTCTGCTTGGTGATCTCCAATAGAACTGTATTGTCAACTTTGAGGATTACTCTGTTTAACGGCACAAGTACGAGGCTTTGTACAATAAACGCCGTGAATTTCACCATATCAGGAATAGTGCCAAAATTACGATAGGGCAAATCAATTGTCGTACCTTTTACCGTGTGCTCTGCATCCGCCCAATTGTACTGCAATTGATCACCTTGATAGTGGAATGCAATGATTCTCGAGCCAGAGTGAACCAGGGGCTCGTCGGTAAGTTCGAAGACAGAATAAAAGCCTACTCCGAAGGCGCCAATTTTAGTTTCATTTGGGTTTCCGCGGGCAATTTCCTTCAGCCGATTCCAATCGTCCATCGAGAACTCGGCGCCGTCATTGCTGAACATCATTTTCTTGATTGGTACCGTATGGATTTGTGAGATATCAGAGGCGTAGGCGGATGGATTGGTGCTGAAAAACTGAATTGTCGCTGTTTCTGCCCGGGCATCAGCGCTGTTTTGTAAAAGTTCCCGGTACAGTGCATAGTCCACAGGGTATTTTGTCAAAGTTCGTGTGATGAGCGCTCTATGATTGACGGCCACCGCCTCTGAGTTTTCTTTGTGTTGGCGAATTCGTTCGTACTGATTCATTGTAATGCTTGGCTGAGAAGCCAAATAATAGAGAGAGGGTTAATTCACAGGTTTGTACCGCCAATCAATATCAATATGGTATAAATCGCGCCACCGCTGCGAATCCAATTGAAGTTGTCAAGTGGTTTGGGTGTACCGGGCCGTCTCTTTGTCATGAGCTATCAGCGAGCTCGAGACGACTCGCTCGAACTGCGAAGTTTAGCATCAAGCGAGGAGGACGACACAAATTTTTCAGTCTCGAGCCGTGGATTCTCCCCGCATAATTCGCCTATTTCTAGCCCGGAACGCAGGACCCAGGATGACCCGTTCTCGTCAGAAAGTTTTGTACCATTCGCGGCTGATACGTATGGTTTTCAAAACACAATTGACTCTTCAAAACACGTCAAGAAGCTTAAATTCATTCATGGCTTGGGTCTAGTGGTCGGATTGCAAATTGGGTCCGGCATTTTTGCCAGCCCGAATCAAATTAGCTCCCATGCAGGCTCACCTGGCGTGGCTTTAATCATTTGGGTTGTCGCCGGCTTGCTGGCTTGGACTGGTGCGTCCTGCTATGTTGAATTAGGTGCTGCAATTCCTCTGAACGGCGGTACTCAGGCCTACCTTGGCGAGATCTTTGGGCCCCTTGCGGCCTTTATGTACACATGGTCGGCGGTAACGATTTTGAAACCAGGCAGCGCAGCCATTATCGCTTTGGTTTGCGGTGAATATTTTACAAAAGGTGTGGGAGTCGATTCTCAAGCAGTTAATAAAGTAATTGCTATTGTTGGACTCGTATGTACGGGAGCGCTGAACTGCTACTCTACGCGGGCCGGTGCCCAGGCTGGAAAATGGTTTTTCGTGCTGAAGCTAGCATTGCTCCTGTTTGTATTCATTATGGGAATGACTGGAATTCCTGCATATTCCAGCCAGAGCTCTTTTTCTGATGGACTGTTCAATGGCCATTTCTCTCTGTCGTCCACTGCTTTGGCTCTCTATGGAGCGCTTTGGGCCTATGATGGCTGGGATAACTTGAACTTTGTTAGCGGCGAAATGGAAAATGTTCAGCGTGATTTGCCTCGAGTCATTGGTACCGCGATGCCGCTGGTAATCGTCGCTTACCTGCTTGCTAACTGCGCATACTTTACCGTGCTTTCCAAGGCTGAAATCGACCAAGCAACTAGTGTTGCGCTTACAATGGCCTATAAGGTTCTTGGTACTCCAGGTAGAGTAGTTACGGCCCTTGCCATTGGGCTGTCGTGCTTGGGAGCACTCAATGCGACAGTATTCAGTTCGGGACATTTAATTCAAGCTGCGGCGGAGATGAAACTGCTCCCGAGCATTCTGAGCCGCCGTAGTACTCGAACACATACTCCTATGAATGCTGTGGTTCTACAAACAGCGCTCTCTGCGATCTATGTAGTGGTTGGAGAGTTTCGCTCTCTGGTCGCATTTTATGGTGCTGCCGGGTACATCTTCTACCTTTGGGCTGTTTTGGGATTGATTTATTTACGGTACACGCAGCCAAACCTGCATCGGCCTTTCAAGGTATGGGCCGCAACGCCTCTGTTTTTTTCTATTGTCGCATTGTATCTCGTGCTTCAAACGGTTCTCGCAAAGCCGTTAATGTCACTCGGTATGGTGGGCTTTATTTTGCTCGCCATTCCTATTTATTTTATCCGAAAATACTTTGACCTGTAGATACTTATTTTCTTTTTTTTTTCAGCTGAGCACGTCGTCCTGAGTGATATGATTCAAATCAGCTGTGCATACTAAGTTGAATACATATGTCAATGTCAGCACATGAGCGAACGAAAATACTGGCCCATCACTGAAAATGATGTCTATATACGCGTTTTTCGCGAAATTATCGAGGAGCTAGATCTTAATTTTTTCGCCAAAGATGTTATTGCTAGCTATCGCGAGCTGAGTCTCGAAAGCCAGTACATTGTGACTCGCCTTTACCTACGGACACTAAAGTGGCAGCGGCAATCTGATTTAGACAAGTACTTGCCTCCTGAAAAACTCGAAGAGTCATTAAAAGAACTTGTTGATACAAAATGGCTTTTGACAGATCCACCAATCGATGCGTATCTTGAAATTGCTACCATAAAAGAGCTCCAGCAAGTGGCCGCTAGCTTTAACATCAAAAAGGCCGCTACCAGACCCCAGTTGGTTACGGCTTTAGAAGATGCATGCCGCCGAAAGACATTTTTCGGACCACCCTTAGGTCCAAAGGTAGCTGCTAAACTCAAATCTACCATGACCCCACTTTATTTATTGAACGATGCTCTATCGGAGACTCTCTCGGCCCTTGCGTTTATGTTCCTGGCTCCGGCACAGATTGGTCTCGACACTGTTGTTAGAGCAAACATGAAGATGATCAAATTCCACGATTATGAGTACATCCCGCAAAAGGACAATCCGATTTTTGAATCGCCCAAAGATTTTGCAGAGTATATGGAGGCCAAAGCTCTATGTGACCCGCTCGAGGAATCAGCGGCAGCAGCCACTCCAGAAGTAATTTCGGCTATAAAGCAAATGGCTCAGGGTGTCTCAAAGGTCAATGGTCCATTTTCAGCGGCGTATGTCTACGCACGGGGGCTGGCGCTAGTTTCAGGCTACCTAGGAAAGATGGGAAATTTTCAGGCCGAGTATGAAACGATAGAGCAGTATCTGGAGCAGAAAGTCCACAATTCTCGGCGATCAGCAATGATAATTCGCAAATTGAGTCTAGAGCTGAAGTTCTACAAAGACCTCAGTGAAGTGTCATGGCTACACCGGGCTCTTAACACTTACTTTGACGCTCAGGGTATTGTTAACCAAATTGATGAGTTTGACTTGTCTCGCAAAGGCCATAGAATGGCCAGGGAGTTTGAAAAGGCCGGGCTGTCTGCACCTGCTCTTGAGTTTTCAAAGCGTGGAGAGTTACCGACCAATGCTCTTGAAGCGGTTCAATTAGAGCTTCAGCCTGGGGCAGGTGTACGCACGCGCTGGGGATCAGAGGGTGAATCTAATACTGTGGAAGAAGTGGCACTTATTCATTATTCCGAATTTGGATGGGCAGGCGGCCACTATGAAAACAGTGCGATCTCTACAATTTTCTGGCTAACGCTTTATGACATTATCTTTAGCGACAAAAATGGGTTTGTTTGCAAGTATCAATCACGACCTTTGGCTCTTCAAAAAGTGCTCGATCGGAATCGTGAGAGTATTGAAAAGCGGATAAAGACTGCAAACCTTGAAGCGTTGGCTAGGGAAGCCTTTGAGAAATTAAAGCCTACCGAGCCAAGCATTGGAGGAATCAACTGGAATATCCCTCTAGAAGGCATTACCGCGGTAATCAATGGTCTTGGAGATAGCCTGCGGCAGATTTTGTTGCGCATTGCTGGGGCGTATCACACTTACAATTCTGGGTTCCCTGATCTTACCTTGTGGCCTATCGATTCGCAGGAAACCGAGCAAAAATGTAAGTTTGTTGAAGTTAAATCGACAAACGACACGCTTAGTGACAACCAGTATGTTTGGATTAAGTTTCTATCAGAGCTCGGCATTTCAGTAGAGATCTGTAAAATCCGTGGCAAGCGGAAACGCGAAAAGTAGCTATTGAAGAACTTTGGAAACTTTAATTAATACAATTACGAGCGCGATACATTTATGTGGCACAGTAGAAATGCAATTGGCCTATCACATTTCGGTCATGTAGTCCTCCTCGAGAATCTCTTCTTCGTCCTCGAAAGAGCCCTCCTGGTGCTGCTGGTACTCGTGAATAAGATCGGTGATGTTGGACTCGGCCTCGGTAAACTCGGACTCGTCCATGCCCTCGTTAGTGTACCAGTGCAAGAACGCCTTGCGCTTGAACATCTTCTGGAACTGATCATGCACGCGACGGAATAGTTCTTGAATGGAAGTCGAGTTAGCAACAAAGGTGGCCGTCATGTCGACGCCCTTAGGGGGCACCGAGCAGATCGAAGTCTGGACGTTGTCAGTAATCCAGTCAACAAAGTTAGACTGGTTGCGTTGGCGAACTAGCGCGACTTGGTCCTCAACCTCTTTAATGGAAACTTTACCGCGATAGAACGCAGCGCAGGTCATGTACTTGCCTGTGCGGGGGTCGGCTCCAGCCATGACGTTACGGCCGTCAAAGATCTGCTGGGTCAGTTCAGGCACAGTGAGCGAGCTGAAGGAGCGAGCACCAGCGGCCATAAGAGGTGCGTAACCAACCGTGAAGAAGTGAAGACGGTTGAAAGGCACCAGGTTGACTGCAAGCTTGCGCAGGTCGCTATTAAGCTGACTGGGGTATCGAAGGGAGGTTGTGACGCCGGACATGACGCTTGCGACGAGCTGGTTCAGATCTTCATACTTGGGGTGAGGGACCTTGAGAGTGTTCTGATAAATCTTGTAAAGCGCGTGGTTATCCAAGCAGAAGGTCTCATCGGCCACCTCGACGAGCTGGTTCATGGCCAAGATCGAATTGTACGGCTCCACGACGGTGTCAGAGTCGCTCGAAGGGGCAACTGAATAAGTAGCAAGCATACGGTCATTAAACTCGTCCCGCAGGTTGCTCACGAGCAGCGTTCCCAGACCAGAGCCGGTACCACCACCAAGGGAGTGGGTCATCTGGAAGCCCTGCAAAGACTCGCAGGCCTCCGCTTCACGGCGGACAACATCCATGACCTGGTCAATGAGCTCGGCACCTTCGGTGTAGTGCCCCTTAGCCCAGTTATTACCAGCAGAGGACTGGGCATACACAAAGTTGTCAGGGCGGAACAAATCGCCTAGAGGACCTGAGCGGACGGTATCCATAGTGCCAGGCTCCAAATCCACGAGAACAGAGCGGGGTACATATTTGCGATTGGTTTCCTGGTAGTAGACATCCAATTTTTCCTTGGTGATATCGTTGGAACCCTTGTGAATACCCTGGGCGTCGATGCCGTGCTCTTCACTGATGGTCTGCCAAAAAGCAGTACCAATTTGGTTACCACATTGGCCAGTGGAAATGTGAATCTGAGATGTTAGTGACTGTTATTTTTCTTTGTACGCGTTTTGGCGCGTAGGGTAGGCAAAACTTACAATTTCTCTCATATCGACAAACGAAAAAGATGACAGCCTCACTTCGCGCTGGGATTTGTTTACCAACTGAGTCTGGGACGACGCATCAGCCGGGTAACCATGCGAAAAGTCTGTATAACACCCCTACCCGAGGTCTCCCAATACCCTATTATCAACATTCCACTGCCATAGAGTGAAACTCTAATTCACTTTTTCAATCAATAAGTAAATGTGTTAAATAATAGCTAAGAAAATCATTGTATCCTGTCCCAGATCGACTGGGTCAGTTGGAGTCTGGCTGTGTCCCTAAAACCCAAAAATCTAGTCCTCTGCAGTCAACTGTGCAATATGGTGAAATACTTCGATTCCAACACACATGGGGAGAACCATAAGTAGTAGAGTAAAGATTGCGAGAAGATCGTTTCTCCAACCCGCGGGAAACCGCTTTCTAAGTACAGGGAAAGTAGCAAATGTGAACGCCATCATCCAAAAATAGGCGAATAAGTCGATGCTTCCAGTCATAGTGGAGATGATTTCGCGGTGCTTCATTGCCCAGTTCATTGTCTTTTGTTTGTCCCATATATAGCACGCGGCGATAATCTCGATAATTGCCGCTGGTATTGACAAAAAGAACCCCACGCACTCGACGACTATGCGAATGGCTCTTAAAACCCGATTGATGACCCGAGCACGCATATCCCGCCGCAGAAATGCTTCGAGATCTTCACGGTACTCTCCATTCATTAAAAGTCCTTCGAAACTATCCCTGGGGGACACACCGTCGCTGCTTTTGGGCCGACCTGGGGTCATTTTCCCGGTTTGGAGAAAACCAGGCTGAGTAACTGCTGATCTCCTCAGCCTGCGAGGGACAAGCCGGGTAATAGATAGGACATGTGCTAGCGGGGAACTCAGGTGGGTCAGTGATATATCTGTGATTGAGCCGTAAAGCCCGATTTAACTCGTATGTATTTATACCAGTGTCAACGATGTTATCAATGATAACTAGATACATTTACCTTGCTCTAAATGTGCATTTAGCTACTAGAATCTCTCATTCTGTATATATATATTATACTTGCATCAATAATTCAATCCCTACATCTCTATTTTTGGTTCTAATTCAGTCGTACTTTTGACCTAGTTGCACATTTTTTCTCGGCCACGGTGCCTCGTAAGTTTGATACCTAGCCTAATTATTCCTGCAGTGGCTTGCCGAATCGGGCATCGGCCACTGGTCCTTGTTCCTGTACGCTGGGGACGGTCAGCCGAACGTCCCAACTTAGAATAATGTGGCCGGGAGCTTTCAAGTATCCGCCACAGGTCGAGAATGGATTTTGGGGGCCTACAACTGCTACCATTGACTGGTGTGAAGAGAATTATGTTATCTCTACATACATTGCCGAGTTTGTGAATACCTTGACCAACTCAGTGTTCATTTTCCTTGCTCTTTACTCGTTGCGCAATGCAGTGAAGCAGAAGTTGGAGCTCCGCTTCGTTCTAGCCGCCATTGGCTTTGCCCTGGTGGGAATTGGGAGCTGGCTGTTTCATATGACGCTTCGCTATGAGTACCAGCTGTTGGATGAGCTACCTATGATTTACGGCACGTGCATCCCGTGCTGGAACGTATTCCAAACCAATGCCAGCAAATCCTACAGCCGCAAGCTTGCGGCAGGAATTGCCACCGGTGCGTTGCTGCTAACTGCTATTTACTTGCATTTCAAGAACCCAACTATCCACCAGGCCGCCTACGGTCTTCTCAACGCTGTCATTATTGTGAAGAGCTGTATGGATGTTCGGGTCTATGTCAAGGACAAGGCTGTCTGGAAGCAATTCGACTATATGCTAATAAGTGGATTGGCTCAATTCCTACTTGGCTACTTTTTGTGGAATCTTGATATCCACCTTTGCGACTACTGGCGCGGTCTCCGCCGATCAATTGGCCTACCTTATGGCCTTGTTCTCGAGGGTCACGGATGGTGGCACCTTCTCACTGGATCGGGAGTCTACTATTATATGCAATATCTTGAGTATCTGAGATGCTTTATTCTGCATAAAGATAAGGACTATGAGCTTGCGTGGAAGCTTAAATTTCTTCCGGTCGTCCAACTGAAGGCACCAGAAGCCAAAGACAAGGCTGAGTGACCCGACCAAAAGATTTTGTCGATATATTAGAAGCGACGAGAAGTTTTGTTAGCTTTTGATTTTCGTCACGCTTTAGATGATCCTTCCTATATAGATACACTTCACTTTTGGCGAAGACTGTTTTAACTGTTAAGTATATCCTAATAGTGTGTCCGTCCTCAAGCATCCGCTCGATAGTCAATTTTAAAACTAAGTGACACCCGTCATGTTCATTTTCCGAGCTGATTAGGCTCCCCCAAATGAGAGTTGGCACGATATGTCGGTGCACAAATGACCCTGCTCGGGATATTCCTGGCAATACTTGCAGCTCGCATAATTACGATAATGACTTAATCATGCATCGGTAGTTGTAGTTGCAAGTTGCACTTACTCTATGGACATGAGACAGTTTCGGTACCAAAAATTCTAGGCAGATACTTGCGAATATTAGCCGTTCAAGTCACCTCGAACCTATGTAATAAACTGGCGGAATTGATCAAAAAATGCCAAGTCTGCCAAGCAAGTGGGCAGGGAGTCTAGGTGTGTCATAGCTGATTATAAAAAAAAACTCTTGAGATTCTCTGTGCAATCCTACACGCAATGCCATCGCGGGAAGCAGTGAAGCGGCGGCTAATGCTAATGTTTTGGCGTCCAGCTGATGAGGAAATAGAAGAGGTTAAATATCGATCTACCGACGTCGATGTGTCTTTGCACCGGGAAAAGGGGGTTGACCCCCAAATCCCCGTAGATGCGGCTGGGCCCAGCGGGGCGGAAGTTGAGCATTTCAGACCTGGCCTAAGATTCTATTTGGTTATGTTAGTGCTTTGGCTCTTAACACTGCTCGTTGCTATTGATTCAACAGCAATCAGTACAGCTCTGTTGTCAATTTCGAGTCATCTCGATGCAACCACTGTCCAGGCTGAATGGATTGCCAACGCGTATATGGTCACAGCTGGCGCTTTCCAGTTCTTATTCTCATCCTTGTCGGATATTTATGGGAGAAAAATTATGTGCATAGTTTCTTTTGCATTTCTTCTAATTGGCAGTATCATGTGCGGCGTCTCGCAAAATATTGAAACGCTTCTGGCTGGCCGGACAATTCAGGGTATCGGCGCTGCTGGCACTTTGGTTATTCCCGAAGTACTAGTGGCAGACTTGATCCCACTTCGACTTCGTGGAGTATATTATTCGATTTTGGGCGCTGCCTGGGCAGTTGGCGGTGGAGTTGGTCCTATCATTGGTGGCGCGTTTGCAGAGGCGGCAACTTGGAGATGGATCTTCTATCTCAATATTCCAATTTGTGGTGCTAGCTTGGTCATTACTCCTTTTGCCATGAAACTTAAACGAGTTCACACTGACAAGTCATTCAAAGAAAAGCTTCAAATGGTCGATCTGGGGGGCAATGTGCTCTTTTTGGGCTCGAGCACATCTTTAATGCTCGGGCTGTCTTTCGGTGGTATTTCTTACCCATGGGCTGACGCACGTACTATTATCCCTATTGTCGTTGGTGGTCTGGGTTTGATTGGAACCGTCTTGTATGAACGGTATGTTGCCGCAAACCCAATGGTCAATATGAGAGTTTTTGGAAGCCCCAGTGCTATTATTGCTCATGTGCAGAATGTTGCCCAAGGCATCATTGTTATGGCTTGGCTGTACTTTTTACCCATGTATTTCCAAGGTATCCAACTGTACAATGCGCTAATCACAGGTTTGGCACAAATCCCAGCCGCTGTCATTCTTTGTGTCGCAGCGCTTTTTGGAGGCCTTATTATTCGATGGACAGGCCACTATATGTTCATTCAATGGCTGTCATTTGCCCTTGGTAGCTTGGGACTTGGCCTCTATGTCCTTTTGGATTTTAACACAACTGTCGCAGAGTGGATCTTCTTGGCCTTCGCACCGGGAATTGGTATGGGTCTGTTATATGCTTCGTCTGGCCAAGCAGTCATGGCTCCAATTGACCCCGAGGTTTGGACTGATGCAGCCGCCGTCCTCGCCTTTTCCCGAAGCTTGGGAGAGGCACTCGGTGTAGCAATTGGTGGCGCTGTCTTTGCCAGTCAAATGAAACATCATTTGATGAAAATCGAAAACCTAACTGTTGATCCGACTAAGGTCATCGCAGTGGTGAGCTACATCCAAAAGCTTCCTGACGGCTCGTATAGAACTGAGCTGCAAAACGCCTTGTTACAGTCCATGCGTACGTTGATGTATGTGCTAATGGGATTCTCACTTTTTGGATTTGTGATCTGCTTTTTCATGAAAGAGTACTCTATCGATGTCACTCACGAAGCTGCTCAAGGTATTGATTATGGCAGTTCGACAGAGTCGAGTGACAGAGAGGATTCTATCATGAATTAAGCGTTAACGTTTCGCTCTCCGTTCCAAGGCACATTTTTCTTCTGGGATTTTTACCTTTATTTATCATACCACCATAGCATTGACTTGGGTGGTGTTATTGTACATATCTATCATAACATAGGTTTTGAGAACCGTGCATAGAATGAAATGCTGATACTTCTTGGGACTTGCATTACTATATGCGGGGCAAGTGGGGTGAAGCGGAACGACGGATTCTATGATGAGCCGAGTAGCTTTGTTCTAACGTATACTTATATTTATATATGGCTAGAACATAACCATACCCATTGATTAACTATTGGGTAGCGAGAGAATAGAAAGCTTTCATTTCACGAAGTTGCCATGAATACATGATGTTTTCATGCATGAACTGCAAACGGACAACACAGTAAACTAGAAGCAGTTATTCGCCGAGACAAACATTTAAAAGATGGTAGCGTCTGAAAATCATGAAACAAATTAATGTCAGACGTAAAAGTAGTTATTCGCAATCACGAGTAATTCAATCAAACTATGTTCTGTGAATGAGGCTTCAATTAGGTTCTAAACAGTCTAGACGCCTAATGCAGTCAAAAGTTTACCTGCGTCTTAGTCAAAATTTGTTTGGGTCTACGGAAGCAGGTCGGCTCGATTCTAATGTGGCAAGTGCTTCTGAGATCGGTGGTGCGTTCAAGCGTAGGGAGAGCTCTGGCACCTGATTTCAGTTCAATTCAATAACTATAGAATAGTAAGTAAGGAATAATCAAGATTGGTGCTATTAAAAGTTTGATTTAACCAGCCCCCGACTAAATTCTAGATCGAGAGTGCAGGGATGTTGTGGATTATGTCTATCAAATTCTGCATAAAAATACTAGTGCCTCGCTGGATAAGCCAATCAGCGATCACCTAATTCCCAAGCAGTGCATATGCACTACCCTTGAAAGTGGGCTTAAAAAGATGCCACTTCCCATTCAAATTCACCAAACAAAGTTTGATTAAGTCGGTTCAAAGCTTCTTTGGTTCGCTATATTTACACTTGATACGCCAATACCCAACGTACTTGTATTAAAAAATGGTACTCGTTGCTGTCAAGAACTTGATTGCCGGCAATCCCGCCTCAAAGCCTTTGCTCCCCACAGACGAATCTAACCGCGGATACCGGTCCACCAACGGCGAGACTTCGTTCTCAAGTCAGTTCACAATTAAAGAAATCGAAAATCCGCGCGTAGTTTCCGACATCATCATTGGCCTTTCTGATGGTCTCACTGTGCCCTTTGCGCTGACCGCCGGTCTGTCATCCCTTGGCAGCTCCAAGCTAGTTATTACTGGTGGTCTTGCCGAGCTGGTTTCGGGTGCCATTTCTATGGGTCTGGGCGGCTACCTCGCCGCAAAATCCGAGTCAGAATATTATGAGACGATGCTTCGCAAAGAAAAAGAGATTTATCACGAAACTCCCAAGGAATCGATCGCCAGTGTCCAGGATGCTCTGAGTGAATTCAACATCTCTCCTGGGACTGTAGAGGCTATTATGGGCGATTTGCAGCGCAATGACGAGTCACTGGCTCAGTTTATGGTCAAAATGGTTCGCGGCATTGAGGAGCCTTCTGAGGGTCGTGAGCTGACTTCTGCTCTTACAATTGGTGGTGCCTACTTCTTGGGTGGCTTTGTACCACTATTTCCTTATTTCTTAGTCGACACGGTTGAGAAGGGACTCATCTACTCACTTCTTATTATGATGGTTACCTTGTTCGCCTTTGGTTACTTGAAAACTGTCCTTTCTCTTGGCTCGGACTGCCAGCAGCACCAGCGTATCTGGAATGGTGTTTCCATGCTGTTGGTTGGAGGCATTGCCGCTGGTGCGGCTTGGGCACTTGTTAAGGCGATTGAGTCGTAACGAGCGCATCAAACGGACTTTGCGTGATTTGCTTTTTCTTCTATTTATATTATATTCTAATAAAGTGCCTTACATTTCCTTTTTCAAGCACCATACTGCTTTTGATAATCCTTCAAAGCGGCAATTTGTTCGGCGCTCAATGATCCACTGAGGTGCGAAATGATGTCGCTGAGACCAACAATGCTCAAAACAGGAACGTTGAACCGCTGGGCTACCGCATTAACCGCTGAGACAGTGCTGTCGGCCGTGCGCTCTTGGCGGTCCAAAGCGATGACAACACCAACGATGGTTCCCTTAGCACCCTCAATGATCGACTTGGCCTCGTTGATGGCAGTGCCAGCAGTAATAACGTCGTCGATAATCAGAATCCGGCGACCGTTGAGGTTCCCGCCAACAATGTTACCGCCTTCGCCGTGGTCCTTAGCCTCCTTACGGTTGAACGCATACTCAAGCTTACCCTTAGAAGGGTCAATCTCGGCAATTTTGGCAATGGTAAGAGCAGCCAAAGGAATGCCTTTATATGCCGGACCGAACAGAATGTCAAACTCGATTCCAGACTCGAGAATAGTTTTGGCGTAGGCAGTAGCCAATTGTGACAAAACCTCGCCCGAGTTGAAAAGACCCAAGTTGAAGAAATACGGCGAGATCCGGCCAGATTTCAAAGTAAACGAGCCAAAGCGGAGGGCATCTGAAGCAACAGCCGCGTCAATGAACTGTGCTTTGAACATTGCAAAAATAAGAAGTGGAAAAAAAATTACTTAAGATAATGACGTCAGATATAGCTTGTAGTCTCACCACAGATATTCAGAAAAACTGATTTCGAACCTCAACTTCAGACTGGGAATGAAACAAATGAGTTCTGTCACATTTAGTGGCAATAATTGAAGAGTTTGCGAATAAAAGTCTTGAGATATCTCTTGTTAAATCGTAGTAATTGATACTCCCAGTAGGCGGAAAGGGTACTGAGCTTCCCATTCCAATGTGACAAACTAAGAATTACTCGCAAATAAATCAATTCGTTGGTTTAAAAACTATCCAGGAAGCTTACTAGCTGATATCAGTCGTAAGTTGTGTCAATTTCATTCACCTTTTATTCTGTCCAACACTAAGAAAGACAGCTTAGAAATCAACGTCCAAGTCAATATAATGGACGAGCCGCCAAAACACCTTGAGCGGCCATTCCTCAGCGTTGAGAATGGTGGGACTAACTTGAATATTATGTCCTATAATACCTTGGCCCAATCACTGATTCGACGAGATCGTTATCCTACGAACGGGAACATAATTCGATGGAATGTACGAAAAACTGTTTTGGCTCAAGAGTTGACATCCTATGACTGTGATGTTTTGGCCCTTCAAGAGATTGATCGAGATTTCCAGAATTTTTGGTCGTCTCTCTTAGAGTCCAAAGGTATGGACTGTCTATTTCACAGCCAAATAAATCGAAAGCATGGTCTATGTATTGCATGGAAAAAATCACTGTACCGGCTAGGCGAAGTGAAGACTATTGATTATGACAACGTTGAGTGCAATGTTCCGTTGCAGATTCCGACGGGAAACATAGGGCTGCTTGTGAACTTAATTCCTGTATCAGATGCTGTTGCAAAGCCAATGGTATTTGGCAACACTCATCTTTACTGGCATCCTGATGCTGGGTACGAGCGGGCCCGCCAAATGTACATTTACATGTCCCAAAGCTTAGAATTCGCAGCCCAAGGTGCCGAGAACCGACGTATCGTGCTGGCCGGCGACTTCAATTCTACCCCGTTCTCACCCGCATATTTTCTCGCAACCGGGCGATCCCTCGATGAACGAGCCTTGCAGATACTGAAGGATAGCGCACAAACCCATTATTTCGGACCTATTCAAGCTCCGAGTCCATTTCATTTGCAAAATGCCTCACCAATCCCGTCTAACCCAGATCCACGACAGGTTTCGCAGCTGGTAGATATAGAGACGGCACTAACTGAGATGCATGAGGCATATGCAAACTTGGGTGCTGCCGGACACAGTGCATACTCTCAGTATGAAAAAGTTCATGCGGCGAACATAAACTGTTTCGGTGAGCCCCGTTACACTAATTGGACGGACGACTTTAGAGATACACTGGATTATATCTTTGCATTGTCACCATGCGACCCCAGATCAAAAACCGAATCTGTTCTGCCTTGTCCGATTTTCGTACGTAAACTGTTACGAATTCCTGATGTGGCCGAACTCGGAAGCGAGCCAAACTCTTTACCCAGAGCAGGACTCTGTCCCAGCGACCATTTCGCGATAATGGCCGGCATAGCATGGCGAGACATGTACTAAGCCTCCCAGTGCACGTTACTGGCCAACAGTCTTGCCGCAGCCAACAGGCAGTCCAGCTTAAGCTGATGACCTAAGGTGGCTTAGCACGAGGCGGCCCAGGGCAATGCTCGATTCTGCTGGGAACAACCTAAAAGATGTACTGAGGGAGGGTTGCGATTTAACATTTAGACTATTAAAACCCAATGGTAGATACAGGGAGGACAGTAAAGTTTGATTTTTTCAGTGCTGACCGCGAAAAAGCACAAGCCTGCCAATAGCCTCTTACCTGTCTGCAAGGAAGAGAGAAGAAAGCGATGCAGGGGTGCAGATGCTGCGGCTTCTCCCAATGGGTATAGTGCATAATTGTAAGACCTCCGTAAATAAAGATCCTGCCTTCCTCTGCAAAACACTACAAGTTCAACAGCTTGAAAAGCGACTCTCTCGCACTTGAGGATACTGAATACTGTGACATTATTGTCAGTGGTCTTCATCTGGTGACATTTGTTCGTTTCCAAGGGGAACAAAAGCTATTTTCCAGCTCTTTCAGCCCCGAAGCAACTACCTACTATGAGTGACGACGGTGGACCACCTCTCATCTACGTCGACGGTGTGCCTGAGAACACAAAGGGCACAAATGGCAGCACTTCTTCAAACAGCCAACATGAAAGGGAGGCGAATTTCATCTTGCAAGACCTCAGTGATGGCAAAAGCACGGATGGCGTCTACGGCTGGAATCCCGACCAGCTCTCTGCACTCATCGATCCAAAAAACCCATACGTCCTGAAAGCAATGGGTGGCGTTGAGGGCCTCAGCAAGAGTTTGAATACCAACCCGGAGAATGGACTTGTTGACCAGCAGCTTACGACGGCTGAAATCGCCCAGCGTGAGAAAGCCTATGGCCGCAACACTTTACCTGAACGCAAAGCTCACAGCCTGCTACAGATCATTTGGCAAACCCTTAATGACAAGGTGTTGATCATTCTTATCATTGCTGCAGTCATTTCTCTGGCACTCGGTCTTTACCAAACATTTGCAGAACCTGTCGAGTACGATCCGGAGGGCCGACCTCTACCCAAAGTCGAATGGGTCGAGGGTGTGGCAATTCTGGTAGCTGTTGTAGTCGTGACGATGGTTGGATCACTGAATGACTGGCAGAAAGAGAAGCAATTCGTCAAACTCAACCGTAAAAAGGACGATCGTCTCATTGAAGTCATTCGCAACCACTGCGAGCAGCTAATCCCTGTTGAGGATGTTATGGTTGGCGATTTATTGGCTGTACAGCCTGGTGATGTTCTACCTGTGGATGGTGTGCTCATCAAGTCCTATGATATTCAGTGCGACGAATCTTCGGCCACCGGTGAGAGCGACACTTTGCGCAAATACGAAGCAGGTGTCATCATGAAACGCCTAGAAAATTCTCAAGACTCGCTGGATCCGCATAACCGCAAACTCGACTGCTTTATGCTCTCTGGTGCCAAGGTTTTGGAGGGCACGGGCTACTACATGGCTACAGGAGTCGGCACCAATTCGATGCATGGCCGGACCATGCTGTCGCTCCAACATGAGAATGAGGTAACACCGTTGCAAGAGAAGCTCAATAGAATCGCGGATGGCATTGCAAAGTTCGGCATTATTGCGGCGCTTCTCTTGTTTATTGTGCTGTTTATTCGCTTCCTTGTCCAGATATCGGGCAACAACCGGTTCTCAGATTTGACCCCCTCGCAAAAGGGTTCAAAATTCATGGATATCTTCATTGTGTCTGTCACAATTGTTGTCGTTGCCGTGCCTGAAGGTCTTCCGCTAGCTGTTACGCTGGCCCTTGCCTTTGCCACTACCCGAATGATCAAGGACAACTGTCTTGTCCGCGTTCTTCGATCCTGTGAAACTATGGGCGGCGCCACAACTGTCTGCTCCGACAAGACTGGTACACTCACGGAGAACGTCATGACTGTAGTTGCGGCAACAGTGGGTGATAAAGAGTCTAGTGAGGGCGATGACTACCCTGTGGTTGTCGACAAGGGTAACAAGAAGCTGCTGGCGGATTCCATCTGCTTAAACTCGACCGCATATGAGGATGCAGTCGACCCGAGCATCATTCAAGGCTCGAAAACTGAGTCTGCACTACTCATTTTCGCTCGCAAGTATCTGGACGTTGCCCAAGGCACTCTGGGCCGTATCCGCGAAAATAATAAGCCTTTGAAGCTTTTGCCTTTTGATTCGTCGCGAAAGTACATGTTTACCATCATTCCTCTCGAGAACGGTGGTGCTCGCTTGCTGATCAAGGGTGCTGCTGAGATTATCTTGAGTCTCTGCACTGAAATTTGGTTTCCCAATGGCAAAAAGCCTATTGACAAGTACCGGGATTTCCAAGCGTCTCAGATTGACAAGTATGGTGAGCAGGCACTTCGAGCAATTGCTCTGGCTTACCGCGACTATTCGCCCAAGGAGGTCGCTGCCTTTGAGTCTACTGTGGCTGCCGATATTGAAGTGTCTGGTTTGACCTTTTTGGGCCTGTTCGGTATCAAGGACCCACTACGCAAAGGTGTTACTGAAGCTGTGGCACAGTGCAAGCGTGCAGGTGTCATTGTACGTATGGTCACTGGTGACAACGTTCGTACTGCGCGGGCAATTGCAATCAATGCTGGTATCATTGAGGATAACGACGAGAACGCAATTGTTATGGAAGGACCCGCGTTCCGCAAGTTATCTGAGGACGAGATGGCAGATGTTGTCCCTCGGTTGCGAGTTCTTGCTCGATCGTCTCCGGACGACAAGCGGAACCTTGTGGCCTTCCTCAAGAAGAGTGGTGACACAGTTGCTGTGACTGGTGACGGTACTAACGATGCGCCTGCCTTGAAGCTTGCCGATGTTGGCTTCTCCATGGGTATTACTGGTACTGAAGTTGCTAAGGAAGCATCTGATATCATCATTATGGACGACAACTTCGCTTCGATTGTTAATGCAATCAAGTGGGGCCGCACAGTCAATGATGCTGTCAAGAAATTCTTGCAGTTCCAACTGACGGTCAATATCACCGCTGTCGCCCTCACGTTCATTACTGCAATTGCATCTCCCGATAATGAAAGTGTCTTGACTGCCGTACAACTGCTCTGGGTCAACCTGATTATGGATACTCTAGCTGCGCTAGCTTTGGCCACTGACCCCCCCGTTGACAGTGTTTTGGATCGCCCCCCTGACAACCGTAAGGCTTCCCTTATTACTCCAACTATGTGGAAAATGATTTTCGGCCAGGCATTTTTCCAGCTGGTGGTGACTTTGACGCTCCACTTTGCTGCACCCTACATCTGGGGTATTGCAGGCCACCCTCACGATTCTCGTTTGGACACACAGCTCTCCGCAATGGTCTTTAACACTTTTGTGTGGCTACAGTTCTTTAAATTGTTTGTCGCACGGCGGTTGGATAACAAGCAGAACTTCCTTGAAGGTCTAAGCCGTAATCCCTGGTTTATTGCTGTGGCCTGCATCATTGCTGGCTGCCAAGTTCTCATTATGTTTTATGGAGGCGCTGCCTTTTCGATTCGTCGTCAAACAGGTGTCCAGTGGGCAGTAGCGTTGATTTGTGGCTTCGGTTCGATTCCTTGGGGCATGTTTCTCCGCTGTATTCCTGACGATAAATTCATGAAGTTGTACCCTCGCAGGGCTGTGTTCATTTTTGTCAGGAGTGTGGACCGGATCGGAGATGCCCTTGCATGGGTTTTCAGACCGGTTGTTGCCCTGTTTGCAGCAATTGGCAACTCTATCAAGTGGGTCTTCTGCAAGATCTTTAGAATCAAGCCCAAGGCCCCCGAAGAAGATGAGGACGAAGACGATACTACGAACTCAGAGATGTGGTCTGAGAGCGAGTACGATTATGAATGGATGCCTGGTATCCAAAAGTCTTTGGACCAGATGGCTCTGCTCAAGTACGTTCATGGCGGTCGGCTTTCTAGATACAAGTCTGTGTCCAGGCGGCGGCCGCGAGCAGACCGTGGTCGCCAAGACCGTCGCAATCTCTATATCCCTACGAGATCTTCTCGTTCTTCTTCGGCCTGCTCTGGGTCGTCTTTAGCGGCTCTTATGGCTCCAGTTGTTGTTTCTGGAGCAGTTGGAGGCTGGCATCCTGAATCCCGTAGTAGCAATGTATAACCTATACAAAAATATTTTAATAACTGCTCTTTTCTCTGGGTTCATGCTGTATTTGGACACATTCACCGACATGTATTCGGACCGAGTATGTTCGCGTCGATCGCATTCATGCCCTTACCCTTCGTTTCGCACCAAAGCCTTGAGGGAAAGAGGAATATCCAAGGTATTGTGGTAAGGGTTGGGATACGAACCTGATATAGACGGTGCTCTGACTTGTCTTCAATAACATCACACCCAAAGACTCATTAAATATGTTGCGATTGGCTACTTGGGTCCCGCTCACTCTAGGTGGTGCAATTGGAACTTCGATTTATGCTCAAACTAGAACTAAAATCCTCAATGATGTTGTCTATTCTACGCCAGATGTCCAACCGGTCATTCACCGCCGGGGAACAACTTTCACCGGCAAGGGCATGGCACGCTTCAATGGCCGTCTTGATTATTACCAGCTAAGCTACGGCTCATTTGTTGGAATGGCCACAGGTTATATCTTTGGCAAAATCAGCCGAATGTTGGTCGCAATTGTAGTGGGGACCATTCTCACCACTGAGTTCTTGCAGTTCCAGGGCCAACTTGATTTGAGCCCGTGGGCCAACAGAGTTTACGATTGGTCTGCAGAGAAAATCAACAAAGGCATTTATGTCAAGGACCCCTGCTTCAAGATCGGCTTCGGATCCGCTTTCCTCGTCGCAGCTTTCAATGCTTGAACCTGATGTCTGTAAGCAGGCGAATTAAATGCATGTTTTTTTGGCCTCAATTACATAGTACATACAGTAGATGGCACTTCAAGTATGAAAGGATTTTTCAAAATTGACTGCCCGCCGCCAATCACGTCGTAAATGGCTGTCCACTCGTAGCTGCCCCAGGCCAAGGGAACAATCTCCAAATCAACTGTTTCCTCGGACTCAGGGTCAACTGTGACTGGTCGCTGCAAATTTCCAACCCAAAGAATATTAGACGTCTCATTTGGCACCAGGCGAAGCATGCCATATTTACGCTTCGGTGTTTTGTTGAAGATTCTCGTTCTGATGATGGTACGGGTCTCAATGGTCGCCTTGTCAGAAGAACCTAACTCCATCTTGAGCGAGACTGGCTCAGTGCGCAGCACCGAGATCATCTTTTTAGAGAGCTGCAATCCCCTGAGCTCGACTTGACCACTCCGGGGGTCGTCTTCGGTATCAACGAGCTGCCATTGGCCGCCTAGTCGACTCAGCAATTCTTCACGCAACCAAAAAACTTGAGTCTGTTCAATAGTTGTTTTCGAATCAACCACAAATTGACGTGGGGAGAGTGATGGGATCGGCTTGGACAACTGTTCTGCTGGAACGCCAGCCCATTGTAGCGGAAGTAGGAATCGCGCACTCCTCTGAGGGGCAATCTTGTGCGTTACTTTTGACACTTGCGTGCCATTGCCGTCATTGCTCCAGAGAGTTACCTCTAGAGTTTCACGCCACGCATTGCGAAGGTCTAGAACTGCCGTAAGATCCCCGCCCTCGTTGCTGCTCTGATCCGGAAGACCAACGGCAATCACATCCATGCGTTCCAACTCAACTGAGGGGAATACAGTGATATTGAGAGGGATCCTTAATCGCCGAGTAAAATCGTCGTTGGCGCCGTAGTCAAGCAAAATTGCTGCACTGTTGATACCTCGTTTACCGTAGAGGGAGAAGTCAAATCGCGCCTTTTGCTCGCCTTCAACCTCAGAAGTCTGAGATAGAAGCTCAACCGCTCGACGACGATGCAGGAAGTACTCAAACTCATAGATATCTGCTCGTGTTGCATCGGGAGCAGCGATAGCCTGCTTCAGAGGCTCCACAGTCGAATCTGTAAACCCAAAGCTTGATACTACTGCACAAGTCCTTGAAATATTCTGGATCTCAACATGAAATGGAACCCTTTCACCTTCCAATAGCATAGCCCATCCTTTAGGAAGACTATTATGGCACAATGCCAAGTTGGGTCTGCCATCATTGACTTGAACCTTGATACTTTGCCGCTCACACACAGGCATCTCTAGATTATTTTTCTGTCGAGACACAGCTAGTGTTTTACTGCGGTTCTGGAGCCAGAAAATTTCACCAGTGCAGCCACCAGCGTGGGCATAAATACCTCCGATGGTAAAGGTGCCGCGTTCTTCTGGTGTAATAGAGATGGTTACCGTTGAGACCTGGTCAGGAGCAATGGTCAATGGAGGCTCGCCAGGAGTCAATTTTTTGCCATCCTCGTCTACTAGAGCCAACTCAAAGATGTCCAAAGAGAACTGGTAAGGATTTTGAAGCCGGACACTGACTCTTGAGCTTTCACAAGCAACCATGACGGATACCTCTTGGGTTTTTTCTCGTGACTCGAAAGGATTGTAGATAATATCTGGATGACTTGCCACCGAGTTTCGATGGCTGTTCGTTCCTCCATTTGTCGCGCTTAAACCCGTTTGCGGGGGTGATCGGATGGAAATATCTCTTAGAAGTGAAGGGTCCCAGTACGAATGAACAGCAGTATCCCGCTCTGTACGGATGTGATGGTAAAGCTGAGTCTGCTGCGCTGCGTCCAGAGCGTCAGCCCCGCAGGACAATAAATGCCACGCAGCTTTCACAGCCACCGAGTTATAACCGCCCTTGACAGTCAGTCGGTAGAAGTGACGCAAAAATTTCACCCGTAAGCTACCCCACTCGTATACTTCGACAATTACCTGAAGAATATGATCCAGAACTGTTTCCAGCCCTCGCAAGATTTCTTTTGTTTGTTCTTCATTCTTCTGCATGTCTTCCTCCAGCCTTCGAATCAACTGATGCATTACAAACGTCCATTTTCGTCGAACGCCTAGGCGCCAGTATATTTTGGCCAGCGCGGAAATGAACCTGCACGCCGCAGGAAGGTCGAGCCCTTGGAGTGCCGGGCTTAAGACAAAAGAACACCAATTCTCAACCTCAACAAGAGGCGGCCCATCTTTGGTGATGTTGGTTTCTAAGGCAGTGTTTCGTACGATAGCCGATAAAGAAGCTGGATTCCACCCACCACCAAGCCGCAGAGCCGTGAGCATATTAGCATACCGCAGAGCAGTTTCCAGAAGGACAACGTCAGGAACCATTTCCTCACTTTCCGCAGAGCATCTATTGTAAAAGCGGATGACAGTGTTCATTAGCAAAGGCAGAAAAGTAGCAAGGGCCATCCGACCTGTCTGAAGCGCCTCGGCTACTTTGTCGGAAGCGTGCTTATCCTGAGATGATACCGCAGTTTTGGGGCCTTCAAGTTGCATAGTAGCGGACTTAGCTGCTGCTGCTGCCTTAGCTGCAGATTTCGCAGCCAATTTTGCAGTTTTGCCCGAGGAATCAGCATCAACAGCGACTTTGGCTATGCTAGGGATCGTCACCGGCACTTCACTGAACTGCTGCAAAAGAAGACAAACACCAATTTGCTCCAACGTTGATGCAAACCAAAGATGGTCGTATGATTGCTTGAGAATATGGGCGGCTTCAGCGAATTCAGTCAAAGCGTCGGGCAGTCTTCCAGCTAAGAGGTAAAAAGCACCCATAAACTTCTTGGTGCGACCCTGCTGTCTGAATTTTAGTCGCTCAGTAAGGTTGGTGGAAAAAGTGCCATTTTTTGTTAGCCCAAGACTTGAATTTCGTGCATGGTGGCCCTTAACTCCCTTTGCTGCGGACACTGACGCGTTAGGTTCGTCCAAAGCCTTTATGGCGGGGCTCTTAAAGGAACCTACCTTGCGATTGATGGCATACACAGACATCTCACAAAGAAATTCGGACGCGATATCTGCTATGGCGCGTTCCAGTGAGGCAAAACTCGAGCTAGCGATGGGTTGGACGCCGGGAAGGTTATACTTGGCCTCGTCTTCTTTACCCGGGACTCCAAAGACCAAAATTTTGTAGTAGATTGCAATGGGGTATTGCTTCTTTAGTGCTGGAATCGCTTCTTTGAGATCTTCAATTGACACATGGCCGTCCTGCGCGACGCCGACAACGAGCAGCTGCTGGCGCCAAGGTTCTAAATCGAAAAGTGGAGACAAAGCAGAGTCCGTAGACGAAGTCTCAAAACTGAAACTTAATCTGCCATTCGGATATCCTTGTGGGTTGAACAAAAAGTGGTCAGCAGAGTTGCCGGGCGTGACATCCACAAGTCGTACTTCAGATGCCGCTCGTAGTCGTTGCAAATACTGCTCGATCGCGTATTCCTTGATTTGACCCACCGGCAGTACCAGCCCGCGTATATGCGAGGAGGTGACGTAGCTATATGGGTCCATTCTGAAAGAACGCGAATCCAAGACTTGGGAGACTTGAGTGCTGAGTACTTCGGGTGCTGAATACTTTCGATTTGGCTCTCACTTAGTCAACTTCCACCACTACTACAGATTCTTGTAGAATGAGGCCTGATACTGAGGGGCGAAAGTTCGCGTTCGACTCGTTTCTCAAGAAAGAGTATCGATATAAATTAGACAAGACTCGACCTATATGCAGATTCTATGCTATTTCGAGCTGTCCTAGGGGTAGATATTGCCCTGACCGGCATGCCCTCCCAGCCTATTCCAACAAGATTGTTTGTCGCCACTGGCTCAAAGGACTCTGTAAGAAAGGAGAACACTGTGAGTTTTTGCACGAGTACAATGTACGAAAGCTCCCAGAGTGCTCAACTTACCTCAAAACCCACAACTGTCCCTTAATACCGGACTGTCCCTATGCTCATGTTGATCCAGCGAGCAAAGTGCCATTGTGCACCGCATACGAACGAGGCTTCTGCAGGCAGGGCCCGAATTGCCAAAAGAGACATGTGCAGAGAATGATCTGCCGGAATTATTTAACTGGATTTTGCCCAGACGGCCCCCTTTGCCAACTTGGCCACCCGAGATTCGTTCAGATTGACGATAGTATGCGAATTGCTTTGGATCCTGGTGCCAAACCACGCTGGCAGATTGAGCGTGAAGCCCAAAAACCCGCTGCAGCTATGTAACTTTTTCTTCTTTTTTCTTTTTGGATCATTCTGGTTTGAGTTTGTGTTGCAAAAGTAACGCTAGCGCTATATACTTATTTACACATTATACACGTATGCCCCGGGCATTTTTTTCTTCTTCGGCTGATAAAACAGTTTCAATATCCTCGTCACCAATAAGCATCACAATTTGGCAAACCCGCACAAATTTGTCGCGCAGATTGTAGTCCGACTCGGAAACGATGGACAACACTCGGCCCACATCCCTATCGAGAGCAATAGCACCGAGCTCGTTGACCTTTTTATCGAGAAGCCAAATATACTTCTCAAGAAGTCTAGCTGTGAGGCCGGCGGCCAGCGACACAAACTTCGAGTACACCGTAGGGCTCAGTTGTTTTTGAAGGGGATCAAAGGTCTTCCGCCACAAATCTTCGAAAACTGACGCCTTACTAGTTTCTTGCTGTGTTGGTGACAGCATATATGTGCCCTTAAATGAGGCTAAACAGGCAGAGCGAATTTGACCAGACAATTGAGCAGCAAAGTAGGTTTGGCAGCCACCGTCTAGCAAGTCGTTAGCTTTGACAGCGATTCCATCGACTAAAGCTTTTGCTTCTGACACGTTTTCTAGGTCAAACGTAGCACTTACAACTTTTTTCACATACTCAGCAGAGATAACAAGGTCGTTGAGATAAATCAAAAATTCGCTCTGCGAGTCTCCTGTGACACGAGAGGGTGAAGCGTCTCGAAGTTTGCGTTGAATAGTTCCCAAGTAATCACTCTCTAAGACACGCCGGAACGCTGGAAGAGTTGACGAAACAACTTGCGGATCTCCGGAGTCCTCTACCTGATCAAGCAATGTGCGCAAAACGTACATCACATCATCGATCATCGTGGACACCAAAGGAGCCTCTGCAAGATATTCAGTACCTGGCGGTGGGAGTTCGTCCATATCCACTGCCTTTTCGACGGATCGGCGAAATACAAATAAGGACAAAGTGCGAAACACTGGATGGATCTGATCTGCGATTTTTTGAACAAGTCGGCTCTGTCCCATGATTTGCAAAGCGTCAGGCCAGCGCTCTTCAATGAAGTTTTTATAGAGGGCCCAGCGATTGAGCATCATTGTGATCTCACTCAAAATATAGGACGCTGAGGACAAGTCGGCACCAGCATAAACTGGCGACTGCTCAGGCTGCTGGCCGGGAATGAGCTGCGCAGCGAGTGCCGGGTAATTGTAGGACTTTACTTCGGAAAGAACTCTTTCGACACGTCGTTCATCCCACCAGGTATCAATAATAAGCCCGCTTTGAGTGACGACCTCGTTTTGAATAAATCCAATCACTTGCGTCATGGCGCCGCCTTTGGTGTAATGCCGTTCAATTAGCGGAGCATGCTGGGCGAGAATCATAGCGACATTTTCGAACAACCGAGCAAATGCAAGTCCATAGTATTTTGGGTTTGTATCAGGTGTCGAATTGGCTTCTTGAGAGCTCGAAAGTAATAAGGATCGACTCTGAGACGAGATAATTTCGCAGATAAACCGTGAGTATTTCTTAAGACCCTCTTCGTCGTGGCCAATAAGCGGGAAAAGTTTGAAGTAGCGTGTAACCTGATCCATATTGCGCTCAGCGGCGGCCTTTTCAAACTCGCGAACAAATAGTGCACCCATATCTTTCGTAGCTGCCAGCAGCGAGGTCATCGGCGGGTCGGGGAGTTCGCTAGTAGGCACCATTTTGGCAGCAAAGCTGCTGTTTCGCACGCTCTCAGGAATGCTAAATGCCAGATTTGCCGCGGCAGCTGCCCGTTCCCAGTCTCGCTGATCCATAGCTGCGTACATGCCAACAATGCCCTGCTTCAAGGCCATGGTTTGGTCGACTATGGTACGCGCCTCGACAGCACGGTTGTAAAGCAATAACACAGATTTTACTCGCTCAGACACAGAGTTTGAAAGGTAAGAAGCTGTTTCAGCAGCAGTCCCCAATTCTGCTGCGGTGTCCAGGCTCGAGGCAAGCTGGGTTCTGGCACGTTGGATTTCCGTTAGCTTTTCCTCAGGTTTGGCTGAAATTGCTAAAGCATCAAGTTTCTCTGATAAATTCTGTGCTTCAGCCTGTTTTTGGGCTAGTAATTGCTCTAGTCCGGCGCGAGATGTACACTTGTATATGTCGGCTCGCGACATAGTGCGAGGCAGCGCGCTGTTACTAAGGTGAGTTTCAATACATGTCATTTGAGCGAAATCGCTCCGAGGCAAACTCGAAATAGAAGTAAATAGTAGATACATAAAGAAATACCGAAGAGAATATAAAGTAATAGTAATTACCCTTACTTTTGATACTTGTTTATAACCTCTTGATGATAGTACTAATTTGTCAGACTGACATTTGGGAAAAAAAATGTCAATCCTCGTGCTAATCTCGGGATCTGGCTCTAATCTCCAAGCATTGATTGATGCTAAACTTCCTATCAAGCAGGTGATTTCCAGCTCGCCTACGGCTTATGGTCTGGAGCGTGCAGCCAAGGCCGATATTCCTACGTCGGTTCACAGTCTGCAAAAGTACTATGGAGACTTGCCTAAGACTGCCAAAGAGGAGCGCAAAGCAGCCCGTGCTCAGTTTAACAAGGACCTCGCGGCTAAAGTTATCGAGTTCAAGCCCACTTTAGTTGTTTGTGCTGGCTGGATGCTAATTCTGGCACCGTCCTTTTTGGACCCATTGGCCAAGGCGGACATTTCTATCATCAATCTCCACCCCGCCTTGCCTGGTGCCTTCCCTGGCATCAATGCCATTGACCGGGCATGGGAGGCTGGTCAAAAGGGTGAGCTCACAAAAGCTGGTGTGATGATTCACTATGTAATTGCTGCTGTTGACGAGGGCGAGCCGTTGATTGTGAAGGAAATCGAGCTGCGCAAGGACGAGACGCTCGAGGAGTATACGGAAAGAGTTCACAAAGTCGAGCACATTGCCATCGTCGAGGGCACGAAAAAAGCTCTGAAGGAAATTGAACAGAAAGCAGATGTTGAAGAAACCCGCAAGGCTCTGGAAGCCACTTCCGTTTCTGCAGACAAGAAATAGCCATAATCTATGAACTTTTTACTCACGCATCCACCACCATAGCATCTTGAGGTTCAGGGTCAAAGAAGGGTGTCGTGCCCCGCACAAACTTGTAATTCTTCGCTTTGAGTCCTCTAGGATTGGGCTGGCGGAAGCCACGCTGCAACCGGGCTGGTTCGCCGATCTCTAGGACGCACACATCAACGTTCGAACCGGAACCCAGATCGTTAAAAATACCTGCTTCAATGGCTTCAGCGCACAGCGCCAGAGCCTGCTCTTTATCGAGGCTGTCGTGCCACTTAGACTCGAGAACGGCCAGTGCGGCCAGCGAGCCAGATCCCAGTGACATATAGGGTCCAACATCCGTGGAACCATGGGCGTGGATTGAAAAGAGGTGCGCACCCGTGGGGTCTGTACCAGCAAGGATAAGATGGGCACCGAGATATCCTTGGTGCTGGTAAAGCGTCTGCTTGAGGTGTGTCAAGGCGGTTACGACCCGGGGGGCGCGGCCTGTCCACAGCGAATGGAGCTCGAGGCTTGAACTCTCAAGTTCAGTAACCTTGTCGTTATCTGCGGCAGTTCCGGCACCAGCGCACCAGATTGTGGGTGCAAGGCGGTGGAGCTTTGCGCAATTCTTGTCCGCCACAATCGAGCCGGCAGTGGCGCGTGTGTCGGCAGCAATAATGACACCTTTGTCAAATTTGCAGCCAACAATTGTCGTACCGGTGGACGTTAGATTAGGAGCCTGTACACCCTGGGCAACCAGGTGCTGGTTGCGGCGGTAGTTGTCGAAACTCAGACCGGCCATATTGTAGGATCCTTGAGAATGGCAGTGTCAGCAATGCTTGGTAAGCTCTGGGGACTTAGGACCACAGGGTTCTACTGGGACTTCAGTGGCACAACATAGAAAACCCTCAAGCCATCAGCTCGAAATCAAAAATACACTTGATTTGGGCAAATTGAGTCACCCAGTAGAATGTCGCTCTTTGAAAGCCGATATATACACACCGGCAGGCATATGCAGCCACCACAGACAATCTCAACATGTAGAATTTACGGCGGGAACTTTTATTTACAGACTCGTAGCAGTGATTAACTACTGTAATTTCACCGTGAACTAAATCCAACCACCCAATGGGGCCTCAGCGGGCTCGACGGAAGATGCCGCATCATCCCCGCTTCAACGAAACTCAGATCACAAACCCTGCATGTGTAGTAGTAATTCGGGGCCCCACGATAGTGATTTATAAAGGATCTCACATTGTGTCATCCACACTCATCCACCAATACATGCCTCTTCGTTTGAAAGATTTGAACCGCAACGTTGTGGACGCTCAATATGCTGTCCGTGGTGCTTTGGCGCTTCGTGCGGAACAGCTTCGCGAGCAGCTCCACAAGGACCCAAACTCGCTACCCTTCAAGGAGGTGATCAACGCGAATATCGGCAATCCCCAACAGCTAGATCAACAGCCCATCACTTTCTACCGTCAGGTGCTGGCCATGGTTCAGTATCCCAAGCTCATTGAAACCCCCCCTTCTTACATGAAGCCGGATGCAGTCCGTCGTGCGAAATTTTTGCTCGACCACATTGGCTCAGTTGGTGCCTACTCCGCTTCTAATGGTGTTGACGTTATTCGCGAAAGTGTCGCCCGATTTATCGAGGCCCGAGACGGTTATCCGGCTGATCCTGATCAGATTTTCCTTACCGCTGGTGCATCCCCTGGCGTTTCGAACCTTATCCGCCTGATCGCCAAACCTGGCAACGGCGTTATGATTCCGATCCCGCAGTACCCTCTGTACTCCGCGTCACTGGCTCTCGAAGGTGCCCAGCCCATTCCGTACCACCTGAGCGAGAAGGATAACTGGACATTGCATCATGACTATCTCGAGAAGCGTATTCACGAAGCCCGCGACGAAGGTTTGAAACCTACTATGCTAGTGGTTATCAACCCTGGTAATCCTACGGGTTCAGTGTTGCCAGACGACGATATTGAGGATATTTTGAAAATTGCTCATGAGCACGACATTATTGTGCTTGCAGACGAGGTTTACCAGGCTAATATTTTCGATGGCGAGTTCCATTCGTTCAAAAAGATTCGCCAACGGCTGGTTGAGAAGGATCCCAAGTACGACAGTATCCAGCTGGCATCCTGTCATTCTACATCCAAGGGCTACATTGGTGAGTGTGGCCAGCGCGGTGGTTACATGGAGTTCGCTGGGTTCCATAAAGATGTTACTGAGCAGTTCTACAAGATGGCCAGTATCTCTCTGTGCCCCGTTGTGAGCGGCCAGGTCCTTACTGAGCTCATGGTTAATCCGCCCAAGGAGGGTGACGAGTCATACGAGCTGTTCCAGCATGAGACTAAAACCATTCGGGATACTCTCCAGCACAGGGCCCAGCACCTTTATGAAGCTTTCCAAGGTGTCGAAGGCGTTTACTGCCACCCCCCTAAGGGTGCTATGTATCTTTTCCCCTACATTACTCTCCCGCACAATGCGGTTATGGAGGCCCAACGGCGTGGCATAGAGCCTGATGCCATGTACTGCATGGACCTTTTGAACGAGACAGGCATCTGTGTGATTCCGGGATCTGGTTTCGGTCAGAAGGAAGGCACCTTCCACTTCCGCACTACTTTCTTGGCTCCTGGTGGCGACGAGATCAGCGATCGGTTCGTTGATTTCCACAAGAGGTTTATTGAAAAGTGGCACTAGAGAGATCCCCATCGGTACTAGGTAAAAGTTAGTTTGTTTTCTACAGGTGTTCAGTACAAAAAATCGTGAAAACTACGTTACAATTGATCTATAAACCCGCGTCGCAGGGCTCAAGCCAGAAATCATAAGGAAGCCTGGCGCATTTTTGTTACGACGGAATCATTTATCACGTAAAAACAGCTTACAAGCGGGAAATAACCTGCTGAGTGAAGTGCTTGGTGGTGGCGCTGCCGCGGAGATCACCAGTGATGTTCTCAGGACCCGAAGCCAGAGTAGCCAGTACGGCGTTCTCGATCTTGTCGGCATGAACGTCGAGGCTCATGTGACGCAACATCATGACGGAGGAAAGCAGCAGAGCGGTGGGGTTAGCAATGCCCTTGCCGGCAATATCAGGCGCGGAGCCGTGGACAGCCTCGAAAATAGAGGTCTCAACACCCATGTTGCCCGAAGGAGTCAGACCCAGGCCACCGATGAGGCCAGAGCACAGATCGGACATAATATCACCGTACAAGTTGGGCATGACCATGACGTACTCCTGGTAAGGGGTGGGATCAGTGACCATCTTGAGGCAGGTATTGTCAATAAGTTCGGTGTGGACAGAAATGTCGGGGTAGTCCTTAGCCACAGCAAGGGCGGCCTCCAGGAACAGACCGTCACCAAGCTTCATAACTGTAGCCTTGTGCACGACGAGAACCTTGTTCTTGCCGGTATTACGAGCGTGCTCGAAGGCGTAGCGACAAACACGCTCGGAAGCCTGGCGGGTGATAAGCTTGATGGACTGAACAACGCCCGGAACAACGGTGTGCTCAATACCAGAGTACTCACCCTCGGTATTTTCACGAATCAAGACGGTGTCAACATTTTCGTAGGGAGTCTTATAGCCCTTGACAGACTTGCAGGGACGCACATTAGCAAACAGGTTGAAGGTGCGGCGGAGAGTCAGGTTGAGGGAGACGTGGCCCTTGCCAACGGGGGTAGCCAGAGGGCCCTTGAGAGCAATCTTGTGCTTGTTAATAGCCTCGATGGTCTCAGTGGGGATGGCAGTCTTACCGTTAATCAGACGGGGGGTGACATCAACGGGAAGCCAGTCAATAGGCACCTTAGCAGCCTTGTAGATCTCCTTCACGGCTTCAGAGATCTCCGGGCCGATACCATCACCCTCGATGATGGGAACGGTGTAGTGGCCCTTTTCATTCTTTTGGCCAGTGAAAGTAGCAACCTTGGTAGCATAAGAGCGACGCGCAACATTCGCGGCGCGAGCAAAGTGTCCCCGAGCAAGCATAGCTAAAATTTGGATTTGGTGTTGGTGGAATGGACACAAAAGACACCAGGAAAAATATTTGGTAATGATCCTGGGTTAGGTTCGTCCCTTTTACCCGATCCGCCGGTAGCCAGAAAGAAACGCCCGGCCATGCAGGTAAGGGTACCTCAATCACTATAACACACTAGTCTATTAAACTAACGTATTTCATAAGGAAATGATTTGCTATGTCTTTTTATGCCATCATAATTAAACGGTGGTGAAAAGCATCCAGACACCACGCAAATATTGAACGATCTCGTCGCCGCCCAATTTACTCTCTCCATAAACACGGTCAACAAACGAAATGGGAACCTCGCCAATTGAGAATCCGAGCGAACGAGCACGAACCATCATCTCCATTTGGAAAACATAGCCCTTCGACTCGGTGACAGAGATAATCTTCTGCAAAACAGCCTTCTTGTAGAGGCGGAAGCTGCCCGTAAGATCACTAACATGCGGACGCAGCAGGGTCGACGCTAAGAAATTGGCACCGCGGGAAACAAGCTTGCGTTTCAGATCCCAGCCGTAAACACCGCCGTTGCCCTTGTACCGAGTACCGGTGACAATGTCAAAATCACCAGTCTTCTGCTTGGCAATGAACTCAGGGATGGCTTCGGGGTGGTGGCTGAAATCTGCATCCATAATGATCACAAAGTCACCAGTGACAGACTCCAGACCATGCACGTAGGCAGTTCCAAGACCGAGCTTGCCAAGGCGGGGGCGTAAAATAATGTGCTCTCTTCCAAACACGCGAACCAGCTTTACGGCGACGTCCTGCGTGCCGTCGGGGCTCGCGTCATCGACAATAATAATTTCCCAGTCTAACTCGTTCTCCTTGAACATCTTGGCGAGCATCCACACAAGAATTGGCAGATTTTGCCGCTCATTGTACGTAGGCAGAATCACAGAGTATTTCGACATTCGTGGCAACCTGGTTGGTTTTGTCAGCGTCGCGTCCTCATCTTTAGTGGGGTTGAAAGCGTTTTCCCTGGTTCAAACGCCCTTGCCCAAGGTCCCAAGGGAAGTAATAACTAACAATCTCGTCACTGAGGCTCTATCATTATGTCTTCTGTCCAAAGTGGCCTTCGGGCAGTCTTAGACGAACACACGGTATCGCGAATCCATCAATCCAAAGTACTGCTGGTCGGTGCCGGTGGTATCGGATGCGAGCTTCTCAAAGAGCTCGTAATGTGCGGGTTCGGAGAGATCCACCTGGTTGATCTGGATACAATTGACTTGAGCAATCTCAATCGTCAATTCCTTTTTAGCCAGCAACATATCAAGCAACCTAAAGCCCTAGTGGCTCGAGATGTGGCTAAAAAATTCAATCCCAATGTCAATATTGTCGCCTACCATGACAACATTCTTGATGCCAAATTCTCCGTCAAGTGGTTTCGATCTTTTGATCTAGTTTTTAACGCTCTGGACAATGCAGAGGCCCGACGGCATGTCAACAAAATGTGCGTTGCGACAAAAGTGCCGCTTCTTGATTGCGGAACTGCCGGGTTCCAGGGCCAGTGCCAGGTGATTATACCTGACGAAACAGAGTGCTACGACTGCCGCCCACATCCGGCCCCAAAATCGTTTGCAATTTGTACTATCAGAAGTACGCCTACCCAGCCAATTCATTCCATTGTCTGGGCAAAGAGTTTCCTGTTCAGCCTCCTCTTCGGTCCTCCTGAAGAAGATAGCCAGCTTGACGCAACGGAAACTCAGGAGAACAAAGAAGAGCTTGAGAAACTGCGTAAAGAACAAGACGAACTAGGAGGGCTTCGCAACAGCATTGGCTCGCCTGATTTTGTTGAAAAATTAATTGCGAAAGTGTACGTTGAGGATATTAATCGACTGCTTTCAATGCCCACGATGTGGGAGAACCGTAAACCACCAGTACCTCTTGTGGCTCCTGAATACTCAGACAGTGATGGACCGGTGGTGTCCCAACAGGATCAAAGTATTTGGACGACTAGCGAAAGCTTGTGTGTACTCGCAGATAGCGTAAAGCGACTGGTCGCCCGCTTACCCTCCGAAAAAGAAATCGCGTTCGATAAAGATGATGAAGACACCCTTGATTTTGTTTCCGCAGCATCAAACCTCCGCTCGCAGGTTTTTGGTCTAGATCTCAAGTCTAAATTCGCCGTCAAGGAGATGGCTGGCAACATTATCCCAGCCATTGCCACGACTAATGCTATTGTATCTGGTTTAGGCGTTATTGAAGCCATCAAGCTTATGGCAAACGATCATGAAGATTTAAGGTCCGTCAACATTTATCGCTCAGCTGACCGCGTTTTCACTGGTGAGCGCCCAGCACCACCTGATCCTACTTGCCTGGTAAGCGGTGTTGCACGTACAAACCTTACAGCTCCCTCCGATTTCACAATCAAGCAGCTCATCGAAGACATACTCAAGCTCAAACTTGGATATTCAGAAGTGAGCCTGCTAAGCGATCGTTTGTTGGCTGACCCTGAGTACGACGATAATCTTGATAAAACTCTGGCTTCGCTCCACTTGCATGAAAAGTTCCTTACAGTAATTGACGACGATGATGAGCGGGTAAATCTTGAAATCTATGTCACTGAGGGTCCCGAAGCCATGATCGAAGAAGTAGAAATCCCACTTCGCCCAGCTCAATCCGAATTAGCAGAGGAGCCTTTGGAGTCTCTTGAGCCCGCACCTGCTAAAAGATCGGCCGCAGAAGCTGGACTACCAGAATCGACTCAAAAAACCGAGCCAGCTCAATCTGTTGTTGATTTGACTGAGCAAGACGACACTATTGATTTAACTTAATTACACATAGGTCATGTTGTTTTATTTGTTACAGCTCACGCAACTATCACCGATACGAGCCAGAATGGAAGCCAAATTTGAGCAATAATCTGCCAGGTCCATACCTCCAACTTGCTATAAGAATAAACCAGTGCCTGCACGAGTTGTGGCAAAGACATGTTCATGAAGTGAGACACCACGGCAAGCACGACCAGCGGGCAAGTCGGCAGCAGCAGAACTTTGCGAAATTTGCGACCGCGTCTTACCCACGCTAACGGAAAGCTTACAATACCCAGCGCGAGAGCCAAACTGAAGTTGAGCATGGCTAGAGTAGTCAAGGAGAGACCATATAGAATAAGAGACGCGCCAAATAGTAATTGCTTCGAGTTGGCACTCAAGAACCGGCGAATTGCAACGCAAATGGCTGTGACCGCGGCGAACAACACCAAACGAATAGTTGAATCGTTAACCACGTTCACAAATAAACTCGATAACAGGGTGCCCAACGAAATAACGGCAAAAAGCGCGGCACAGGCACCCAAAATAGATTTTGGTGAAAAGCTCTGGCGGGCAGTTAACAGACTGTAGATAGCCATGATAGGGAATGAGTTAGATACCAACATCGCAGCCGGTAAGTAAGTGCCAATACTGACGAAATACCGGGGGCCCAACATAAGGTAGAAAAAGAACGACTGGTGGAAGTGTTCTAGCAAATTGTTGATCGAGCGAACCAAAGACTCTACAATCCGTCCAAATGTCGTAATGTCGTGGTTTCCGTCATTGCCCCGTGCCCGCAGAGTAATTGCATCAATTCGCCAGCCACTAAACATTTCACAGCCAGGACCAGGTTTGATGCCAGCAAGAATTTGGCGAATAATACCGCTCGTCATTGTTTGGAGTCGCTGCTCATACAGATGATACTTGGATCCACAGTCTGGGATTTCTGTGCGCACATACTCCGAGTCTGCAATGCGAACAAGAGCGTTCACCAAGTCTAGATTGGGCAGCTGGCCATTCAAACCATCATAGTACACATCAATGTGGTCAAAACGTTCTGACGTATCTGGATAGTCCAACACGAGGGCGCCCTCTACCGAACCTGCGGTATACTTGAGACTTGTATGATAGGCGCCAACCCAGGAGCGTAAAGCATCGTATGAATTTGATGGAACCACAAAGATCAGATTTTTGTGCCATACTGACCATTTCTTCAGATACCGCGCCAGCGAAACCAAAAGTGCCAGTCCACCGTCGTTGAAAACGCCATCCATGTTTGTCCAAGGAGCCGTTAAAACAATTGCCTCATTATGCGAGCCACGCGGGGCATGAAGAATAGAGTAAACATTTTGGCAATCTACACCCCGAGCACGGGCTTCTGTGCAGTTCTGCCATTCATGAGTAGTAGACTTCAGACCAATACTGTCAAATAAGTCCATGAGTCGAGCGTTTCGTTCTTCTTCGGGTAGGCCCACAAAATCTCGAATCTCCGAGCGAAAGCCACGAACAATGTGCCACTCGCTCTCTCGAAAGTGTGTCGAAGCTTGGTGTGGAAGCAGCGCGTTCTCGGACACGTACGTCTGTCGAAACTGGCCAGCCATGGGCAGAACAGCTAGCCAAATTACGCCCGCCAAACATGACAGAAACGAAATCAGTGGAAGCACCCTCAAAACATGGGGACCAATGTTTGACTTCTTTACAATTCGAGCCGCATTCTCGATCAGGCCCATGTCAGCAGCTGAGAAAGCGCGCTATATTCGCTTCTCGACTCTATCAGTACCAGAAAGTCCCAACAGGGTTTTTACTCAATGTAGTCGAAGAAGTTTTGGAAAGAATCAGCCGGGATACAGCCGGAGACGTAGCTGAAAAAAACTTTCGGTACCAATCGAAATTAAAAAGTAATTTTTCAAAAGCAATATATTTGGTAGCAGAATTTTTAGCATACGTGCATATTTTGGCTATCATTTATACGGCCACGTCTAAAACATTTCTAGGAAACTCACAAGTGAAAGTCGGCGTTCGGTCATCAACATTTATGAGAATCCGCGGGTTGGCCAAAAGCAGCTTAGCCGCCCTGGAACCCCAGATCGCGAAGGAATCCCATGATCCTGAGCTACTTGCTATCACTACACTGCGCTACGACACTAGGTTGACGGAGTTGACTCGCAGAATACCGATTGCTATGGAAGACTCATACGAAGATAAGTTTTTTCTCGCCCGCCTGCATTACCAGCGATTAAAGTATGCTGCACAGCTCCTCGACTGGCCTGAACTCAAGTACGATGTATTTTGTGAGGCTTTGGATGCTGCAATGGCGAATTTTACCGAAAATGCCGCCAGGATCCGAGTCGAATACAGCCCTAGCGGTACACTTTCGACAATCGTTTCGCCTGTCCCGCAACGCGACAACCTTTTCAGTGGTCTCTCAGATATTCCACTAGAACGGGAGTCACAAGACCCAGTTTTTGAGGTCGTTGTCGATTCTCAGCTCACTCAGAGCTCGCTTTTCACATTTATCAAAACTAATCAACGGACCGTTTACAACCAAGCACGAGACCGGAATAATATACAGCTTGGACAAAGCAAAGAGGTTCTTATTGTTAATGAGCAGCATGAAATCACAGAGGGAAGCATTTGTTCGGTTGCAGTTGAGTGCGATGGAGAATGGATTACGCCGCCAGCCGAGTCCACAATGTGCGGAGTACTACGGAGTTTCCTCCTAAATCTGGGCATCATCAAAGAAGGTACCATTTCAGAAAGTGCTGTGCAAGATGGCGCCAATGTTCTCTTATTCAACGGCGTTATGGGAGTCGTTAAAGGCACTATAACCCGCTCATGAAGTTCGCGGTTCACTCAAGAATACCGCCTGGACTTGTACATATCAATAAGTATTATATATATGATCACAAACAACTGCTATGAAAGGGAATGCAAATACAGGGCACTTTGAACATGCTAAAACACGCTTTCAGCAAGCATGCTAGCCGCAGATCTTGCGTCCAAAATATCGTCGCTAGCTTTTTGCGGGGCTCGTGAGTCCTTGGCCCTTTCCGATCTGTCACTCCAGCTATCTCCGGATCGGGCCTGTGACGGCACAAGAGGAGCTGACCGCACGGTCCCCGGTTCTCTCCCTAGCTTGTGAAGTCCGCCGTCAGGATCAGCAGCACGAACGTTGCGCTTAATAGACTCCCAAGCGCTCAAGAGCCGTCGCTCAACGTCAATAATCTTGATTGCGTATTCCTGTACAGAGCTGAGTACGTCAGACTCGAACCGGGCCAGAGCTTGTTTCTTCTCAGAGACCAAACTGTCGCTAACACGCCGGCAGGCACTCGTTATCCGCTTTTCCAATTGAGTCGCATCCTCCAATTGAGAAATTGCCTCCTCAACCTTGGCCGCTGAAATCGCTGTCGTGCCTTTCAATCTCGTCACTGTCTGGTGCTTAGCCCGCGACTGAGCTTGTGACTTCAAAAGATCCCGCATAAGAATCTGACGATTTGTCAAAGTTTCCTTGACAATGTAGGCATCATTGGCAACCATCTCCAAACTATCACCGTAAAGGGCATCCCCCATAGTAGCTTTCACTGCTTCCATATCACCTGTTAACACAATAACTTTTCCAAGTCGGCCCCACACAGGAGCAAGCTCTCGTTGGGACGCCGTGTTTCCAAAAGTGTCTAGCTTCATACCGTATTCCTGCAGAGTGGTAGCTAGGTCCCGGCGCGCTTTGGAGACTTTCTTGAGTTTAACCACTCCCTCTTGAGCATATTGGTACACCAGCTTAGCCACGGGGCGGAAGTCACGCAGCTCCTGGACGTCATCATCAGGGGGTGCCAGTTGCTTGATCATTTTGCGGGCCAGTCCTGTAGCTGGCGGGCGCACTTTAACAACTGGAGTGTACCCAAAGGAAGACTCGACAAAGTACAAAAACTCTTCGTCTCGAGCTAGTAGGGGGCTTCGTGTGACCCGGTCAAACCATTTCTGGAAATTCGCCTTCAGCCGATTGGTGTTTTCTTCGCTGGCTGCAGGGAACGATGTGGTAGCCGGTGGCAAAGCTGGAACAAAGCATTCTGGATTTGCACTCAATAAATGGTTCGCAAACCGCCGCATCTCATTGTAGGTGCGACGGACATCTTTGAATGAGTTGGCCCTAAATCTGGGCAGAGTTGTTTGCACGTCAAACCACACAATAGGATCATTGCGATTTTGCTCAATGTTTGTGACTTTGACCGTCAGCCGATGGCGTTTACGCTTAGCCGCAGGCAAAACAGTTTGTTTGGAGGTCTCGCCGGGGGCGGTGTCTTCATTCACGGGCGCATTGACTGTCGGAGCCGTACTTGATTCATCAATACTTGCGCTCCATGCATGTGCAGAGCTAATCTCTGGCATTTCGGGTGCCCAGGTTGCGCCGTTCGGAGAGTTGTCCTCCAGGTCGCCGAACGCCGCTGAGGGGTCCATTGTCTCGTATGGTACTTGAGTCAGCGGCCAAACCTAAAATACTGGGACTTCATCCAACGTTAGATGTGGCCGTAAATATTAGAAATATTAATGTATTTGAGTAAAACGTCCAGGTAAACACGAAGTGCCATCAAATTGTATGGATTCGGAGGGAAATTACTACTACAGCATTCGACAAGAACTAGCGTACGGTATAGCTATCCACAAGAGTTTGGTATCGAACACCTCTATAAGGTCGATCAGCAGATCCAGGGATGTTGTGAATTGACAAATTCGAGACCGAGAGTTTACTGGGAATATTGCCCACTGCCTTGTACTGTAAAGTAGCATACAGTGGCTGCAAGGGCTGACTATCAGCGGTTGCATACCCCCGGAAAGTAGCATGCCAGCCAACTGGTGTCTTTGGTCCGAAAGACCACTGGGCTTTTGTGGAGCTTGACACAGTCAAGTCGCCTGATGTCAACCGTAGCTCTTTTATATTAGTAGTGGTCTCTGGGAAGAAAAAGGTGACCACCAGATTTTGGATATGCTCGACAACTGTGTCCATATTGGTCGATACTCGCATCTCAAACTCATTTTGCTCTGTTCCCATACATCTCAAAAGCTCAGCATGCACAAGTCCAGTCTCTTTGGTTTCCATAGTGTACTCGCCAATAGTAGAGCTTCCATCTGGAGGGGTGAAAACCAGCATGCCCCGAGATTCCCACTGAGTATAGTCAACTGCCGGGTGTAGAGCGATATTTGTGAACAAAGGACGAACACTATTGCCACTCGATAACTGCATGCTAATGTGAGGGTCGCCGCTCAAATGTGAATTAATTTTAATTTGGCCCCGAACCCTGCAAATCTGAGGTCGTGAAGATACCGTCGCGCCTGTCGAATAATAGGCCGAGCCAGTAACTAGCTTTGATTGCTTAAGCTTGGTTTGCCGATTTGGTGGAATAACAACGTAAAGAGACTCAATGATGTCAATGTAGATCTGGTTTTTTGAATAGGTATGGCCCTGTCTGCGCCAGCGCAGATCCCACTTTGGTAGTGACTGTTTGGATGGATTCCAAAGCGCATCAAGAAAGTTGGTAGCAGGTACTAGGCCTTTTAGGATGTCTGGTTCAGTGATACGTGCGATGCCAGCGTCCAGCATCTCGTAGCAGAGCTGCATCAAGGTCGCTTGGTTAGCTTCAACGAGCGTTGGCGTCAGTTTTTCTTCGAAGTATGTTTCGATGCATTCAATAAACTTTTTGGAAAACTGTTCGACTGCCAATGGCTGAATATTTGCTCCACAAGGAATCAATATCGTCAAGCTACCATAGACTCGGCGATATACTAGCTGCGATGGTGTGAGCTCAATCAGAGATTGGCTTGCCGAATTCTGTGGCTCACTCACTAACGGAGCAACCTCTTCAACAGAGGGTGCCACCATATCTGGGTAGCATAGCAGCGAGCGCCCCGTTTTATCAAACAGATACACTGCCTCCATGACAAAGCTGAACGCCGTAAGCCTACCACCGTAGGCACTATATAATGAATATGAGTGAAACTTTGTGCATATAAAAATTTATGGAGTTTTCTAGCAAAAGCTTTGCTAGGAACGTTTGTCGAGGTGGGGAAGCAAAAATTAGGCCGATGCCTCTACCACTTTAGTGAATAGATCGAATGAACCAGTACCACCCTGCATAGGACGACCAACGACAATACGAGCTGATGGGTTGTTCAAACTATCAATATCGCCATCTAGAACACTCTTGGTCAAGAACTGGCATGTCGACTCGAAACTCATCTTTTGGAACGGCGAGACGCTCGAGTCCAGACCTTGACGGCTGAATGGCAGGTAGGTACCGTCGCGAGTCATAGTGTCGGCAATGAGAGCCAAATGACGAGGATTGACACTAATTGAGTAGGTGTGGAAAACATTAGAGATTTCGCGCACAATAGTTGCTCGGGCAGCTTCAACACCATAAGTGTGCAGGACAGCGCTAACGTCGTTGGAAATAATGCCATTAACGTCGATAAATAGATCCTCCTGCCACATAGCACCGAAATTGACACCCTCGGTTAGCATGACCCGGCCGGCCTCGTGCTTGGAAGGTCGAAGACACCGCTCAATGCGAGGCACCTCACGAACAACCACATTGCGACAAACACTCTCCAGCAAGTTGACCATTAGCAGCTTCTTGGTGCTTGCAGGGTACTCAACAACGTACTCGCACCATTCGCCATTCTCATCATCAAAGTTGAACTTGGTCACAGTGCGATGCATCTGAATAACAGCATCCTGGCGCTGCTTAGCAGTCATCGTAAGGTCAACCTGCTGGACGACAGGCTTCTCGTCTACCTCCATAGCGTCCTCGTCGTCACCCTCCTCAGCTTCAGAATCAGAAGAGCTGAGCATGTCATCTTCATCCTCATCTTCATCCTGAGAGTCCTCATCTTCTGCGGGGGACTCATTCTCTGCGTCCTCATCCTTTTGCTGAGCCTTAGCGCTGTCCTCATCAGCGTCCTCGGCATCCGAGTCAACATCTTCCTCACCACTCTCCAGAGCCTCGTCATCGATAAGAGTTTCCTTGGCCTTAGAGGCCCCCTTGCTCCTCGACTTGGACCCACTGTCAGGTTGCTTGACGGACTTACCAAGAGCGGCGCTGCTGTCGGACTTCTTCTGCTTGCGGAGCTCCTTGACAACAGCATCCTCAAACATGAGCAGGAACTTGTTGCTGAGCACCGACTCAACTTCGCGCTGCGAAACATCGTACTCAGACTCGTACTCCTCACGTGTATACAGATTCACCCGGATAGTGTACTGGCGGACGTACTGGCCATGTCTGTTAGGGCCAGTACGCTCAGTAACAACAATATTATCAATCAACTGACTGAGCATAAGACGAGTGACATTCTTGCAGAAGAAGTCAGCCTGCTCGTCAGTGACACCCTCCTTAATGGGCATCATCATCTGAGGTGTCTTGATCTGCGAACTGGCAGTCATAATGATCTCTCGCAAACGAGGGATACCCAGTGTCACGTTAGCAGCACCATGGCCGGCAAAATGGAAGGTGTTGAGTGTCATCTGCGTGGAAGGCTCACCAATCGACTGAGCTGCAACGACACCTACACAGTCACCGGGATTTACCAATGACTGTTGGTACTTAAGCTGCATCAGGGAGCGGAACTTGCGATCAAATTTAGGCGCCTTGCGCTTCATCTCGTCCTTGTGCTTCTCAATGAACTCATCAAGATCATCCTGGAACTTCTCCGAAACCGAACCCAAGTACTTGCCAGGGTTGTAAACCGACAGAACTGTGTCGTACTTAAATGAATCTGGGGACTTCTTGAGGTGCTTGCGAACCTTTTTGCTATAGTTCATGGCATCGGTGTCATTGAGGTCGCCCAAAAACTCGGGTGAGTGGCGCAATAGCAGGGTCTCGTAGTTCTTGGCACAGAACTCAAAGTCCTTGAGGTAGGACTCCTTGATGGGATCGATATTATCACCACCATACATAAATTGGATGAGAGAGCCATCAGCATCGCGCACAGTGTTGTCGTACTCGGACTTTACACCCTCGAGCTGCTTGATGAGGCAACGTTGGAGGTAACCAGAACGCGAAGTCTTGACAGCAGTATCAATCAGACCCTCGCGACCAGCCATGCAATGGAAATAGTACTCCTGAGGCTTGATACCGGAATAGAAACGACCAGCGATATAACCACCAGCCCTGACATGAGTCTCAAATGGCTTGAACGATGGCAGAGTCTTACCACTTACCATGACAGGTACACGGCGACCTTCCAAAGCTTGCTGGCCGAGACCGCACATGATCTGTGAAACATTAACATTTGAACCCTTGGCACCAGAAAGTGCCATGGCCTGCATGCTGTTACGAGGGAACAACTTCTCAGAACCATTAGGAATACAGGTAGAAACGACCTTGGAGGTAACCGCGTTAGCCTTAGACTGACTGATAGCATCCAAGATACCAAGCTTTTCGTCATCACGCAAGATTTCTTCAAGGCGCTTTTTCAGCTCAGGATCATCCTCTGTAGTGCCTTCAGGCATATTGGTAACTTCGATAGCAGCCTGCAGGCCAACACTGGACGCTTCCTTAAGAAGATCAACGCGCCACTGGTCGCCATCCTCCGTTAATCTAAGGTCATCCATACCACATGTCAATGCTTTGTCCATGTTGTACCTTGTAAACAATCGACCAAGAACGGAAAGCAGAAGACCAGCATTGTCCGGGCCATAAACCTCATAAACTGCATGCACTAAACCATAATCGGCAGCACCATACTGCGACTTATCCAGAATACCAGAAACAAGCTCACCCTCGTGGACAATGACGAGGTTCTCTTCGGAGTGCGGACCCCAATACTCGTTCTTAATCTTGTTCTTAGCAGTAAGGTTCAGGCCGGGCCGACCGGCAGGTTTTACATTCAACAAAATAGTGGAAATGACCTGCTTACCGGTCCACATAGGCCTGGGTTTAACGACCGCGGGTGGGACCTGAAGAACACGGTCAGAGGCAAACTGGCCATTTTCAGGGCGAATGGCACCATACACCAACTGCTGGTACTGTTCACGAGTAAAGAAAGTATCCTTATTTGTGAGCCACACGCCAGCCGAGATATGATCCTGAATAAGACCACGAAGGGGCTTACCACTAGTCGGCGTCAGATACTGCGAGTTTGTGTTGGCTAGAAGCAGCGCTTCAGCGCGAGCGGCCTCGTTCTGGGGGAAGTGCATATTCATCTCGTCACCATCGAAATCAGCATTGTAAGCACCAGTGTTGGCGTAGTGCAAACGCAACGTCTTTTCCTTGGGAAGTACTCGAACGTTGTGACCCATCATGGATGCCTTGTGCAGAGTGGGCTGACGGTTCATAAGCACAACGTCCTGGTTACGGATATGACGGTAAACCTTTTTGTTGACATTGAGCGGGTTTTTCAAAGTAGCTGACGGCGTCATGAGTTGGTTAGCGAGGGCTGTGCGCTGCTCTACACTCATATTAGCCAGCGACACAAGCTTACCATCCTCATTCTGAATCATGGTGGCACCAGGCCAGACATTGGGCCCATTAATGACGGCCTGACGCATATCTTCAAAGTTGTAGCTCGTCACAGGCTCAGGGTACGTGAGCTTGACAGCAAACACAGGCGGAATACCAATCTCATTAGTCTCAATGTTGGGATCGGGCGAAATAACGGAACGAGCAGCGTAATTGACACGCTTGCCCATCATGTTCTTACGGAACAGGCCTTCTTTGCGTTCCAATGTCTGTTTGATGCCAGGAAGAGCCAGTGCCTTGGCCGACGTGTTCTGATTTTTGGTAGCATCGATAATGCCATTATACTCGCCCTGCAAAGTGACAAACTGGTTCATCAGCTGGGTGAATACAAGCTTGCGTTGCTCGCCACCCTGCTTGTTCATAGTCATCTGATGGATTTCGTCACTAAGGTCACGAATACGAAGACATGATGTCAGAATATTAGATAGAAGCTCATTCATGGGGCTGGCGTGGACTTCCTCACCTAGCTGGCTAGGCAGACGGAATCGGGTAGGGGGAACAACAACTTTGTGCACAAAAAACATGTCGCCCGACACATATTCTGAGGAAAGAGGACTGCTCTGGAAGAGTACCTTGCAGAGTGGCTGTTCGCGGTTGAACAGGGCCCGAAGAATATTACAGACTTCGTTACTGAGAATGAACCTGTTTCCATTCCGCTCCTTCACTTTGGGAATCTCCGTCACCATCTCCTCCTCGCCAGTGGGCTCGTCAATTTCCATTTTGTCCAATGTAACCATTGTGCGGCGCTCAATGCCCTTAACACGATTATGGTTCACCTGGCGGTCGCTGAGAGCCGTCTCAAAGATTTTAGTGAGGCCATCTTTGCGGAACTTAGGACTGAACATGCCGCAGTTGTCACACTTGGGCCGTGAGAGCAAACGGGAGTAGAACTGTTTGATGACTTTTTTGCGCTCCTGGAAAATACTAGGCGTGCGAACACCAGACTCGGGGGCCCGGCCAGAGGCGATTGCTGCGGCGATTGCTTGCTCAACAAACTTCTTGCGAGCTGCAATGAGCTTGTCATTCTCTTGCTCAGATGCAGGACCCTGGTCATCAATCTCAGCATCGGCTACCTTGGTAGTAGAAAGATCGTCAATTTCCGAAGCCTCCAAAACGAGGCCGTACTGCAAAAGCTTCAGTTTGCACTCGAATAAGTGAGTCTCTAGATACCGCAGACGGAAACGGTGGCAGTACAAACATGCTGAACGCAGCAAAACGTACATGTGGCTGAAGAACATCGGATTGTACACTGGGATAGGCAAATCGATGTGACCAATATGGCCCATACAGAAGCGATCGTCGAGGCCGCAAGTCCCGCACATGTTCTTGAGGAATGCACCTAATGCGAGATCATACAAACCACCAGCCACAGGGTGGCCTAGGTTGTCGAAGACCTCTGGATTGGTGATCTGTTTGACCGAGAGTTTTCCAATTTCAGCAGAACTCAGAAATCCGAAATCCACAGATGTGATCTCGGATCCAACCGAAGATGCAATATCCATTCTCAAGAACTAAGGGGAATTCCTAAAAATGCGCACAAATGCAAGATTGGATGGTCTGGAAAGAAATTCGGTGTTGGGAAAAAAAAAATCTCCTTGGGCTTAGAAAAATTTCTAATCATCACCGTACAGACTTGACATTCTGGGTTCGGGTTGGAGCCTAGTGGAGAGGTGATAGGAGTAATTATGGTATCAGAGTCAACACCGGAACTAAAGTAATACGATCACCACCCGACAATTGGTATGACCACCAGAATTCGTCCGCCCTTAGTTAAAGGGCTGAACACTACAATTTTTGGCAGGAAACTCTCAACAGATCGAGATGCAGTGCTTGTTAAGTGGCCCCAGATCAATAACCTGAACGAGTCAAATGACCGCCCCTCGCTAGCGACGTTTCGCCCGCCCAGGTCGCCGACAGGTGCTACGCTATCAAACTTGTTCAAAAAGAGATTCACCATGAGCTACTCTGATTCGTTCTCCCAATGGCTCCAGAGACACGATCTCGAAGCTGCCGAAAAGGCTGTTATGGAGTTTGCGGGAATTCGTTTCGACGGCCCTCGGCCAGCAAAGTACATCAACACCATGGTGGGTGGGGGTAATTATATCAACGAACTACAAGTCGAGGGCCCTCCAATCAATGGCCAGCCCAATAAACACATTGTCTTTCTGCACGGCTATGGGGCTAGTAAGGGCTTTTTTTACAAAAACATCAAGGCTCTCGGGGAGATCCCTGGATACACTTTGCACGTTCTTGATCTACTTGGCTACGGTCTCTCTTCGCGACCAAAGTTTCCCACAAAGCTCAGCAACAAATCTGTTGAAGGAATCAAGGAGGCCGAACAGTTCTTCATTAAATCGCTGGAAGCCTGGCGAGCAGCCAAGAATATTGACAATTTTGATCTCATAGCTCACTCGTTGGGTGCATACATTGGCTGCTCGTACGCCTACGAGAATGCAAGCCGCGTGAACAAGATCATGCTGGCATCCCCAGCCGGAGTTAACCGTAATGCCTACTCACTACCCGCAGAGGTGCTCGGGCCGATTGAAAATGCGACTCTTCCTACCGGCCCCACTGCTCCTGCCCCGGGTTATTTTAAATGGCTCTGGGACAAAAAGGTTAGTCCATTTGTTCTGGTTCGTAAAACGGGACCGTTGGGACCTATGTTCACTTCGGGCTGGACGTCGCGTCGCTTTTTTAGCCTCCCTGAAGCAGAACAAAAGGCTCTGCAACTGTATTCATACGTGATGTTCAACGCCAAAGGGTCAGGCGAATATTCCCTCAGTTATTTATTGGCGGTTGGCGGTTTGGGCCGCTGGCCCCTGGCCGAACGAGTTCATCAACTCAAGTGTCCAAGCCTTTGGGTATACGGTGATAGAGATTGGATGGATAAGCGTGGTGGCATAATTGCTGCTCAGCGAATCCGTGATCACGGTGGTCGCGCAGTGACTGTTGAATTGGAAAACAGCGGCCACCATCTGTATTTGGACAACTATGTCGAATTCAACAATTTGGCTCTACAATTTGTCACGAAGTTCTAGCTCTTTATATGATGTTTACGTGGACGAAATAATACGTTAGCTACTTTACGCATCCTCAAATGCCTTCTCAATACCCTTCTCATTGCGCTCCTTGATCTTACGGCGCTGGACCTTCTGTGCGCTGGAAACCAAGCCGTTCTGCGGAGTCCACTCGTCGTCAAATGTGATGCCGGCGACAATCTCGAAAGACTTGAGATCGTTGTCACGACCGGTCTGTTGCAAAGACTTAAGAACTTCCTTGTAAACCTTGGGGTTCTGGGCAACCTGGACAAGATCCTCGCTGTACTCAATCTTCTTCTTTGCACACAACTCCTTGATAGTTACTGGATTGGGCACGACAACAGCAATGGGGCGAACATGCTGATCATTGGCAAAGAAGCAGCAGTTAAGAATGTATTCGTTCGAACGGTACAGTGACTCTAGGCGCTCCAGAGCAATGTACTCACCGTTAGAAGTCTTGACCAAGTTCTTGCGGCGATCGATAAGGCGAAGGCAGCCTGTAGGAGTCCACTCGCCAATATCGCCCGTCTTGAACCAGCCGTCAGATGTGAAGGCTTTCTTGGTCTCCTCCTCGTTATTGAAATAACCGGGAGAAACCGCGGGACCACGGATGTACACTTCGCCCTGGCCGTTCTTGGCGCTGTAACCAGAATCGTCGGCGCTGACAAGTTTGGCGGTGATGACTGCAGTGAGCTCGCCAGAGGTGTCCAGGTCAATGTGGTCCAAATCCATCAGACAAGCCATGGCGTTGGTCTCAGTCAGTCCGTAGCCAATAGACAAAGGAGCGACACAGGTGTTGAGGAAAAGGCGGGTGTCGCTTGAAAGGGCAGCGCCGCCGCTCATGATATATCGCAGACGACCGCCCGTAGCTTCCTTAATCTTGCGGAACACAACACTGTTAATGAGGGGGGTGGGAAGACCCCATGCGTCCATCTTTACCTTGATACGATAAGAATGCCAGAAAACTGACTGCATGGCGGGAGACAGCTTACGAACGTTGGCCAAAATACCCTTCTTAATGGCCTCATAGACGGCGGGCACACCGGCCATAAGCGTCGGACGCAGCTCACGGATGTCGCCCTTGCAATTGCGCATGTTTGCATCACTAACTGTCTTGGGAGTTCCATAACCCAAAGCGCAGCCAAAGTACAGAGATACGAGTTCAGCAGTCAGCTCAAAAATGTGGGCCAGCGGCAGAATGTTGAGGAAAACGTCGCTAGAGGTAGTGGCCGAGATGTTGCCAACAGCTCCCGTCGCACCGGCCAGAACTGTCGACTGCAGCAGAATAACACCCTTAGGCTTACCGACAGAGCCAGAAGTGTACATGATACAGCACTTGTCGTGATCCTTAGGGCGGTTCATGGGGGCGGGATTGGCCTTACCGAGTTTGATGAGCTCGGAAATTGCGATCACCTTGATGTCTTGACGAATCTGCTCAAGCTTCTTACAATCCTCGAGGTCTTTACCGACCAATGGACCCTCTGTATCACGCCAGACAACGATGCGAATACTAGGGGTCTTGGGCAGGACACGCAGAAGAACGGAAAAATGACCGCGATCGGCAAGAATGCCGACAGTGCTTGTCTCCTCAATGGAGCTCAATAGACCCTCGTCACCCAATGTATCGTAGGCGGTGACAGCCGTGATGTTCTGCATTGAGAGCGACAAGAAGGTAAGCATCCAATCGGCGCAAGAAGCCAGGTACAGATGGAAACGCTCCTTGTTGGGCTTGACACCGAGATGAACAAGGCCGGACGAAATGTTTTGAGAAATCTCAAAGCCCTGGTCAAACGTAATCCACTCGTAGGGGCCCATTTCAAAGTATTGCCAGGTCTTGGTGACCTTTGTCTCCTCGCCATTGACAACCTTGGTGATCTCCTTCTCCTCGTTGTGAGTCTTCAAAAGCTTGCGAGTGCCCATGAACCGGCGACTGCCAAACTCCTTCACACCATCCTCGTAGAGGTCAAGAATTGTCTTCATGTGAGGCTTTCCAGGCGGATGAGTCCAGGCGGCCTTTGCGGCCTTGTAGTTGCGACGCGGGGCAGTTTCATTCTCGTTAGCCGCCGGGCCGACTTCAACGCTGTAATTTGTCTTGCCCATCTTTTCTTCTCTATCGTCTGAAACAAAATGCTGTTTGGGCTAGATAACAAAAAAAAAGTGATGGTGGGTTGATTGATGCGCGGAAAACAGAAGTGTTTTTGACTTGCCCGCTCCCCCACTAGACCTAACCCTTATACCTAGCCCTTACTTCACTGGGCTTGCATTCTGCTAAAGATGATAAGACGCCCGCAGCTTGGCTCCTTAACAGCCTGGTACCCTCGGAATAATTCCATTATATCCATTCTATTTTGTTCAAAAAGTCTTACCTATCTATGTACCCGGGAACGCAAACAGTTTGCCACTCTTTGACTCCGCCTCTCGACAGTCAAAAGTCCCAAAAGACGTAGGGTTCACTAGCGCGTTGGGGGAGCCAAGTGATCAGCCTTATGAGACCTGCTACTTTGGATCGATCACCCGCGTGACGACGCAAACCATCAAACGAAAAGAAAAGACCTTGTTGTGTGGTACCTTTTTGGGTATAACCAACATTCTTTCCAACCGAATTGGTCAAGCCCACTATACATTTCTAAGTGCCGCATTATCCGCACCACGAAATGCACCATTTTTTTGTTGGGAAACTGAGAAACGTGCGGAAGGGCCTTCCGGGCTCGAAGAACGTACGCAGAGGGCGCTGACTCCATCAGCTAGGAAGATAGCCCCTCCCACCAGTTAAGGGTTACCAGGAGCAAATGCCTAAATTCCCAAGAGCAAATTAATTCCCAGAACCAGAAGATACCGCAAGGGGTATAATCATTGCGCCCCAGAATCCCAAAAGGCAACCCTGGGCGTACCCCCACACAACAGAGTCTTGGCTGCTGATCAGGATCACGACTATCGCCTGCCATGCCGAGGTTAAGCCAGTCAACGCATATCGTACTGCCTGGGCTGGGGTACACTGCCGCTGGCCTCGCTTTACTGTTTCCTGCACCATTTCATAGACTACACAGCATTGAATCTCTAAACTATAAACCTGATTTAGTTGCTAGAAAGAACTACCTCGGCCAACAGTTGCAAATAACTATTTTACAGAAAGACTCAGGAAAGTACAGTTTGTTATGGTCGAACCAATGCCTGGAAGGGTATCCACCTAGGGACATGCTTCTTGCAATACCTTGGACAATCGAACCCCTTCTATTTGAAAATAAAAGTAAAAAAAAAAATTGTAAAAAGGCTGGTTTATGCGTTGCCTATACCCTCGTTTCTTTGCTTTCTTTTTTTTTGTCAAACCGTAAGAATGGCCAGTCTAAGTGTTTATTTTCCACGATCTTTTTGTCATCACCTTCGAGACATGAACGGTGGTGGGCTTTTCAACCAAACCGGCTCGACCACGACACCGTTCGGCCAATCGCAGCCCCAAAACCAGACTTCTCAGTTTGGCGGGTTCGGGGCGTCATCCTCAAACACTGGGTTATTTGGCCAGTCCAAGCCCGCAGGATTATCCGGGGGACTCTTTGGATCAACTGCAAACACCGCGCAGCCTGGCGCCAATACCTCGAGTTCTGCACCTGCCACACCGACTCTGGGCCAGTTCGGAACTAATTCAAGCACAAATGCCGCGACGGGCGCGTCGCTTTTCGGAAGCAAACCAGCGAACCCCACCGGGGGATCTGGCCTGTTTGGAGGCACGCAAACTGCAAATACCGCACAGCCATCTGGCGGGCTATTTGGAGCTTCGTTGAACTCTAACGCAAATAACAGCACAAGCGGAGGACTTTTTGGAAATACACAAACTGGATCAACGTCCACAAATCTCTTTGGTGGATCTACCACGACTCAAACAGCCCCTACTACCGGCGGGCTCTTTGGCAACACCAACACTGCCCAAACCGGTCAGACATCAAACTTGTTCGGAAGTGCAAACTCGTCACAGGCTCCGGCTCAGAGCACTAGTCTCTTTGGAGGCACTAACACTGCCAATAACACCGGTACAAGTTTGTTTGGCAAGACTTCGGCGCCAGCCACCAGCAACAACCTATTTGGCACTACAGCCAATGCGACGGCGCCTGCTACTGGTTCAAGCCTCTTTGGTAACTCGACAGCTGGCACCGGCCAACAAACGACGTCTCTGTTTGGTAAACCTGCGACATCCACAACCACAACCACAACTGGTGCTCCTGCGACTACTGGCGTTAGTGTTTTTGGTTCGCAAATGCCAGGCGGTTCAGCGGGCACTAGCTCTTCTCTTTTTGGAAAGCAGCCAAATACAACTACTGCCCCGGGTACCACCCAATTATTCAATTCTACTAACCCTGTCAATGGCACGTCGGGACGCTTGTTTGCGACGATTGAACAGCCGTCATTTGTTCTGCCTGGCCAGCAACCCAGTTCTGCCGGTTCGCAGAAACTCTACAAATCCCTGACGGCCGGACTCCAGCAACCCCAGAAAGACAGCAGCAGAGCGCCCACCGCCAATAAACGGGCGGCTCCCGTCAAGCCCGTTTTGAATGTCAAAAACCCCAGTCCCTCTCCTGCTACCAAGCAGACTGAGCCACGAAAACCAGAATCGCGCAAACTCATCAATTCTTACGAAAAATACGTCCAAGAGCGACCCACTAATCTTGTCATTCGTCGTGCGAAACGTCCCGCCTTGTCCTTGCCCGATAATCACAAATTGGCTATTGAAAACGGCTCCACTCGAGATGTTCAGGACAAGCCTGTCAACGGCAAACTCGAAACCACGGCGCCAAATCCAGCCTTGTCAGTTGCCGAATCGATCCAAGACTCGACTATTCCATCTGCAGATATTTCGCTTTTCCATAAGCAAGCTCAGACAGTGACCCTTGTCCGCGTCAACAAAGCTACTTTGGAACAAGGATACTTTATTCGACCAGGTCTTGACGAGTTAGCTGCATACTCGAAACAGCAGCTCAAAAATGTGCGGAATCTGGTGATTGGTCGTGATAATTTTGGCCAGCTATCTTATTCAGAGCCAGTGGATCTTTCTGAGATCGAAAACCTGGGTGACATTCTGGGTAGATTGGTTGTTTTTGACCGAGGAACGGTATGCGTCTATCCTGACGATGGAGTTAAGGCAGAGCGTGGACGAGAACTAAACATTCCCTGCACTGTAACCATCGAGAATGCCTTCCCTCTTGACTCGGAGGGCCAGCCCATTGTTTCTATGGCCGATCCCCGCGTTGCAAAGCATGTTGCTAAGCTTCGTAAGGCTAATGAGAGTCAAGGTGCCGAGTTCATTACATTCTCACACGGTGTTTGGGTTTTCAAGGTACCGCATTTTAGTGTGTGGGGACTGACTCCTGACGAAATGATAGTTGATGACGTCCCCAATGACACTGGCGCATTTGAAGAGGAAATGGATGTACAGATTAATGGCGTTTCAAGTGCACCTCGCTCCCGTTTTGCAGCTCCCGAGGTCAATTCGGCTAAGCCGACAGAGCCTGAGCCGTCACTCACAACCAATACGGAGTTTCGTGAGGTGGCTCCGCTATTCCCCAGAACCTCCACACCAGACGCCGACCAGCCTGAGGACCTTGTGATGGCGGACCCTGGCCAAACCCAGGGAGTGCCTATATCGGCGCCTGCCCAACCCTCAAAATGGACTAACATTTTGGCTAGCTCGCACATTTTGGCTGCTTCTGATGGTGCCCTGACTGAGGCCTCGAATCTTGCTGGCCCAATTAAGACTTCTGATCTCAACAAAATTTTGTTCAATGCTCGTGACTCGAAGGGAAACGCTTACGACGAGCTTCGGCGCCCCCGGCAGGTTTTTATTTCAAAGTCTCTGCTGGTTCGCGGTAACACTCCAAGTGGTGCTCGCAAGGCCCGATTGAATCAGACTGTTTTCGACGCATCCGTGCTCAAGCCGTTAGCAGTAAGGTCACCGCGCTCGCCAAGTGCTGGTGGGTTGCTACGGTTCAAAACTAATGTGACATTTAGTCAACTGCAGCAGATCTCTCCAAATCCCTTGTGGCCCATCTGCTCGGTTATTTTCGACGGCGATGCGGCAATTAGCCGGCGGGAACGATTGTCGAATTGGCTGGTGGAGCAGACAAGTTCTAGTGTGCGTCAAGATCTCGCAGCTGCCACAGACGACTTTGACGCTATATGGATTTTGATTTGTGGACACCGGCTTGAGGACGCTGCAGTTCGAGCTGTGTCATCTGAAAACCCGCATCTAGCGACTCTTATTGCCCAGCTTGGATCGCCTGTTGCCCGCCGAGCGGCACAGGCTCAGCTTGATGACTGGAAATCTACCGATGCCATTTTCTACATTCCACCAAAAGTTTGGGCCATTTATGAACTTGCTGCTGGTAATACAGGACTTGTCCCTGCCTTTTCGGCGAATGGCAAACGCACTCCTGAGCTCAATTTGACCGAAGGCTTGGACTGGAAGCGGACGTTCGGGCTTAAATTATGGTACGGCTTGCAAGATGTGAGCATTGAGAATGTGGTGGCCACTCTTCCAGACAGTGAGGATCCCGAGTTCTTATTCCTGCGTCTGGTTTGCCAGCCTTCTGTCTTGAACCAGATCGAGTCTTTGGTCGGGCTACCTACTGCCTTCTTGGCCTTGCAAGCGCTTCAGTCGGTGCCTCAGGACCCTGAGGTCGTTAACCGGGTTTGTGCTCAGCTTGCTTATGAACTGCTGGCAAGCTCTCAGTTGTCGAGTGCTGTGTTTGTTGCTTTGCATATTGTCGATGATACTTTGGCATTGCATGTTGTAAAAGATTTATTGATGCGGTCGCCGTGGTCACTTTCTTCTGCACTGGTCTCTGAAATGGGACTTCCAAACAAAATTGTTCTTGAGGCCCGGGCACTCTATGCCCACTACGCTCAGAACTACTTTCTGGAGGCCGAGCTCCTGCTAGAAGCTGGTCTGGCCGAACAATCGCACCATGTTCTGATTACTGAGGTCGCTCCGCACAGCGTTCTCAACGGCCAATATGATGCTCTTGCGGCTATTCTAGCCAGAATACCTACAACGGTCAAAGGCTGGAATTTGGGCGGGAAAGTCTATCTGGACTTTGTAAATTTTGCGCAGCAACCATCATCTCAGCTGGCTTTACGACTTTCTTCTGCTCTTGACTGCATGCCCACACCAAGAGTTGAAATCAAAGCTGCTGTGGCTATTATGAGCAATTTAGTCGCCAAGCATGGACGCAGCACGTTGTCGACACCGCAGATTCTCGGTATGAAACTAAGCTCAAGCGACTACAGACTTCAGGCAATGCAACAAGCTGCCATCGATTTAGTTAGGTCATAGATGTATTATAAACGAAAATTTCTTTATTTTCCCGGACAATAGTTCAGCGCCTCATTTGTCACCACCAGGACGCGTCCAAATGCAGCATGAGTTGTTGATGGTCCTGGCAGGTTATTCAACGTCATTGAACATGGCGATTAATTTTCATCCGTCTGAACAAGACATTTTTGATAAGGCAATTGAGTTCGGGAGCCGATTCAAAAGTGTAAAGCTGCTCTGTCGTGAGACAGCAGGGCCTCTAGCGCGGGTTGTTGAGAGAATGGTAGTCCAACCGTATCTGAAGTGCCTAGTGGAGATTGAGACCCAAATTTTGAGCGGAAAGGGGATCTATGGATGTGCATCGGGTGTCTCTTTGGCGGCAATCTTCTCTAATTCTGTATACAAATGGGATCGAAGAATGGAGTACAGCCAGGACCTTCTTGAATTTGACGGTTCTGTTTCAGACCTAATTGCACAGGTACAGGTTGATACACTTTCTGGATATCCACAAATTGCTGAAATTGCAAAGTCCTGCTTGCTTGAGCTCGATAAGGCTTGGCTTCGCGATATCTCGTCATGGGTCCTGTGGGGTCAGCCTCTGGATTGGGCTACCGCCAAAATGCACCCGACCCTTGATAAAGAAACCACAAGGGCGATTTGGGATATCGGATTTTGTCTCAACAAAATTGAAGTTGTAAATTTTTGCCAAACTGCCGCAAATCGTGAAACTCTAATGGCGAACAGTGAAATCTTTGATTCAATCGCTGTTCCTATTTCTCTTGAAGACATCCGAATGAAAATTCAGCAAATAAAAGAGAGACTGTTTTCGAGCATTCTTGAAGAGTCTGTTTTCACCAATGATATCACCACACTGCTGCTTATTTTGCGGAAAATTGTTCTTGCAGGTTCGGGATCTTATATACGATCGTTCCTCGATACTTTGGACTCCGCTTCAGGGCAGTTTGTTGAGCAAACTGATACAGGGTTATTGCACCGCGCTATTTCTACTTATGCTGAAGATTATGATGAGATCAATGGAGAATGTGTGGCATTATCTGAGAAAATACTCAAGCTCGAGCCCCTGCCTGATAACAAACAAACTGAAGATAACAGCCAACTCGACGATTTCTTATTTGGAATCAGAGTGTGCCTAGAGCTGAATGTTGAATGGCCATTGAATTTGTATTTCACGGAACAGCAGTGTCGGGTATACGCTGATATATCGTGCTATCTGTTGACTGTCGCCATGGTCATGGCCCGCGTTGACGCGTCACGGGAGATCAAAGAATCCTACCGGTACAGAATATTCCTCAAAACTCTGTGGAGTCATTTTCAATGGTCTCTAGATAAACTTTTTGCTGAAGTCACCCAGTTCTGCGAAGGTATTCCGGGGCAGACAATTGACCAGCATAACAAAGCCTTGAAAACCATCGGCCGGCAGTTACTCTTTGACGACTTTGAAACGAGAAAAGCGATGCGCTATTTGCTTACTTCCGCACTAGCGGCTTCAGAGGGTCGTGAAATGGTGGATGGCATTGCCTACTTCTTCGACGCCTTAGCTCCTCGCACAGATTTGAGCGAGCTTATGCTTTTACTAGACCCTTTCACTAAAATCCCATGAGAAAGAGAAAGATGGTCAATGTATATAAATTAATTTAAATAAAAGGTCAAATACGGAAAGTTTGTCTTTTGGCTCGAGCCGGAGAGTCTGAAATAACGCCAGATTGATTGAGGGTTATATTGACAGTATCATCTGGCATAATCACTTTAGTGACTCTTCGTCGTCGTGGAAGAGGCTGAGATTCAGGACGTACCGTAAATCTCACAGCACTCTTGGTCTTTTCAACGCGAGCACTTTGTGCCTTGAACGGCAATGTCTTGATTGTCTTTTCTGGAGTCTGTGCTCTTTCTCCTATCACAGAACTGTCTAGTTCCTCTAGATCCTCTGGCTTTTCTGATTCTCCTAGTCCCCCTAGTTCCTCTTTTACAAAAATTGCATCTGCTTGCCGTTTATTTGGCTTTTTGTTCGGTGTGCCGAGCTCTTTTTGGGGAATATGAGAGGGAGGTTCTGGACTATTGACAGGGAGGTCGAAATCCTGGTCTAAAATCTTGCGATCCAAAACCTGATGGTTTGAGATATGAGAGTCTGGTTGGAAGTCTGAGTTTTCAAGGCTGCGGTTTCTAGAATCTAGATTGGCGACACTTGAGCTTTTTGCATCCCGACTAGAATGACCTCTTCGCGTATGAGAAGATGAAATACTCATATCCGCAGGTTCTAGATCCTCGATTTGACGTACTTTCATCGCTCGTGAATGTTTTTTTTTAGGCCAGCGGAAAACCCGTGCTCCACGACGCGAATGATCTGAATATGCTAGATGCAAAGCAGACTCCTCTTCGCTCTCATAGGCACCATTACGCTCAAACTTGGCAAGCTTTCGACTCAGTTCATCAATTCTAGCAATCAAATTCTCATTTACCTGCCATGCTTCATTCAATTGCTCCCTTAATCGGTGAACTGCTGCCCGCTCCGCCATGATTTGGTTCAAGGACGCGGCGATTATGTCAGAGCGAGTTCACCACTGCCACACTGTTTGGAGGGGACAACTCACGGAAAGAATGCATTTCCTTCACAACCTTTTATTGCTGCTTCTGACACCCTTTTTTGTGGCCGCGTCTTTTGACATAGAGAGCCATGTCTCTGGTAATGGCATTGTGTACGCCGACGATAAAATGCTGGACAATATTTTCCAGAGCCCACGGGATTACACGGTAGCCCTACTGCTCAGCACAAGCAACGAAGGCTTTGGCTGTGGATTCTGCGCTACGCTGGGCCCCGACTTCGAGGTTGTTGCTAGCTCATGGCGCAAGAAAAACCCGTCGGGCGGCAATCTCTACTTTGTCTTCGGCGAGTTTGAACAATGCAAGCGCTCGTTCCAGAAACTGTCTCTGACCTCAGTTCCCAGTTTCAAGATCTACCTACCCAACTCAGCTGCCAGGGGTGTGGTCAGTGACCACTTGACAGCCGAGTTCAAGAGCACAGGCCCCCAAGTTCACGCTCTGGTCAACCTTTTGGGCCAGCAGGGCTTCCACATTGAAATTGTCAAACCAGTTCCTTGGGATAAGATCATCAAAAAAGTTGCGACTGCTGTGGCAATACTCAGTGTGGTTGTTGGTTTCTGGGATACTTTCAAAAAGATCATCACTGCTCGCCAACCATGGCTTGCTATTTCCATTGTTTCTGTGCTGCTGTTCACTGGCGGGCACATGTTTAACGTCACCCGCAGTACACCTTTGCTTGGTCAAGACAATGGTCGCATTGTGTACTTCCAGCCAGGCTTCGGTTCCCAACTTGGTATTGAAACCCAGATCGTTGCAATTGCCTACGCAGTTTTGAGCTTCCTAACTATCAGTTTGATTGTGAAGGCTCCACGGGTCGCAAATGTCGCATTACAGACGGCTATTGTCCTCATCCTCGCTGCTGCTATTTACGCTGGGTATTCCTACTTCATTTCTATTTACAATGTGAAGTACTACGGATACCCTTACGCCCTATTGCCCAAGTTCTAGACTGGCAACAGGTAGGAAAAAATCATAACTCGCGTTATAAAATACGTTAAATATATATTTTGAAAGCTTCAGCTGCAAAACCATTCACCAATAGCCACCCAACCCTGCCCATCATCGGCAGAAACTACTGCTCGCCAAGTGCCAACCTCCAGTACTCGCACTGTGGCTTTCCAGGTGTCACTGGGTCCCGTAGCACGAGGAGTCAAGTCAATAATTCGTCCTGATGGAGACTGTACAGCAAACTGTACGTGAACGAGGCCGCTTCCTGATGTGATACCTTTTGACGGGTGCTGATGGAGTTCAAACGTGTATGGCCGGCCGCTGCCAAGTTGACGGCATTGTGGAGACGCAATATAAATATCTTGGCGTCGGGCTTGTGGTGTCGGAAGACGTCGGACAAACTCAAACTCGGCATTAGAGCCTTGGTGGTATACCGTCATGGTATGCACCAGAGACATAGAGTGTGCATTGTGAGATGCCTTGGATCTATCCGCAAGGTACAAACTAAGTTTGCCCTTAGTGCATCCCTCAGGAAGGCAGGCCTTGATGCGGAATAGACGGCGGCCACCCTCCCAAATTGGCTGGGCCAAAGCTGGTCCCTGTTGGCCATCAGCTTTACTCTTGCAAATGGCTACCACATCAAATTTGTCTCCTGGAACAGCAATTTTGAGCTCACACATTTCGAAATTTTGTAGGTAGAGGAGACCGGGGGAGAAATCCACTAGTTCTACGCCGTGCGAAAATGCAGCCGGGCCAGCCAGCGGGAGTGACACAGCTGTCGCCACGGGAAGAGGAGGATTGAGGAACTGATCTTGCTGAAGAGAGGGAATGTGGCTGAATATCATCTGCTGGGGAGGACATAAGAAATAGTGGACATTAATCTCGTCGGTTGTAGCATGCGGAGAAGACCGGGCAGCCGCTGAAGCGTCGAAGAGCCTCCATTCGCCCTCAATATTCACTGCATTCCAAGAGTGAGGTTCTCCAGCCGTCTCAGACTCTTCAGTTCTGAGATGGCCACGAATAACTCGGCAAGGAATGTCCAAAGCGCTACACATCGACTCAACCACGTGGGCCAATTCAAGAGGAGTGGCCATTTTGGTATGCATTGCCCGTGACAAGGTGCCCTGGATATCAGTGAGGTCTGGTCCCTCAATATCTTTAAGGGCCGTGATATAGAACGCGCACAGAACAAATACGGCTCTCAACCGGTCCACAGGGTCTGTGAACCGCCGGCCAATATGGCTGCTAGCAAACACAGCGGGTGTCATTAGTTGAGGCCAAGTCGATAAATTCATAATCTCGTGGTCAACGTTATCAAAATTCTCGAGTCGGAAATCGTGGAATTCGGTGCTTGAGTTGGCCAAAACGTCAAAAGGTGATACGGAAGAGACTCCACGAAGCTCACTATCCCTTTGGCGTTTCTCCAGTTCGTGCGAGGTCATCGTCCTGGATCGATATAGATTTGTCTGGTTCTCCATCCATTGCGGGTCTAGTAAAGCATTAGACGCCGCTGTCTGCTTCATTGTGCTATCACTAGTAGCAGTTAAGGGCCTGCTTCGAGTATCGAGCGAGCCCTGGTGTAAATTCGACGGGTAAAACTCGTTTTCAGTATCGTAAAGATTTTTGGCCCAGGATTTGAAAGGCGTCAAAAGTGAACGTTTAATACGAGATGCCGAAGAAACAGCCGATAACCGAGATGAGGCCGAAACTGTTCGAGTTAGATTTAAGCCACTGTCAGTTCGCGGGTCGCTGTCCAATTTGCTAAATAGCTTTTTCACAAAACGATTTGTGCCAGACAACTTTTTGGGAGGCGAGTAACTTGTTTTATTCCCTGGATCCGGGAGATACTCAACGCTTTTAGATCTCAAACTGGAACTGCTGAAAACACGTTCATTCGATCTCGCTCTGTCGACTGCAAGACCATTTGAGGGGGGTTTAGCAACCGATTGTGACTGATGCGGCCCAAAAGATTTGGGATCAAATGGAATCTCATCAAAATCTGGTGAGTCCGTTATTTTTCGCATAAGGTGTTTGTCAAGGGCGAACTGATCAACAACGGGTGGCTCAGATCTCGCACTACTATTGCTAGTGCTTGGTAGGAATTTATGAGGCGGTGGGGCAGGTGGCGGGGCCTCATCACTAGTACTCGATTTATTCGAAGTGCATTCATCCTCGGAGTGTTCGAAACTGTAGTTTGCAAGTTGATAGCTGGTCTGGGACTGACTATGCGAAGAGCCCGCACCCACAGACAATTCTTTGAGTTCCTTAGAAATGTCCTTCAAAAAGTCTTCAGTAGATAAGACACTGTTCTTTGACTGTTTAGAACTCTGCATCGAGTTGGTAGTAGCTTGAGAGTTGGAATATGGGGCCATAATACTCAACTCGCGAACGTCCGACTCCAGAGTGCGTACTTGTTGATGCATGTCAACGAACTCGACGAAATTCCGAGGGAACGACCCCGTCACTTTGTTTCGTCGAAGTCTTCCTACCCACCAGTCGCCATCGCCAGTACTCGAAACGTCAATCAAGTCTCCCTCCACAAAGCCCAGGTCAGTCTTTTGCTCGCCACTCCACGAGTAAAGGGCACGGACCTGGCAACGACCAATAGGTATTGCTGGTTGATCTGGTCCATATTCCGCAATAAAGTCCTGGTAATCCATTGTTATTGCAATCTTTTGCAGCTGGGGGAATCGAAGGAGCGAAAACTAAGGATGCCTAAAATTATGATATGTAAACAAATCATCATGCACACATATGCACCTCAAAACCAGAGCTGGTTTGATCAAAAGCACATGCTCAGGACATAATATATTGTGTTTTCTTTGTTATCAAGTTATGTGAATTTAAAAAATGATTATATATGATGATAATGAAAATAATGAAAATAATAAAAATAATAAAAAACAGAGCACAAAGTCAGCCATAAGAATATCGCCGTCAGTGCTGCTAGTGCTCACCAGTGACCACGGCGTAAGCCTCTTCCCAAGCAGCCAAGTTTTTCTCAGCCCATTCAATGTGGCATCGAACAAAAGCCCGAATAAGCTGGGTCAAATCTTGGTCCTTGACCTTCCGATACCTCGCCAGTTCCTTCTTTACAGCTTCTGCGGTCACCGCGCTGTCTTCCTTTGCAATCTCCAGGGCGCCTTCCAGGTTTGCCAGCTGCTCCTTAGTTCGCGTGATGTTGTTGCGTCGCGTTGTTTCAGGGTCCGTATCCATCATGCCGTGCAACGCATTGTTAATAGACGAGAGTCCCGGCAATCGGAATCCCCGACTGACGGAGGAATAGCGGGGCTCCGCGGGCTGTTGAACAGGATCCGTCTTGTCAATACTCTCGATAGATGCGCAGTCCGACGAGCCCCGCGTGCTTCCCTCTTTTGATGAAAGACCGTCGTCGGACGAGGATGCAGTAGAGTGCTCCGTGCTGGACGCTTCTGCAATAGCAACCGACATGTTCTCAGAAGAGATCTGAGACAAAAGTGATCCAGACAATGCATTGTTAATTCGTTCGTCGGCGTGCAAGAAATCATTGATTTTCTGCGCCTCGACTTCCGCATGCTCCAAATCTTCAAGGGCAGCCCTCTTAGCTGCCATTGCTTTCTCCACCATCTCCACTTGAATAGCCCGGTATCTCCTGTATTTGAGCACCTGACGTGCAGTAGCGGCCAACTGTACGCTTTCCGCAAGCGGTTCGCTGAATTCTATAGTCAACGAGTCCTTGAGAGCAAGGTCGGTAGATAGATAGCCAGTGTCGAGCGCCTGCCCAACTTTCTCCACGGCAGCTGCAAGATCGCCCTGACTCTCCAAGCTAAAAGCATTGAACTGACCACCCAACTCAGCACAGTCGCGAGCAAAGTTGCCGTATTGGCTGTTGATTCGTCGTGCAGCTTTATCGAGGCCGTTGCCAATAACCGTTTCGTATTCTTTCGCGCTGGCCTCCACATCCTTGAAAGGTGGGTCCGTCTCGTTGCGCAGTCTTGCGCCAGCTGGTGGAATGGGCAAATATGCGTGCGCAGGAGTTGGATTTGCAGCATTAAGAGGCGGAGCCTGCAGCGGACTCTTGGGCAGGTTCGATAGATACTCAGAAGTGAGCACCTCGTTCCAACTAGTGTTTGGGTCCAGGAACCGTTCCATCAGATAAGAGTCGCGGATGACAGGGATCTCGAGGCATCGCTTCAAGAACACTGACAGCATACGCCGCCGATGCTCAATGATCTTTGCGTCCTCATGGGCATGCGACGGATTGGTAGCGTATGCGGTGAGGCTATGCTTTTCCGGGATTGGCGGTACAACCACGGTGGGAAGCATACGACGAAGATTTAAACAAAGGCTTTCAAATTCAGAGTACCGCCGGCGTACGCTCACTCCACCGACATTGATCGTGTAGGTGATATGACCGCGTTTAGTGCCCTCGCGACTCTTTCCTGCGTCTGTGATGGTAACTTTCTGGTTCTCTAGCGACTTAAGTGCCTTACTCTCCAATTGGGGTTCTACCACAGACATCTCCGGCTCAGAGACACAGTCAATGGCTGAGAACGGGTTGTTGTCTTCAAAATCCATGGAGAGAGAGGCTACGCAGTCGTTATTGCCTCCCCCTGAGTCAGCTACTAGGATTTAAATCGGGTCCAGAAGGGGTCGTCTTAAATTAGTCATTCGTTGAGTAATCCAATCCCGAATTGGTTTGAACTTGATCATAGTTTGCAAGACCAGATCAAAAGACACTACAGACTAATTACAGGGTGGCTGCATAGAATGCAAATACTTGTTACATTTCCACACCAGATTAGTGCATTTATTTCTTGCGTTCCAAGCCCAATTTCTCAGTAAACCTTTCCTCCTCTTTGGGTGAGGGTTCGCACTATCCCATTCCTGCTCACCCCCAATTTTAAGAAACCGCACTAGCTCCTTTGATTCTTGTTTTGCCTCACTAGGCCCCAACCCTACAACACAGAGAAGGCGGGATTAGTACCTAAGAAGTACTGGGTCGGTTAAGTAGAACTCTAAACATAATTATCGGCTAGGTTCCACAAAACTCGAAATATCACAACAAATTGCTGGATCGGCTTTAACTTCTGCACATAATTTGCTGACTTTTTGCTAGCAATCTGCAAATATTTTCTTTTATACAGGCTGGCGACCATTTCTGAGAACCACTTCCACGCGGGGTCACTAAGTCTTGAACAAAAGAACGGTGATGTAGTCGTCAATTACCAAGTAGATGAAGTTACCACGGCTGTGTGTTACAAAGGATCCAAATTTCGTGCCCACAATACAATGCCATGCCTGCTGAAACTTCACGTCCATTTCCTTTTTAATGTGAGCGGCGATGTCGCTTTCTTTAGAATATCTCTCCTGAGCATCACGTACTAGGTCCTTGACAAAGGCTTGCATGTCTTCAGACATGTCTGAAGACTTCACAACCACTACGTTAGTTTCTTGATTCAAAAGTACCTCTATTTTCTCGAGGTTGCAACTTGCCCTTTGGTCCTGGCTTTTCTTCAGATTCGGACCTTGACATAATGACCTAAGGAAAACCCCACCCAGCAGTCTTTCCCCCACATTAAATGCAGAGCTGGTTTTTCTTTTTGATACTACGAGATATTGGGGAATAGTTGAAACTTATAAATATTTGTTCTACAAGGATAATTGACTAAATGTCAGCCAAGACTTTCGTCCATTTGTCCAAATTGTTTGAAACAGCCTCTCGAGTTTGAGTCAATGACTGGCCAAATTGAGTGTATTCCGATACAAGCTCAGCAATCCTGTCGTTTCCAATCGTCGCAAACTTTTTGGCCGAATCTTTCGAGGCGTCTCCCATTCGTTCAAGCTGCTCGGCATAGCGATCATTCTGTTGTTCAAGCTTCAAACACCGAGTCTCCAGTAAGGCAGCTCGGTCTTCATAGAACCGAACCGTAGCCGCAACCTTAGCGATAACTTCACTCTCCGCTATATCGTTTCTCTCAGAGAGTCGCAGTTGAAGTTCCTTTAGTTGCTTTTGCATTTCCTCAATCTTAGCCGTTTGTTCCTCAGATTCTATACGGTCGTGGTTGACACGAGCCTGGGTAGTGATACTCTTCGCTTGAACCGCATAACGCAGGGTAGAAAGCGTCTGTTCATAACTTGTGGGTGAGATACATGCAATCATAGCTGTTTTAGAATTGCCGCCCAAACTGTCTTGAAGTAACCTTGTCAGAACAGATTCACGATAAGGAATCACCTGCGTCGTGGATCTACGGCCAGCAGCCAGTCCCGAAATAACTCGGCCCAAAGTCACTAGGGACTTGTTGATGTTGGTACCCTCGCGAAGTCGTTCTCCTGTAGCGCCAGTGGCATTGGCGCGCTCTGATCCGGCAAGATCCACTAGACGTAATAAGGAGGTCTTCTCATCAGTACCGCCATTTTCGTAGGTCAGCTGTCTTATTTCCAGTGAGAAAACCGCGTGTGATCGACTGGAATGACTGTTGACGTTAGTAGAGGCAGTTGCCCGAACACTGTTTCCTCGCTCCAGATATTTAAGAACCTGATCAACGCTTTTTACCGGAAAGTCTCCAAGGCCCTCAACATAGGGCTCTCTGTTTGCGTTTTCTCGAATCCGCAAACCACTGGGTGATTTAGTGTCAGAAAGTAAGTCACGGACCTGCTCGTTGTAGATTTCGCAATAGGACATCCGCACTGATATATTCGAGATACCCTGGAATTTATCAACCCTGTCGAAAAGGTCCCTGCAGAGCTGTGGAATGATTCCAGGTTCGTTTTTTGATCCTAGCATGGTGTAGGACTTGCCAGAGCCTGTCTGGCCGTAGGCAAAAATACATGCGTTGTACCCTTCAAGGCTGTGGTCTAGAAACTCGCGTCCGAACAATTCGTAAACATCACTCTGACTAGAAAAGTTGCTGTCGGTAGTATCCGCACTCCAAAAAGACCGATCAAATGTGAATGTACGGCGTTCCTGATGGCGGGTGCTCGTTGGATCAGCATCTAAAATGGTATCTGGGCCGGCCATAGAGACCAAACATTTTCCCGCGGACTCCTTTTCAAGTAGAGGTCTCACTCTGACGGCAACTTTGACATTGCCAGCATTTGGAGTAGGGCTCTTGCATCGCAGCGGACTGGAAGGACGAGTCAAAACAGGGGGTTGTTTTATAGGACTTGACCCACGTAGCTGGTTATTATTCTTTGAAATACTCGCTCTTGTATCCGAATTGGCAAGTTTCAATGGCGTATGAGCCGTTTTCATCCCTCGTTGGATGTTGTCGCGACTCGAAATGGGCTGAAGCATAATCGGAGAATCTTGGTTACGGGTTGAGTCGTTTGTTTAGTCTGCGACAATTTTCCCAATTAGGTGAGATGCGTTTTTCGAAGGTGCCAACAGCCATACTGTGAGGGATAACAGTGAAAACAAATTAATAGGTTTTGAAAGTGTTCTAGTGTTTTGATGATGCACATGATGATGCTCAGTGCGTTCTCAGTATGTTCTAATCCGCGTCTATTGTGGCTACTGAATTGCTGCAGAATCACCAGCTCCTAACCCAGCTACTTTGAGCGTTCAAAACTGTGCCAATTGTACGCAGCAATATCAAGCGTGTCCTCTTTTCAGGCTTTCTATTCACATGGAGGCTTTATGTTAAGGTAGATATCATGTTACGCAGCTGGCAGACTCTTGGAGCGACGAAGAAATTACTAACGGATCGCATCGTTCTGCAGAGTTGGAATAAATTTTACTCTGGGATTTGGCACATCTATCCATACAAATGCCCTGTCCTCAATCGTTTGTCTACAGACTAGATGCCGAACACAAGTCTTGTTCTAAGTCACAAAATGCAGCTGGCCAGGAGATCAAACTGGACCTGGCAGAAGCTGCAGACCTTTACACTACTGGCGATATCACGATGAAAGATGCCCACCTCATGGAAGCACTTTACGATAAACATGGCTCCAAATTACTTACTAGCAAAGTTTGGCAGAATATTGACACTCTTTTTCTGTCTCGACTTCAAAGAGACAATTTTGCGAATTACGATTTTGCGCAGGACCCGGTGTTTTTCTTGGGCAGAAAACTTGCCCCATTGCAGGATTTTTTGATCGATAGGATTTTTCGTGAAATCAACAGTGAAAATGATGAAGAAGTCCTTGCAACTGTTTTACTGTTTCTACACCAAATGGTATTAACTCGCGAAGTATCCCTGCGGGGGCTTGAGATCGACCGAATCTATGGCATACTTCTGCATCCTACAAACAAAATTGCCGATGCTGCAGCTAGTATTCTGGTTTCCAGCACTGCCAATGTTTCATCAGAGGTGTCACTACCAATGTGGTGGGCCACAATCAAAAAATGTCTTGTGAGTCGTCCACAGATTGCGTACAAGGCCTGGATCGGATGGTCTTTGAGCTTCACAGAATTCACCAAGGGCCAAAAGTACAAAGAATTACTTTGTCAAAGTGAATATTGGGACCTACTTCGTAAGGGCATCACAGTTGGCATGAATTCCTGCGAATGCACAAAATATTGTCTACGGATTCTGTCTACCAGTCTCAAAGATTTGACTTATGACCTTGACTTACCGATAATGTCTTGGAAATATGAAGAGAAACAAAAGTATCTAAGTGTCTGGTCCCGATATGTGGCACTAGTTGAAATTCTGTGTATTGATACTTCTTTGAATCAGGCCGAAGATAGCGCAGCTGAGATCGTCGCTCTTCTTCATCCAGAATCTCTTTTGCCTGATTCGTGGGCAATTAGCCTTTTAGAGGCTGGCCTAACTTCCAACATTCGCGACTTCGTATACAATCTCGTTCTGGAGCTGGGCGAACCACTTCGAATCTTCAATTCGGACCCTCAGTTCTTGGCAAGAAAACTCGTGCCAAGCGCTCTGCAAGCTTCAAACTTTTTTGTTGAGGAAGGAAGATGTGCTTACAAGGAGAAAATCAGTGCATTTGTGGCAAGGCTATGTACTTATCTGGAACCGGAGCCTACTAACATTTTTATTACGACTTTGATGGAAGAGTTTCTGTTAAGCATACGTTCTTATGAGGCCCCGAGAGTTATTATTACCAATGCCTTATTGACTTCATTGTCTTGTCCACTGAGTTTCAGCACTGTTTTGGCCGTTGCACACTATGGTGGAGCGGCACTGCAAGGTTATAAGTCCGAAGCAATGGGTAAACTAATTCTGTCCAACTGCTTAAGAATCATCCTTAAGGCTAGTGATGCCTCAACCCTTTCTGTATCTGAGGGACTGAAGGTTGTTGATAAACTCATCATTAACGGCATCGAAACTATCGACCTGGTCGAAGTCGCTGGCTGGATGCCAAAATCTTGGATTCCTGAACTCAAAATCATTGCGTCCAGTAAGGCTGCATATCGGATTCTGTATGCCTTGAAATCAAATGACTGCTTTGTACCGCCCGATCAAGAAGCAGCTGAGAAAGTGTTATCCTATTTTGCTGATCATCAATTGAGACTTGAGGACTCTCTCCAGACCATTCAGCTGATCTCCGCCAAGCTTTCCTCTGGGCATCACCTCTGCTACGATGAATACAACGTATTGAGCAAAGCATCTATCCCTGTATCTGTTCCAACACCGGGTGCCTCTGGTTTAGTGGGTAAGCTCGGTTATTTACAAGCCACCAACCTAGGTGAATCACTACCCTCACGACTTTTACTGAACTTACTTGACGAAAACGGTGATGCAAAAGGTTTCATGAGTGGAGAAATGCGGTTCTTGCACTGCCAGGGTATGCTGCATATTTTCAACCAAATTGATGTGGTTGACGAAAAGGACTGGCCAGTACTTGTAGACTTGGTGGAGAGAGCATTTTTACACGACGAAACTGTGCATCGCATTGCTGCCTTAAGTTGTCTTGAGCGTTCCATCAACAGTTTATCTTTGTCCCAAATCGAAGCGTCAGGCGACGTGTGCTCCTCACTGTCTACCATTTGGTTTGCGTTCAAAGAAGTGAAGTTAAAAGCATCCGAGCACTCTGTCCATGTCAAGTTCATTCAAGTACTTTCAAATCCTAAAGTGGTCAAGCTCCAAAGGGCTTCAGAAGTATTGGAGAGTGTTGCGCTTGACATTATTCGGGAGAGCTATGCTCGGCGAGATCTGATGGCACCTCTTATCCAAGGACTCACAAAAACACCGTGCCTCTGGGTTTCAAGGGTTACAGCTTTTGCCTATTGCTTTTTGCAGACGAACATGCAATCCTTCCATTTGGAAGAGCTCATTGTCAAAGAAACTGGACGATACAGCGACTACTGGAATTTGCCTGATAAGGCGGCTCGGGTTTTTGCCATCAAATACTTCTCATTTGGGCACAATGCCAAGGAAGTTACTGATTATCTTCTCGAAGATAAGTCTTTTGCCCTGCTGAGCCCTGGAAAGCGTCACGATGGCGATGAGGAGCGAGTTCGAATCCTCGCATACCAACTTCTCACTTTGCTCAGCCCTCGATGGGATAATGAAACTGCTAGAAAGGTGCTAAAGTATCTGCTGGAACGTGCGGTAGATGTAGAGCCATCGCCTTCAGCTCGTATTCACGTTGAGTGGATCATGGCCCTTATTTTGGTGAAGAATCCTCAAGAGCTTAGTGAAGAGTTTGTACTCACTCCCTTGAGAAATAACTCGGCCCCACGATATGTCTCATCTTTGGGCCGGGTGGGTCTCCTTGTGGGGAAGCAGGTTACCACTGAGCTCAAGCCTAAATTCTATGAAGATTATTTGAGTGTTATGCTACCTCTGGCTACTAGTAACCGGGCACCAGTACGGCATTTTGCTGTTGCAATGGTGTATGCTATTCACTTGGATACGGGTCTTCGGAACTGTGTGAACCCATTATTACTTACTTTAGTTGATGGGGTTGCGTCTTCTGCAGCGTCAGTTGAGAATTTCAAGGACTTCAAGAGTGGTGACGACTGCGTGTGGTCTGTGTCGAAGAGCATGACTTTTTTGGAGATTTGCGGCGGCCTCGCCCATAGAGTCACCGGTAGGGTAATTCGAGACAGGCTGTTTTTGGCGGATTTCGTCGATGCCCTAGGACCCGGCGACTATGGCATTGAGGAAGAGAAAAGTCACCCTGTGACTTCGTTCCACAGTATCTCAATGATTCGAGACTCCATTCGGACAGCAAACAATAATATCCAAACAAAGAGTGGCTCCTTCGATGGAACTCAAGAGCCTGAGCGGAGTGAGCTTATTGTAGTTGCAACTCTGTGTGACAAGCCAACAAATTTAGGCGGTATCTGTCGCCTTTGTGACGCTTTAGGAGTTAAATTGATGACTCTGAATGATTTGTCGGTATCCAAGCATCCTCAATTCAAAAGCACCGCCGTCACAGCCGACAAGTGGATGCCAATGCAGCAAGTCACTGAGGCGGACCTTTTGTCATATTTGCAAGAGAAGAAGAGAGAAGGTTACACGCTAGTTGGTATTGAGCAAACTGATAATAGCCGAAAACTCAAGCCTGATCTCAAATTCCCTGTTAAGACGGTTCTTGTTATGGGTAAAGAACGAGAAGGTGTACCCGGCGAAGTTCTGGCTCATCTCGATTTCTGCGTTGAAATCGAGCAATTTGGAATGGTACGCTCTATGAATATTCAAACCGCTACGGCGGTTTTGGTGCATGCATACAACAACCAACATTAAATAGTATTTTCGCTAGGAAACCAACATGGAGACTACCTGGTTGGCACAGCTTTGGACAAGATCATAGGCATCCAGGAGAATTCTTGGGTTGTAGCTACCAACATTTTTGCCTGACCCAATATCAATGTTTTTAATAGGCGCAGCAACAGCTTCATTTTTCCAGGTTACACAGAGAGCGGTCTCTGCAACTTGCAGCTCAGCATCAGTCGGGTCCAGCAGAACATTATCACCAACAACTGCAAGAAGTAGCACCAAAGGTGGAGACCAGTTTGTACAAATAGGTGTGGACGCCTCCCAGTCGTCATTAAACTGTGGAATTTCGTCAACGACTGTGTCTTCCCTGGAAGAAATTATCTGGGGCAGTCTAGTAGTTTTCAGGGCTCTGAAAACACCCAACGATAGCAAACTTAAAGGATGAGACGTAAAAGAAAGAACGACGCAGTCGACATAGAGTCTGAATGCATACTTATCGGTGAGAACAAGCTGAGAGCTCAACTCGGGACAGGCATTCAAAGTTTGCCGCAACGCCTCGGCCAGCGAGTTGGGAAGCGGATCATTATCTTTGTAGCCTGTGATTTCAACTGATGGCTCAATCAAATTGCCCTCAGAGCGAGGTACAACCTTAGTTTTGATCCCCACTATGCATTCGCTTCCGTCTGCGGCACGTACTCGAGCAGATCCATTTGTAAAAGGCAAAAAATCAACCACAAGCTCTACAGGGCGAAACTGTCCTGGTTTTCTGCAGTCTGGCCGCAAAGGAGGGCTGCTCACCAACGAGCTGCGGAGGTAGGACAACTCCGACACTGAAAACTTCATTTTGAAGATTTAAGAAGCTTGACAAAGCACAGTGAGCAGGTGGGTTTCCTCTGGACCGCTCAAATGGTAGACTTGGATGAAGTATCCAGCGCCTTTGCGGAGTACATGGATATCAATGACAACGATATCCCTGTTGTCAGTCTTGATTCATTACCGGATTTGCTCAATGCTGTAGGAATTGCTCCGTCATTGGCCACTCCATTATCACACGAAATGGACCCTGCAGGCAGCGGTTATGTAGAGTTCGAACCATTTGTGAACACAATCGTGAATCATTTAGCAGACAACGAGGATCACCAGGGCGATGAAGACTGCCAGCGTACCTATTCGCTATTGACTGACAGCAAAACTGGACAAATCACCGAGGAGAGTATGGCCGAACTGGCAGCAAAGCTAAAGCTGACTATTTCGCCAGAAGACATACAAAAGATGATACGACTGGCAAAGCTAGGATCGCCGACAGATTCCAGATTAATTAAAGACGGAATAACTCAAGCGGAGTTTGCCGAACTGTGGAGGAGACTAAATAATATGTTTGGAGCGGAAGTAGGCCCGTAGGTACTGGATTTGCCAAACACCCAACCCAACGAATGCGAAAATGATAAGGATGAAAAAGTTTTTGACACGGCGGTTGGTGGACTCGTTGGTGTCGCGCAGACGCTCTTCGCGGAGCAGCAAATAGGTCAACTCCTTTTGAACCTCTTCCGCGATCTCATCGACGCGACGGATGTCAAGTTCAACAGGTTTGAGCTGCTCAGTAACCTGCATAGCAGCCCAATCCCGAGCATTAGCACCGATCTCGACGTCCAGCTCGATCTGGCGGCTCTGTCCCGCGCGGCCGCTCTGAAGGGTGTTAGTGAAACAAATGTCAAACGAGGTATCAGAGCTCGGCGTGAAGGCGTGGCGAAGGGTGTCACCCATACTTTCGCGATATGCGTACTTGTTTCCCTTGACATCCTGAATGAGCACCGAAAGCTTCTGGCCATCGCCATAGTACCCATCACTCCGAGCATTCACGACAACGAGTGTGTCTTTGGCAACAAAGTCGCGGATACAACGCGATTGGCCGTTTGCGTCGACTCTGAGACGCAGCGCGGAAACAGCGTTTAGAAGCGAGAATAATGTTAGAAAAATCTGAATCGCGTGCATCGTTGAAACGTGAAAAGAGCTTCAGACGTCGTGTCCTGTATTATTCGTGTATCCTTAATAAGGGGCACTATATAGGGGGTGTAGCAGGGTATAGGATGGTGGGGAAAAGTGAGATTCGTGGGCCTTTTTTTTTGACAAAAAAACTAACTCCCAAAAAATCTCCCCGTGAAATTTACCCGGCAGCCTTACTTAGTGTGTCAGCAGTCAAACCACACTAAGAACGTCGTTTTTGGTGAATTCGCGTTTGTCCTTTCCGCAAGTGTTTCCCACATGTCAAGCCCACCTTCCACCAAATTTGAGGTGGATCTCGACAGCGATGCGACTGAGCCTGGAGACTTTGAAGGTCCCACTGTCGACTCTGCCCCTAACAGCGAGACCCGTGGGAGCTCTGAAGACCCCGAGGTTGAGGCAGACCACGATCAGGAGGCAGACAATGTGCACGAGGTAGAGGACGTCAAGGCAGATGAAGCCGACGAGGACGATGTTGTTGATGATGAGGGAGAAGACGAGGATGAGGTCGATGAAGAGGATGAGGACGAGGATGAGGATGAGGAAGACGATCAAGCTCCGCGAAAACGCCGGCGAAAACTGCGTCGCAATCAGTTCCTTGATGTTGAAGCCGAGGTTGACGACGAAGAAGAGGACCTGGAAGACGACGACGACGAACTCGGCCGTGACGATGGGTTTATCCAAGAACCGGACGCCGAAGATTTGGAGGGTGCTCAAGAGCCAATTCACCGTCAAGTTGACCGCCGTCGGGAGACTGATTTCACTGAGGAAGACGCCGAGCGTTTAGCCGACGAGTATCGTGAGAAATATGGCCGCAGTGCTGCTAACAAGTACCGAGGCGATAGCGGCGTTGTCCCCCAGCGCCTTTTGCTTCCATCGGTCCATGATCCAAGCATTTTTGGCATCAACTGTCGTATTGGAAAAGAGAAGGAGGCTGTCCGTGCTCTGCTGCGTAAGAAAATTAACTTACAATACGGTCCGAACCCGTTGGACATTTTTTCAGCATTCCAGCGAGACGCTTTCCCTGGCCGCATTTACGTTGAAGCCCGAAATCAAAAAGCTGCTATTCAGGCTTGTAAGGGTGTGGTACATCTATTTACCCAATCAAAGATCCTTTTGGTGCCCATCAAGGAGTACCCTGATCTGTTCCGTGTGCGGAAGTCACAAGATACCGAGCTGGTTCCCGGTGCGTACGTTCGGGTGAAGCGGGGCAAATATGCAGGTGATTTGGCGGTGGTCGAAAACCTGAGTGAAAATGGGCTTGAGGTTCAGCTGAGACTGGTTCCTCGTCTTGACTATGGCCGAGCACCGACAATTGACACTGCTACTGGTCAGGCCAAACGAAAGCGTGCTACTGCCACAGACAGGCCGCCTCAGCGCCTTTTCTCAGCCAGTGATGCGGGCCAATATGACCCGCGTAATTTGCAGCGGCGCGGTCGTAATTCGTACGTCTACGCAGGCGACACTTATGAGAACGGCTACTTGGTTAAAGATTTCCGACTTACGCTTATCTCGACCGAAGGTGTTAATCCCACTCTTGAGGAAATCACTAAAATCACTAATGCAAAAGACGAAGGCATTGATTTGCAGTCACTGTCTGAGTCGCTCCGCCGAGACACTAAAACTCAAGCGTTCCAACCAGGCGAGATGGTCGAAGTCACGCAGGGCGAGCAGGCAGGCGTTCGAGGTCGTGTCACGGGCTCCTCGGGCGATATTGTTTCTATTGTTGGTATCGAAGAGGCTAAGGATGTCAAAGTAGCTGTTCCTTCAGCGTTGCTGCGCAAATACTTTGTTGTTGGTGACCACGTACGCGTTACGGCAGGTAACTACAAAGACGACACTGGCTTGGTTGTCCAGCGATCTAAAGACAAGGTCACTTTGCTAAGCGATCTGTCGCAAACCGAGGTTACAGTGTTTGCCAAAGACCTGAAAACGGCAAGCGACATCGGCGGCTCGAACGAAATTGGCAAATACACCTTGCACGATCTCGTTCAGCTCAACGCTCAAACGGTTGGTTGCATTGTGGACATTGAGCGCGAACGTGTCAAAGTCCTTGCCCAGGACGGTCAGGTTGTTGCCGTTACACCAAGTGCGATTGTGGGTAAAGTGACTTCGGGACGCGAAGTAGCTACTGACAAAGTCGGCCGCCAGATCGAGATTGGCGACAAAGTTCGCGAGTCAACGGGCGAGCGTCGTGAGGGTACGATTCTTCGTATTTATCACCAGTATGCTTTCTTACAGAACCGCGAACTGTCGGAGAATTTGGGTATCTTTGTTAACCGGGTCCACCACTTAATGACGGTACAAACCAAGAATGCCCGTGACGAGCGCGGTCTTGACTTGTCTAAAATGAATCCGAATGCAGCAGCAGGTGCAGCAGCGTCCATGGCGCCACCTCCTGCACGCTCGAATTTCAATGCCCGTCGTATCCTCGGTCAGAAGGTTGCCATTGGATCTGGCTCGAGTTACAAAGGTTTAAAGGGCACCGTTCGTGATGTCAATGACACAGCAGCCCAGATCGAGCTTGATGCTCGTAATAAAATCATCACTGTTGACGTTACAAAGCTGCTGTTCCGCAACCACAGCGATGGCCAGCTAATTCCGTTCCGCGACTATATTTCGCGGCCCTCAGGCGGATTACGCACATCAATGCCTCCTCCTCGTACCCCCCGTCACGCGTCAGGCGCTCAAACTCCGGCCTGGGCCAGCAACAGCGGCGCCGGAGGCCGGACCCCGGCATGGGCAGGCAGCGGCAATGGCGGTCGCACTCCAGCTTGGGGCGGCAGTGGTGCTTCAGGCGGTCGTACACCTGCCTGGGGCGGCGCTGGAAGCCAAACTCCGGCCTGGAACTCTGGATCTCGTACCCCGGCCTGGAACTCGTCAGGTAGCCAAACCCCGGCTTGGAATTCGGGCTCTCGTACGCCCGCTTGGAACGCTGGTGGCCGTACTCCTGCTTGGAACGCCGATGGAGGTCGCACTCCTGCCTGGAATGCTGATGGCGGCCGAACCCCTGCTTGGAATTCTAATGGCGGTCGCACACCTAGCGGCGCCGGAAGTGGTCCCAACTACTACTCTGCAGCCACACCTGGTGTTGGTGGCTCTGGTGTGTATGAAAGTGGACCTACTCCTGGTGCGTCTGGTCCCTATGCACCAGCTAGAACTCCTGGTGTTGTTGCGACACCGGCAGCTTGGGGAGACGGCGATGATGATGATGAAGATGTGCCCAAATATGAGCCCGAGAGCCCATGAGAAAGAGTCATGAAAGAATCTGTGCAAAATTCAATGAAAACTATAAAAGGTATCGGTTTGTAAAAAATAATTCTATACTTACCAATAAGGTTTTTGGTGTTACTTTGAAAGCCATGTTTGGCAGGGTTGCATGTCGACGACAATACTGAGTAATGAGCGTGACTTTGAAGACTTGTGAGGGTCCTCTAAAAGTCAAGCTATTTTACGAAGAATGCCCACAGGCATGTGAGAACTTTCTTGCACAATGTGCTCAAGATACATTCCAAGGATTAAAGGCTAAGCGCAACGAGAATGGCTTCCTTATTCAGTTTAGCTGTAAAGCTCCAAGCATACTAGAGAACCCGAGCCTCGAAACGCGTCCAACAATAAAGCACCAAAGAGTAAGTTTTTGAGAGAGTAACGGTCATTTGACGTCATTTGACTATGGTTTCAAGTTTATGTACATACTAACTCAGGGGACATTGTCGCTGGTAAAGCCTGGCCTCAGCGGATTTTATATTGCCTACGCCCGGCAACCAGATCTTGACGGAACAAGAACGGTATTCGGCCGCATAATAGAGGGATTAGACGTTCTTGATAAACTCGAGAATGTCGAATGCGAGAATGGGAAACCGTTAACCGACATAACCATTGACGACTCGGTGATCCACCTGAACCCTTTCGCCCTTCGAGACTCTAATAATAATAAAAGATAAACTGGACGCCTCTCTTTTAGAAAAGCCGCGTGCCCCGCTTGTCGTAAGTAGCGTTGCGGAAGTTTGGCAACGGCTTAGCCTCGATCTTGCGCTTCCGGCCCTCTGTGAAGAGAACATGGCGCATGGCAATAGGGTCGTACCGCACCTGCGTCATAAGAGGACAGTTACGAGGGCGGTGTACATACCGCGTGAATCCTGTTTTAGCAGTAGAAACGAGTTTAATAAGTGTCAACCGCGTTTTGTTTTTGGCCATATTGACAGAGAGTGAAAATTCAAGCTGAAGAGAAAACTCCGCTTATGTCACCAGGTCTCTTTAACACAAGGTGGAGTGTCCCTAAAGACCCCATCAATCCTAAATACTACTGGGACCATGTCCTATTTGGACCTTCAATTCCCAAGCTTCGCCAGCATCTTGTCGAATATCGACAATGAGGCTATACGTCTTGATTCAGAGCTAGAAAAGCTCCAATTAACCCAAGCTCAAAGACATGAAGCTCAACTCCAAAAGGCCCATGAAACCGCGTCTAGGTTGAGGACGGCGCTTGGTGATTTCTCGACACCAACTGAGACTATTACCGATATTATCGAGCAAGTCGAAACTGAGAAACGCCCTCTAGTTGTTAGCGAAGTCTCCAAAATTCAAGAATCGCTCGAATTCAAAGCCACTCTCCAAGACGTGGTTGACCTTCTGCACATTGGCGAAGCTGTGTCTTCAAAACTCGAAGCCAATAAGCTCACAGATGCTAGTAAAGAATACGAAAGAGCTCATTCGATTTTGAAAAAGCTCAAGAGTGTCAGTGAACCTGGAAGAAGTCGTGATATAAGTCTGCGAGCTCTTTCAGAGTTTGACAAAACGATCACCGTGCCCCTCATGACAGCGCTGCAAGACAAACTGGCAGAGGAATTGAGCAAATCACAATGGCCGAAGACTGCCCCGGAGACTTTAGAATTCTTTGAGACTTTCTCAAACTCCCTACGCGTCGAAGACGAATCTCAAGCTGTTCTTGAGTCGTTCGCCGAACTCGCTGTACCCCTTGACCTTCGCGTAAAATTCAATTTTGAGACTGAAAGAGAGACAAATCGTGCAGACAAACCTGAATGGCTCTTAGGGCATTTTTTCAAGATGGTAGATCCGCATATCCACTGGCTGACCACTATGCTCCAACCAGTGCTGGACGAGCGGTTCCCTGATCGATTTGCGCTCGTTGAGCTGTGCTCTGCTCTGCTTCCTAGTTACTATCGGGTTTTACAATCTTATTTTGAGCACGTGAAATACTCTCCCGAGCTTTTGAATCATCTGATGGCTGAAACTATTCGCTTTGATGTTGATTTGCATGACCGATATTTTTACCACCCAGCTACTAGCACTGAGCAGCGCTGGAGTGGCTTGGCGACGAGCTTACTCAATTTCCACCCGGAATGGTTCGACCAATGGCTAGAAAGTGAGCGCCAGGCGGCTGTTACGCAATACAATGAGATTATGGAGGCTTCAACGGCGTGGGAAATTGATTGGGATAGTGCGAATTCATTTACTCACCCGCCAGTTTCTGCTATCAATGTGGCTCAACTTTTTGACTCAGTCACAGATATTTATCGGGACCTCCAAAACCCAAGTTTCCAACTCCGAATGCTCACTGAGATTCAGCTCGAGCTCATCGAAAGCTACCGCCGTCTCCTGGCAGAGCGAGCGGCACTTTATTCTACAGTTCATTCCTCTCTGGGGCGAGCTGTAGGCACAGTGTCTGTCGAGGATCAAAAAAGGCTGCAAGGTATAGCCGGCCTCCAGTACTTGGGCAAGATTCTTGGTGCTTCCGACTACATGCTCAACTTTTTTGAGAGTAGGTCTAATGAACTGCTGTTTTTCGAAATGGCTGATCGAGTTGGTGAGCCTTCGATTTTCGAACTCAATCTTCAGGAGTTTGAATCGATTAAGGAAAGAGTTATTAATGACATCACGAAATGCCTAACCACAGAGTTTCAAAAGGTGATGAAACCATACTACCACCAGGAATGGAAGCTTGGGCCTGAATCAGACGGAGGGGCGTCACCCAGACTCAGCAGCGTTAGCTCAAAAGTTAAACCGTTCGTGGTCTTCATCGAGAAACTGGCCGGTCGCGTAGAGAATTCCCTCATAATGCACAAGTTCACGACCAACGTGGCCAAACAAATATTTCAGCATGTGATACAAGCAAATTCCTTCTCAACGGCTGGCGGGCACCAGCTTTTGAAAGACATTGATACACTTTGGTCAGATCTTCAGCTAACCCAAAACCACGAAGCTATACGGTTGCGCCAAGCTGCCGAGCTACTTAGCGACAATGCCGCTCAAACTCCTGTATTTGACGAGCAGGAACGTGCCTTTATCTTGAAGAGATCTCAGAACTACTAAGTATGCATGTATAGTCAAAATCCTCATAGAGGTCAAAAACTTTCTAAGAATTATTGTTCGCTAGCATAGCCTGGTTCAAATCATCGTCATGAGCCAAAGAGCTAGGTGAGCCCAACGAAGAATCATAGAGAGATAAAGTGAGGTCCACTGACATGCTAGAAGATACCCCTTGTGCGCTGTCGGCCTCATCATATGCATCAGCGTACTTCTGTAAGTCATGATCATGTGGCAAATAAGCTCTAGGGTGCTCTGGGCCCCTAGGTAAAGACTCGTCAATCCCCTCATCGTCTGAAACTTCAGCCACGAGCCCTTCATTTTCTTCACCCTCGGCAAATTGTCCATCACCAAAATGATTGTTGACAATATGACGTATCACCGGCCAGCCATATGCATTGCTAAACCTTCTTCGAACAATGATATTATTGTGAGCGTCAGGTAAAAGCTGGACAAGGATCTTGCGCCATGATGTGCCCTTATGCCAAGCCCTGGCCACCTTTTCCTCAGAATGAGCCTGCTCTACCAGAGCGTCCCGCTCGAAAAGTTTGCTTCGGAATCGTCGCGGCGGTAAATCTTCCTCGTGGTAGACTCTATCGTGGAAAATGACATCACCTCGTACTGAAGGGTCGCAAATGAACTCTTCGTCAGGGTGCGGTGGCATAAATGCAGAGAAGCCAGACTCTAGAAGTGAAGTCTTTTTTGGCAACCTGATCTTCTTTTTGTGAGCCTTATCGGGTTTCTTGTCACCATCCTTTTCATCAACAGTCTGTGAGTGCTTAATCGCCTTAGCGGTTCCCGCAGAGAATGGGTTCGTAAATGGGTTCCAAGTAGAGATCTGGTTTGCAATTCCTCCATCATCTGACTCGGGACGTTTGGGTTCTCCATTTTCGTCAAGTCTACCTTTGGGATCGTCTTCCCGTAGGACCTGATCCTCTCGCTGTGTGCTGCTTGGCTTCGTTTTGAAGTCGTGGGCGTTTCCTCCGGACTTCGCCTCGCTAGCTTTGGCAATAGCACGCCAGTCGAGGTACAAAAGTGATGCAGTTCTTAATGGAACAATGCCGTCGTTCACAGCGTTGGCATAAAGCGTACGGTGCTTGAAGCTCGTAATTACAGCGTGTGATGGCCCAAGCGGAAGCCGCTTAAGGATCGGTTTGCGACCAGACACGGAGCGACTCATGCCCAAATCGCGACCAGACTTACCAACGACGCCAAATTCCAGGGCCATGCGAACATACCCTGGGTTCTCGGAAGTAATGCCGAGAAAGGGCGAGGCAATAGCAACAAAGTTTTCAAGCTCAATATTCCACTGGCTAAAGAAATCTGGAATTTTCTTTTCAATGTACCCCAATGCATATGTTTGAACAAGCCCACCTAGAGAATGGGCAATAAACGACATTTTGGCCGGGTGATAAGTTGGCACAAGTTCTTCAATAATCCAATCAGCAAGTTTTTGGCCTTGTTTTTTGACGCCCTTTTCAGTTTTGCCAGCGTTACCTGTGTACCCTTTGCAGATAATGTTTTCACCAGTTTTATTGGCCATGATATCTATCTGCTCCTTGAGATAGAAGAGATCGGCCGTCACGTTCGAAACGAGACCATGAGTGAGCACCACTAAGTGTAAAGGTTTATCGGGCTTGGGCATTGGCGTAGACCAAAGTGCCATAGTGTCCAAAACATGGACTCTGAACTCGGATGCCGAGGGATCAGCCGACGGAGAGTCTTTCTTTTTGGCAGCAGATTTGCAGGTTGCAACGGCAAGTGAGAATCCGATACTTGCAGAGGGAGAAAACATAATATCACTACACACATCAATCGTCCACGTGTGTTTCTTGACACCCTTGATTAAGAGCTCACAGTTAAAAGATTGACCCGCCCGAACATTGCTGTCGTACTTGGGCTCATCCTTCTCGTCTTCAACGCGTTTGTCCTCCCGGTATGAGCCAGGGCGACAGTCAACGTAAAGGGTGTACGGCCCATTAAGATAGGCAGCTCTCAAAGCACCAACCTCGTTGTTAGTGACACGTAACCACAGTGACTTTCTCGGAGGGAATCGCCCGTCCGGTTCGTACTCCACAACGAACCTACACATCTCGCCAATTTTTTGCTTTCCCTCGAACTTAAAAAGCACCAATTCCTCCTTCATCTCTTCAGGAGTAGGCGCTCGGGGACTGTCGTCTGCATCGTTGGAGTCCAGCAAAGCCGATCGTTCGTCGTCCTCGTCCATCATCCAAGTTTCGATACAATCCAGAAGGTGGAGTAAGCTGCTACCTTCTATGACAAATCCAAGAGGTGCTAAGCCGGCCAACACGCTTCCTGCTTGAGATTGCAATCTCTTATTTTGAATTTTTCAAAGTGTACGGGTTTATTTTGCCACAATTGCATTAGAGTTTTGATCTTTTTGGAAGTTTTCAAACCATGCCCTCAATATGCCACCTCTTCTGTTTGCAGTAGCTAAAGCGCCCTGTCGTGCAGCAACAGGCATAGTGCACTGAGACGATCACCGAGTGAAGCCTAAAGAATAGTCTAGAATCACCGTGCTACGGCTCATTCTATAAGCCAGTTTGGTCGATTTGAAATGCTTTGATCAGAATTGTGGGAGCAAACTATAGCTGTTGTAGTTATGCTTAGGACTAACCCAGAATTTCACATAAACTTTGTTTAAAGGACGACTCAGTCATGCGAGATAGTTGCCAGTCTTAGAAAACGTGTGACACCACCAAGAAAGTAGAGATAGCTGTCTAAATTTTATGGTTGGAATGCTCTTTATATTTGGTTTAAGTCTACTAGCGCAAAATTCAGAACACCAAACGGCACTCCATGGCTGAGCTTCGTTAACCTTGGTCAAAGCTGTCAAATATCACAGTCATACACCTGTCGGTGACCGCTCTTAGAAGTATTAAAGTTGCAAATAAAGCTCATGCTCCAAACTGCCAAAACCTCATTCCCGCCATTAGAAAATCAAGGGGATATGTGGTACAAACTAATGTATACGCTGGCTCTCCGGAATAGCAGGACGATTGCTGAGCTCAACACATCGCAACATAAGAACCGCATTCTATCAGAATCAAAGAGCCCGACTTCAAGGACAAGGAGAAGTAAAACTAGTCAAAGCGCCGGGATATTTTGTTTTGCAGCACTAGCATTATTGAGGTACCATTCTGCCACCCCGGCAACGAAGTTGAGACTTCGAGCAATACATATTCGTCCTTCGGCTTTGGCTTAAAGCTCTTACATTGGCACGGCTCAATCAGAGTAACCGATCGGGTAAATAGGTCAAGGGTCTCTCTGTGGCCGTTGGGCAGTACTCCTTGTTGTTTTTCCGTCCGGGAGCCTATGAACTTTGCGTGGCCCTTGACCCTCAAACTTAAAACTCTTACCAGGAAGCACTGGAGGGAAACCAAATACCTTCCGGCTAGATCTTCTGCTAACCCCGCAAAAATTCCCCAACGGCCGCTTTAAAATATCAAACTGATCACCAGCCCATTCCCCATGGGGATAGCTTGCTGACTGGCATAACGGGGTGCATGCGGGGTCGCACTGCTTGCATGTAAGCCTTACTTGAAGCGTGATCTAACTGTAAACGAAATTTCATTTTCTAGGCAAGCTACCTAAGTGTACAACATTTAGACTCTAGTTTGGCATTTCTTGGGACGTTAATGGGCGCAAAAAGACCTTTCTGCAGCTCTAACTTTGTTTTTCCTTTTGTTTCTCATGCAAGTCACATGCTGCTCGCTAGCCCATATTGCGAATGCGTGCAGTATTAGAGTGGGGAGACAAGTTACATATAAAATCATGGGGTATATCAGGAAAGACTTAACCCATCCATTGCTATGTCGGTCTCGGATCTTTCGGCAAAGATCGGTGAGGCTGGCTCTGAAAAGAACATTCAGCTCGGGCACATTGAATATCGAGATGATACAGACTCCGAACACCTGGCCGCTCACACCCGGCGTACAAAGAGAGTATCTAACCCGCTAGATAACGTGTCCAAACTATCATTACTTGAGAATGTGCGCCGATTTGCAACAGATAATGGTCTTGATGATGTTGTCGAGGATCTCGAGCATGGTGCTCTCGCCGCCCAACGCCCCAATGATTTCGACACTATTCCAGAGCTTCGCAAGGACGAAATAGACGCTCTCCAAAACGAGATTGATCACAAGTGGTCACACCCCATGGCCATGTACGCCACTATTGTTTTATGCTCTATAGGTGCATGCGTTCAGGGCTGGGATCAAACTGGCTCAGCAGGTGCCAATCTTTCGTTCCCTACAGAATTTGGAATTCCAATTACTGACCCACTTGACCCAAATTACAATAAAAACAATTGGATTGTTGGACTAGTCAACTCAGCACCGTACATTGCAGCCTGCGTGTGCTCAGTATGGCTCGCTGACCCTATAAACCACGCAATTGGTCGCCGTGGAGCATTATTTCTGGCAGCTATTGTTTGCTTAGCAGCTCCATTAGGTTCTGCATTTACTCAATCCTGGTGGGAGCTCTTTATCTGCCGATTGATTTTAGGCCTTGGCGTAGGTTTTAAAGAAGTCACCGCGCCAGTTCTGGCTGCTGAGAACGCCCCGACGACCATCCGTGGTGCGTTGGTCATGTCATGGCAGATGTGGACTGCCTTTGGCATATTTCTGGGCTATAGCGCGAATCTTATTGTGCATGATGTCGGTCGCATTGCTTGGCGGTTGCAACTTGGCTCGGCCTTGATCCCGGCAGTACCTCTTTTGGTCCTGGTCTATCTTGTGCCCGAGTCTCCTCGATGGTATCTCAAACGAGGCAAAGTGCGAAAGGCATATGAGTCTCTGCTCAAGCTTCGAAAGCACCGTCTGCTTGCTGCTCGCGATCTGTACTATATTCATGTCCAGATCGTACAGGAGAAAGAGATGATTGGCAATTCAAATGTTTTCAAACGCGTCACAGAGTTGTTCTACAAGAACCGCTTGAGACAAGCCACCCTTGCCTCTTTTGTTGTCATGATTGGCCAGCAAATGTGCGGTATCAATGTTATTTCGTTTTTTTCGTCGTCCATTTTTGAGGAAGTCACGGGCAGCGTCACAAAGTCCATGTGGGCATCTTGGGGCTTTGGCCTGATCAATTTTTTGTTTGCAATTCCAGCGTTTTATACCATCGACACGTTTGGCCGTCGGTCGCTTCTGCTGTTCACTTTTCCCAATATGTTTTGGTCTTTACTAGCGGCGGGACTGTCGAACCTGGCATCGGACAACACCACTAAACTTGGCCTCATGGCAACATTTATTTATCTTTTCACCATTTTCTATTCGCCAGGTGAAGGCCCAGTTCCATTCACTTACTCTGCTGAAGTCTTCCCTCTCTCCCACCGTGAAATTGGTATGGCGTGGGCTGTTACCGTAAACAACTTGTTTGGGGCTGTGCTCTCGTTGACCTTCTTCCGCATGAACGCCGCAATGACAACAACCGGTGCCTTTGGGTTTTATGCCGGACTGAATTTAGTCGCATTCGTATGGATTTTCCTTTGGGTACCCGAAACGAAGCAACGTAGTTTGGAGGAGCTCGACGAGGTGTTTGCGGTACCTACACATACGTTTACAAAATACCAAACAAATGTGTGGCTGCCCTGGTTCTGTCGGAGGTATATCAAGCGTGACAAGCAGGCGGAGCTGGTAGATTTCTTGGACTACGTCCACGGAGCTCAAGTTCCAAACCCCAGAAATGAGGAATTGAATCTCGGCAACGACACGAAAACTTCTTGATCAGTACGAAAAATTAACTTTATTTACAGCGTAAACCACTACTCATGCTCTGTTCGAATCAAAGGGAGGAGCTTCTCCCCAACGGAAACCGGTTTCAACAGCGATCAGCCCCAGCAATGAAAGCACTACAGAGATCGTTACTGGCCAGATGAACCTATCGGCAGTAACCCATAATGCCGGCAAAAAGAATATTACAAGTGACCACACATGTGCTAGCCGTGATTCAATGAGGGAAAACAGCACGAAAGATTGAGGATCAGCGATAAGCCGGTGAACATAACCCCGTGCGGTGTTATCAATAGAGTGCAACGAAAGCCGGCTCAGCAGACATGTAATTCCAAAGGTTGTAGCATGAGAAGTATACAATGCCCAAATCGCTATCGCACTGACAGTAAGGTTGAGTACCACCGCCACGGCATAAGGAAATGGGATCTTAATGATTGTGGCAGCAGCCATCATTCCAATAAACACTAATGGCACAGAATGTTGGTCCATGTAGTAAAGCTGTTGACTTCTGATGGTTAAGAGTGTTGTGTGTACCAGAATAACGCCTACTGAGATGAGCACGGGGCGGGGGCGTTTCCTGATATAGAACATAATTCGTTCCAAGGATGGTCGAGCGAAGGCGACTTTGTTGTCTGATTCGTTGACAAGATTAGGCACCCTCAGAGCGTAACATGTTGAGTAAAGCTTTCGCACAAGAGTATATTCGACAACCATTGAGAAAAAGGCCAAAATACGGAGAACTTTGATCATCTGAGGCACGCCGAGCGATTGAGCCAGGAATGTCCCCAAAATAGGTGTGGCTGTCCAGCAACAGGTCTTTATGGCCTGAAATAGCTTGACAAGTGCTGCATAGGGCACTGATTCGTTGTTTGCTAGGACATGTGCCCAATCCTCTTCGATAACTTGAACCTGGATACTATCGCACGATCTTTGAATGAGTACAAGCACCATTGAGATTGCAAGCATAGACCAGTAATGCGAGCTCACGTCCTGGAGAAGAATTGTGCAAAACAAAATGGCAGTCAATCGCTCGCCTACAATCGCATATGAGATGGTTGCCTTTCGGGACTTCTTTTCCAAAAGAGTGCTAGCTAAGGACCACATAGAGCCCGAAGACAAGGTTACCAACATTGTATAAATGGTAGCTGGAATTATCGTAGTGTTAAAGACTCTCATGATGGCAATAGCGCTCGAAATCTCGAAAAGTCTTGACACTAGGAAGCTCAGTGTGAACTTGCTCAGCAACAGTTGCTTTTGAAGGGGAGACGGGAAAATTCTCTGTTCATAGTGGTATATGTCGTCGTCGATTGGAGGGTCCGCCAGGAGCGGTGTGATTTCGCTCGCGCTAGCACTTGTCTCCATAAATCATGTAGTGGGACAAAAAAAGTAATCGAAACCTAAGCTATGTAACCTTGGGGGAACTGTTCCCAAGAGAGCGGGGTTAGAAAAACAAAATCGCAAGATGGCGGCCGAAACTTAGGTAGTAAATTTTACGTGGCAAAATTGAGATATCTGCTTTCTGTAGTTGCTCGAAGCTTGGTAGCAACTTAGATCGTTGCAGAGTTCGAACAGACCAGCACTGCTCTTGGTATGCACACTGATTAGGGCGCATAGCTCGATAGGGCTAGATGTTCATGGCACAACTGCGTGAATTTCCCGACAAGATATCAAAAACGCAACGCGACATGGAAGGATAGATACAGTAAAGTGATGCCTTGAATCAGGAAATTTTGTTTCAATATAATTACAGTTTCACGGTTGTTTTGACACGTCAATACTAAGCATCTTACAATGGTTAGTGCACACAGTGTCGAAGCGCCAGAACGGAACGAGGAGATTGTAAAGTGGGCTAAGGCAAATCTCAAGGGTATCCCCCTCAACAATCCTAACTATGATGATATGATCGGTGGTCGCAAATATTTATGCTGGGAGGAGGAGCTCGTGGAGCTGCGTACTCTTGCTCACGAAAAGGCCGCAGACTACGAGCAGATCCGTCTACGCCAATTTGCAGATCGGGAAGAGTTCTTCGCGGCACGGCGCGAGGCTATTGGTGATCTTTTTGGAAAAGTTGGAAAAAACGTGTTTGTGGAGGCACCTGTGCGTGTTGATTACGGTCGAAACGTGAGCGTTGGCGACAACTTCTACTCCAACTTCAACCTTGTTTTGCTAGACTGTGCACCCATTCGGATTGGTGACAATGTTATGATTGCACCCAATGTCACTATTATTACCGCCGGTCATCCTTTAGAGCCAGAGCTGCGGGCTAAAAACGAAGAGTTTTGTCATGCGGTGACTATTGGCAATACTGTCTGGATCGGGGCGAGCGCGACTATTTTGCCCGGTGTAACTATTGGAGATGGAGCGATCGTTGCAGCAGGTGCGGTAGTTACTCGAGATGTACCTGCTCGATCAGTTGTTGCGGGTGTACCGGCCAAAGTCCTTCGAATGATCGACGGCTGACCGTGCAGCGCTCCATGATAACCCTGCAGCACAGTTGAGTTTCCTATTTTTCGACTTAGGGTACTAGAGGCTAGTAAGATCCCAGCACGAATTCCACTAATCAGAGTCTTTGGTGGGTGTGATTAAGTGTGTAAATTTTAGTGCCTTTGGGAAGATTCACTACATCTCCCCAATACAAATGTAAGGCAGGCCTCGGTGAGACGTAGAGCTCATTGTAATTCTTTAGGCTATAATCAACTGATTTCACGATTCCAAAGAGGTATGTACTTACTACCTTCCTCGATCGATATATTTGTTGACCTGCACACTGCATCGGCCATCTGAACGAGGAAGGTTGTCACAGATAGTTTGAAACCGACTTTGGACCGACCGACCGGGCTTGAAAGCTTACGCTATCTTGCCCCTCCATGCCGAGAGCCGATCTTTACTAATTTGTCCCATCGGCCAGGTTTGGGGTGGGGTGTTGACCCACTAGTGGGTGCCTTCTTCGTTCCTGGCAGCTTCAGAACTCAGATTCGCCTGAATGGCCGCACTGGGATTGATGTGACCAGGATCCATCAGAAAGTTCTCAAAGTCTGAAATTTAGCTATAATATAGAGTAAACGGTGGATTTCAGAAGGCCGACCCACGCTGCTATCGCTTAGATCAAAAATATTGGTGCCTGGTTGACTACCGGAGTATGCATGGCGTCATCAGACTTGCGTCAAATCCGCCGTTGTCATGCAGACGCGGGCGTTTACCGGTAGGTCTAGCTCTGGTGTAAATTGAATTCATAATTAGATTGGATAAATATTTAGCTAGCTATTACATGGTGACCCATTCGACCGAGTGCATTTGTTGGCTTTTTATTTTTCGGTCGACTTGCTCAGTCATTTTTGTTTTGGCCAGCTGAATTAATCAGGCAGCAACTAGACGTGGGATAGGGCCTCCGCCGACCCTGAAAAAATTTAATGATAGCAAAAATGGCGGTCCAGAAGAAACCAAAAAAGGCAGTTGAAAGAAACGTGCAGTGAAAAGAACAATATTGATACATAAGACTATAGTTTAATCCGGCCTAGAGTCGCCGTTGTATCCATACTGAGGGCCAAATCGGCGAAGTGAATTTTTTGTTTACCTTGAAACAGACTCTTTCGCCTACATTATGCATTGGCTGCTACGGTCGAGGGTCCGACCCTGCCACAGCTACCCAAATGAGTAATGACACTGCAGTCTCGACCAATGAGATTCCGAGAACGACAGTGGTTGCATAATGAAAAACAAATGTTACATCCCAAACACCGGTGATCATTATATAAACGTTTGCCTGCCACTTTCTTCCTGTTTTCCGTGCGACATGAAGGCCTCTTTTGCGCTCTCTGTTTCGGCTATTGCCGCCGTTGCGCTGGCTGCCCCCCGTAATTTCACGACTATCCAGCCTACTGGTTATTTTGACCCCGCCGCTGCTACCGCGGTTCAGACCACTTACCCCAAGCAACACCACACTGTCAAGGGCCGTTTGGTTGACCACATGTGGCACATTGTTTTGGACAATGCTGATTTCGAGGACGCTGCTGCCAACGAGGACCTGCAGGCTCTGGCTCAGCATGGTATTCTTTTGGACAACTACTACGCTGTTACCCACCCTGCCCAGCCCAACTACCTGGCTATGGTTGCTGGTGACTACTTTGGCCTCAACGACGAGTCTTTCGTTGCCCTCCCCAAGAACATTTCGACCCTCGCTGAGTGCTTTGAGGACCAGCGTGTTCTCTGGGCCCAGTACGCTGAGGACCAGCCCTTCACTGCCTACGACGGCTGGGAGTACAAGACCCCCGGTACCCCCGAGGACTCTCCCGCCCAGTACTCGCGTGCCAAGAACCCCTTCGTCGCTTTCGACTCGATTCTTGAGAAGCCTTCTCGTTTCGTTAACCTGCGTTCGCTCAAGAGCTTCTACGACGAGCTGGAGACTGGTCACATTGCTCAGTGGCTCATGATCCGCCCTAATACCATCCACGATGGTTCCAACAGCGACCTGGCCACTGCTGCCAAGTGGGCTCGTGACTTCCTCGAGCCTATGATCACCGAAAAGAAGAACTACCACCGTAAGCTCTTCGTTTTGACCTTTGCTCACGCCGCTACTGAGGATGCCCCCAACCGTGTCTACACTCTGTTGCTCGGTGACATCCCCAAGAAGCACCGTGGTACCACTGACTCGATGTACTACGATCACTACTCGATTGCTTCGTCTACCGTGGCTAACTTTGACCTCCCTACCCTGGGTCGCCATGACTGCCGTGCTAACGTCTTTAACATCATCAACCACCATGCTCACTTCAACAACCAGAATCGCACCATCACTGAGGATAATTACAATGCGCTTCGCACCACCGGCTGGCTTTCGTCCACCGAAGTCCCTCTCCCTATCCCCAACCTTAACTGCCGGGGTGCCGGTCGCAAGTACGTTCCTTCCAAGGTCAAGAAGACCTGGAGAAAGGCCTCGTACAGCTACTACCAGTGGGTTGTCAACTACTAATACCCTTAATAGGCATTAATGGTGCGAGCGTTTTTGACACCTTTAATTCAGCGGTTATGCCTTGCATTAATTACAGTTTTTTTTACCATTGTTGTTAAACGAATATTGAAATAGCTCCTCGCCACGTTGGTAGACTTTTTACAGCCTGCCAGCTTGACGTTTGCCAAATCTATGGATTGGCTACTTTTTAGATTGACGAAACGTTGCAGATTTTTCAGAAGCAAGGGCCTTGCCAGAAGTCGCCAAGGGCATTTTCATTAGCATCAACCTCGCACGCCAAAGTACCTTAACCGGCACTAAGATCAGGCTCAGATCCGAGAAAACCAACTCGGATTTAAGCTAATAGACCAACGGAACAATAGATGATAGTTTTTAGATGTGCTTAATGCAGCTACCTATAGACAGCATTGGACCATACTATATATTAGAATCCTTACTCGGTAACGCGAGTGTAGGCCTTCTGCTTGGAGTGGGTGATAACAGCCTTGATGATACCCTCCTCCTCAAGGGCAGCGAGAGCACGGCGGGCCAGGGAGCCGTTAATCTTCAGACGGTCAACCAGAACCGAAACAGTGACGAGCTTGAAGGTGGCAGCCTCCTTGAAGAGACGGTCATAGAGGGGCTGGTCGAGAATGACGTGGTGCTGGGCCTTATCCTTAACACGCTTGACAGTCTTCTTACGCGACTTACCACCGGCCATAGCGGCGGCGGCCTTGGCAGCCTTTGTTGTCTGAACCTTAGGTGCCATTGTAGATTGATGTGCAACCAGTTCCCAGAGCCCGAGTGGAGATGTTGTTGGCCGGCTAAGGGCTTAAGCCCTAAGCCCTATACAAAATATGAATCAGCTTAGTAATCAAACACGAAGAGCCTGGTTGAAAACCATGTCCCGTTTGGGATCTGGGAAAACGTAAGCCAAATCAAATGTCGAAACGACATGCCGACAACGAGCTCACAAAAATTAATGCTCAGGACGATGACGACGACAGATTCGCTCCAGTAGATCCCGTTAAACGCGCTTCTCAGGACGTGTTAGCGGGCAGAGCTATCGCTAAACCTCGCTCCCTGCTCCGAGGAGCTGGAACCGCAGGCAAACCCGCGTCCGTCCCTGCGGCTAATCCGTTTGCTGGTGCCCTCGGGTTTAATGCTAATAGCTCGGCGAATGCAGCGGCACCCAAGAACCCATTTGCAATGTTTGGTAGCGGAGGATCCCAACCTACAGCGTCTTCGCCTTCGTTCATGGCTCCTCAGGCAGCTACCCCAGCCGTCTCAGCCGTGTCTTCAGCGTCTATTTCAGCCCACCCACCTGCCACTAATATTCAGCAGACGCAGAAACTCAAGATCACTGCTCTTAATACTAAGTTTGCCAACACGATAGCCAACTACGCAAAGTCGGCAATGTCTGGCGACTGGACCAAGGCGTGCCAGTCGTACATTTCGTACTACCAACGCATTGCCGACGAGAATGATACCAGCATTGGTGACTCGACTGGTTTTGGCAAGGACCTATCCAGCATTAGCAATGCTGGCAATGCCAGCAACACTAGCGATGTGTCGATGAATGAAACAGCGGCGAACGAAGACCAGGACGGAGCTAAGGCATCACAGCCGCCAGCGGCCGGTGGATTCAAGTTTTCCGGGTCTACTGCTGATGTGGGCTTTACCTTTGGCGGCAAAGTCGTCAAGAACGATGCTGAAACTAAGCCTTCGGGAACAGCAGGGTTCTTATTCAAACCCGACACCACCAAAACGGCTACCGATCTTCCGTTTGCACAAAAGACTGAGGCTCCTGTAGCAGCAGCATCTAAAGGGAATGACGAACCTAAAGCTCCTGCGCAGGCGCAGTCAGCTTTCAATTTTGGAGCTACTGCAGACAAAGCAGCTAGTGAACAGCCAGCTACTGAATCAGGGACACCAAGCTCTAAGTTCACTTTTGGTCAATCCAATGATGCACCAAAGTTCAATTTTGGTAACGCTTCTGAGACCAAACCGGCCTTCACTTTTGGCCAAAGCAGCGAGTCTAAGCCAGCCTTCGCTTTTGGCCAGCCCACTTCCGACAAGCCTAAATTCACGTTTGGTGCTTCTAATGAGTCGAAGCCTATCGACGATAAGCCCACCTTCAGCTTTGGTCAGGGCAGTGATGCCAAGCCGAAGTTCAGTTTTGGCCAGACTACTAGCGAAGACAAGCCGAAATTTACCTTTGGCCAGCCCGCTGACGACAAGCCGAAATTCAATTTTGGCATGACGACGGCCTGGACGCCCGGCAATCAGATCAAGTTTGACCAGCCGGCCAATGGAGCTAATGAGGGTGACGCTGCTGAAAATGGTGATGGCGATGGCGACGAGAATGGCGATGCGGAACCAAAAGTGGAAGAGAGCGTTGATCTGTCTGGCAAGGGTCCTGGCGAAGAGAATGAGGATGTCGTTTACGAGAAAAAATCCAAAGTCTACGAGCTCGTTAATGGCCAGTACAAACCAGTTGGACTAGGCTTTTTGCGCGTTTTGGTGGACAAGGAGACCAAAAAGAGCCGTGTGCTAGTCCGCGCTGACGGTTCGGGGCGGGTACTTGTAAACATTGGTCTACGCAAGCAGCTCAACTATACCCACGAAGGAAATGGTGCTGTCAAGATTTTGGACTTTCCAGCGTCAGATAAACCTCCTGTTACCTATCTATTCCGGGTTAAGACCTCTACTGACGGCGAGGAGCTCACAGCCAAGCTCGAGGAGGTTAAAAACTAAAGGGCCTGAAATAGAAAATTTCAGAGTCGAAAGATCCCGACCCGAGAAAATTTACAAACAGTCACAATATCCGGTTTTGTAGCTAGGTTTTCAGATTTTATTAGCTTGTGGTATTATTCTTCATGCACTTTAATTCCCTGTTGACCCGGTACCTAGGCATGCATTAGCCATATCCAATAGCGAGCCAGATATGGCTCATGGATGTGGGGTCCGAATTATATCCCGCGGGGGTGCGGTATCGGCAGGGTAAGGGTATGGACCTCTCGTTTATGACTCTTGGGAGTTCATCTGACTATTTCTTACCACAGAATTTAAGGGGTTGACGTTTTTGTGAGTTTTTTTTGCCTTTTAGTCAATCAAGCACCACTTGACTTTTTTCCCCACATTTATTGCACTCGGCAAACTTAATCGTTGTACCAACCCTTAAGCGATAAAGTCTGCTAGCAATGCTTTCTCAAGCATCAAAACCTACGTTGAGCTCAGCTGTGCAGCTCACTCATTTTTCAGCGGCAACCCTTTGTGGGGCGGCTGCATCCTCGGCTCGTTTCCGGCCTCGAGCGGGCAAACGCACATTTTTCACTACTGCTCTCAGAGCAAACGACGACAATCCTACTCCTAAAAATGTCAAGCGCCCTGAGCCAGCGCCCTCGTTCAACACTGAGGACACTACCTCTGAGCGCTTAGGTCCCTCTGGCACCCTCATGGACGACAGCATGATTGGCATGTCAGGCGGCCAGATTTTCCATGAAATGATGCTCCGTCACAACGTCGATACTATTTTCGGCTACTCTGGCGGTGCTATTCTGCCCGTGTTTGATGGTATTTACAATTCGCGTAACTTCCGGTTCATCTTGCCCCGCCACGAACAGGGCGCTGGTCACATGGCTGAGGGTTACGCCCGAGCAACCGGAAAGCCCGGTGTGGTTATTGTTACATCTGGCCCCGGTGCCACTAACGTTGTCACCCCTATGCAGGACGCTTTGTCTGACGGTACGCCTATGGTTGTGTTCACGGGCCAGGTCCCCACCACTGCCATTGGCACTGACGCATTCCAGGAAGCCGACGTTGTCGGAATTACCCGTTCGTGCACCAAGTGGAACGTCATGGTAAAGACCATCGAAGAGATGCCTCGCCGCATTAACGAGGCATTTGAGATCGCTACCACTGGTCGCCCGGGTCCTGTCCTGGTTGACCTCCCTAAGAACGTTACTGCTGGAATTCTCCGAAAGGCCATCCCAACTGAGTCCACAATTCCCTCCCGCATCCTTGCTGGTCTTTCGAGCAACACTATTACTGACGATCTTGTCCGCCATCCTATCGAGCGGGCCGCTCAGCTGCTGGCTCGCGCAGAGAAGCCCATTCTCTACGTTGGCAATGGTGCCATGAACGATCCCCGTTCCGCTGACGCTGTCCGGGCTCTGGCCAAGAAGGCACAGATCCCTGTTACCACCACTCTGCATGGATTGGGTGCATTCGATGAAGAAGACCCGCTTAGTCTGCGCATGGTCGGCATGCACGGTTCCTTCTATGCCAACCGAGCTATTCAAAATGCTGATCTGATTATTGCTGTGGGTGCCAGATTTGACGAACGAGTTACCGGTAAGATTTCCGAATTTGCCCCGGCTGCCCGTCTGGCTGCTCTGGAGGGTCGTGGTGGCATTGTCCACTTCGAGATCACAGCCAAGAACATCAACAAGGTTGTCGAGACTACTGAGGCCGTAGAGGGTGATCTGTGCCAGACTCTGCCTTTATTTGTTGATGCGGTTACGGCCGTCCGGTCTCGCCCTGAGTGGCTCGGCCAGATCAACGAATGGCGCGAGAAGGAGCCCTTCCGTTACGAAGCTGACGATTTCGACGGACCTATCCGCCCGCAGACTGTTATCACCACACTTTCTGATGTTGTTGCTCCTATCAAAGACAAGGTTATTCTGACCACCGGTGTTGGCCAGCACCAAATGTGGGCAGCCCAATTCTACAAGTTCCGTTACCCGCGTACCATGATCACATCGGGTGGCTTGGGCACTATGGGCTACGGCCTGCCCGCGGCTATTGGTGCAAAGGTTGGTCGTCCGGACTGCCAGGTCATTGACATCGACGGCGATGCCAGTTTCAATATGACCCTGTCCGAAATGGGTACTGCCACTCAGTTTGACATTCCCGTTAAGGTCGTTGTGTTCAATAACGGCGAGCAGGGCATGGTCACGCAATGGCAGTCAATGTTCTTCGACGACCGTTTTGCCCATACTCATCAATACAACCCATGCTTCATGACTCTGGCCAAGGCTATGGGCTGGAAGGGTATTCGGGTTGAGAAGTTAGCTGACCTCCGTGGTGCTCTCGAGGAGATGGTCGAATCCACCGTACCTACCATTCTGGACGTGGTTGTTGACTCCAAGGTTCCTGTGTTGCCTCTTGTGCCTGGCGGAAAGGGTCTTGATGAGTGCATTGTGTACGACGATAAGGTGGAAAAGGAGCGTCGGGAGCTCCGTCGCGAGCGGTTGGCACGTCTCGCTGAGCTTGAGCGTCGCGAGTACGACAGCTAAATCTCAAAGAATTGAACTAGTGACCACCTCCATCTATTGATGCTTTTTATCTTTTTATAACTAGTCAACCAAAAGTAATTATCTTCTTTCACTGAGAGCTTCTTACCCGCGCTCACAAGGATTACCAACGCTTTTCAATATTTCAGAGCGCTCGATAAAAATCTATCTCGGCTCTAGAAGAGCACGGGTTTGAATATGTATTTTTTTTTATTTTATAAACGTGCTACCAAACAGAGACACAGTCCTGGCAATAACAGCAGTGCATTTCTATCAAAGAAATAGAGTCATGAGAGTGCGCGTTTAGTGTTCCTCAGCAATATCGACGATGGGGAACCAGTCGTCAGAGACCTCGGTAGCAGCCTCAGTAGCCACAGGAGCATCCTCGACCTCGACAGCGGACTTGGCGTAGGCATCAACCTCGGCAGCGTCGCCCTCAATCGAAGGAGCCTTGGGGCTCGGAGGGACAACAAACTTTTTGACGGTGCCAACGGCGTCGCTCTCAGAAACGGCCTTAGGCTTAAAGGCCTTAATTTCGTTAACGTAGAGGTCCTGCAGCAGGTCCTTGCGGGGGACCGAAGTGTGGAAACGAGCCACAGCCATACGCCGGCAAAGCACGCGAGAAATCATGGTTAGAGAGAGAGCAGGTATTAGCCAATCACTTTGGGACTTGACTGTCATCGCTCCCGAGACCGTCCTAGCTGACTCATCCGAAAGTTACCCGGTCGGTTCTACTAGTTAGCCTGACGGCCTGGCTTACATTCAACATTTCTTAGCTCCTTCGCACATACTGGACAAGCTATTAAGAGATTTTGTAATTAGTAGCCATCGAATATCTAATTACATGTTTGGCACTCAATTTTGCTTCAACCCAACATTTACCTTTAATGCATAATTAGCACGGGGTCAGCGACCTAGGCTGTATCTGCTTGGGCAGCGTGTACTTAACTCCAACATCAGCCTACTAAATTCGTTTCAATAAAGTGCCTGAAATGCACCGAGAACAAAATACCAAACCTGCCAAGTGGGTTGGAAAAGCCGATTACCGGGATTCCGCCGACGTTATCAGTTTTCAACAACTTTGTCAAAATTGTGGGGTAGCTGCAAGATCGTCCGATTAAAGTCAATGAACGCCACGAGACTCTTGCTGCCCGCCAGTTTAAATACAAACCCATCAAGGTATACATACATTCTATGCAGTTCAAACTAAAATTCAATCATTCAGTGGACTTGTACAGTTAGATGAAATACACTGATGCAGAGAATACGTGGTTAGGGGTACGGGTCGACATACTTTATCGGGTTGACGAGGTATAAATACTGATTCAACACGCATCTTTACATCCCAAAACTTGATCAATTGATAACATCAAGACACCATATATCGCAGCATTTGATGATCACCCGTGCTTCCCAAGTAACTCGTTCGGCCTTCCTCCGCCACGCCTCGCGCGGTGCTCGGCTCGCTTCGACCTATAACTTCTCGTTCCCCACTTCGCATGCCAAAATCGAGAACCCCGTCGACACCCCAGGATTCTTGAACAACGAGTTTATTCCATCCAAAGCGACCAAGTGGATTGAGCTCCATGACCCGGCAACTAACGAGCTGGTCACTCGCGTGCCCCAAAGCACTCGCCAGGAGCTTGAGGCCGCCGTCGACAGCGCCGCTGAGACTTTCAAGACGTTTGGCAAAACCACGGCTATCACACGCCAGCAGATTCTGTTCAATCTCGTGCGCCTTGTCCGTGAGAATATGGACAAACTCGCCAGCCTCATCGTTATCGAGCAAGGCAAGACGTTCGCTGACGCAAAGGGCGACGTTCTCCGCGGCTTGCAAGTAGCTGAGGCGGCTTGCGGAGCCCCACAGGACCTCGCTGGTACTGTACTCGAAGTTTCAAAGGGTATGGAGACCAGAATGTACCGTGAGCCTTTGGGCGTTGTTGCGGCTATCTGCCCCTTCAACTTCCCGGCTATGATCCCCCTCTGGAGCATTCCCATTGCCTTGGCCACGGGTAACTGCTTGATTCTCAAGCCCTCTGAGCGTGATCCGGGTGCTGCCATGTACATTGCCGAGCTTGCTCGCCAGGCAGGTGCCCCGGCAGGTGCCATCAACATCGTGCACGGCCAGCACGAGACTGTGGACTTCATTCTCGACGAGCCCCGCATTAAGGCGATTTCGTTTGTTGGCAGCGACAAAGCTGGAAAGTATATTTACGAGCGCGGAACTGCTAATGGCAAGCGAGTTCAGGCAAATCTTGGTGCCAAGAACCACTGTGTTCTCGTTCCCGATGCCAACCGCAACCACGCCGTCTCGAGCGTTGTGGGCGCCGCATTTGGCGCTGCCGGCCAGCGCTGCATGGCATTGAGCGTTCTCGTTACTGTTGGCCAGACCAAGGAGTGGGTCAATGACATCGTCGAGGCTGCTAAGAAGCTCAAGGTCTCTGGTGGCTTTGAGCAGGACGCGGATCTCGGCCCCGTCATTTCGAAGCAGGCCAAGCAACGCATCGTTGACATCATCACCCAGAGCGAAAAAGAAGGTGCTACTATTGCTCTGGACGGCCGCCAGTACACCGCTGAAGGTTACCCCAATGGTAACTTTGTGGGCCCTACCGTTATTACTGGTGTCAGGCCTGGCATGCGCTGTTACGATGAGGAAATTTTTGGCCCCGTTTTGGTCGTTGTTGACACCAACTCGGTCGAAGAAGCCGTTGAATTCATCAATTCTAACCCCTATGGAAATGGCACTGCCATCTTCACTCAATCAGGCGCCATTGCCTATAAATTTCAGCGTGAGATTGAGGCCGGCCAGGTGGGTATCAATGTACCTATTCCTGTTCCTCTCCCTATGTTTTCGTTCACAGGCAACAAGAAGTCGTTCCTCGGAGATGCTAACTTCTATGGCAAGGCTGGTACCTACTTCTTGACTCAGTATAAGACTGTGACTTCGCTTTGGAGAAGCGAGGATGCTGCCGAGGTTGAGTCGGCGGTAAATATGCCTACCCAGCACTAAAATTTTTCAAAAGATTTCATATATTACCATAATTAACCCCAGCTTTTGCTCGAGTTCTCGATTACTAACGAATACTCTAGAAAGTGGACCCGAAAATCTCCCACCGGCCTTTTTCTTCTACCTTCATTTTGCATTGGTTCACAAATCATGCGATTTGCTATTAACAAAGTGCACCCTTTGATGGGGGTGACCAGGTTCAACCATGTAGTGAAAAGATCGTTCCATGCATCAGCTCTGCGGTCTATGGAGGATCCATACCGAGTTTTAGGGGTTGACAAGACCGCATCGGCGAAAGATATCAAGAAAAAGTATTTTGAGTTGGCAAAAAAGTACCACCCCGACGTCAATAAAGAGAAGGGAGCTGAGAAAAAGTTCCAGGAGATTCGTGATTCCTATGAGCTGCTTTCTGATGAAACTAAAAGGGCGCAATATGATCAATTTGGAGCAGCTGCCTTCGGCCAGGGCGGACCAGGCGCTGGCGGCGATGCGAGTGGACCGTTTAACCCTTTTGGCAACGCTGGTGGTTTTGGATTTGGCGGAGGGGGCTCAATCAATTTGGATGACCTGTTTTCGGCCTTTGCTGGTGGCGGTAGTGGGTTCGGTGGGTTCGGTGGAGCGTCGGGGGGAGCCCGGCAGCGGCCAGGGCCTCAAGTTTACAAGGGCGATGACATCGAAGTTGTTCAGTCTATCACTTTAGAGGACGCAGCAACGGGCACATCCAAAAATGTCAAGTACACGGTTGTGGATGAGTGCGGAACCTGCCATGGATCTGGTCTCAAGGCCGGCAAATCGGCTGAAACCTGCAGTGCGTGTAACGGCAGTGGATCCACAGTTCATTTAATGCAGGGTGGATTCCAAATGGCGTCGACTTGTCATACATGTGGCGGCTCCGGTGTGTCTATTCCGCGGTCCTCGCAGTGCTCGTCTTGCCATGGCGAGGGCGTCGTGCAAGACTCCAAAACCTACAACATCGACATTCCAGCTGGCGTAGCTGACGGTATGAGACTGCGTGTTAGCGGACAGGGAGACAGTCCGGCTGTTCGTAAGTCCGCCGATGTGCGCACTCAGCGTGGTGACCTTTACGTTCGAATCCACGTCAAAGAGAACCCGCAATTTGTTCGCAACAAGAGCCAGCTCATTTACACTGCCGAAATCCCATTGACTACCGCAGTTTTGGGTGGTAAAGTGCCCATCCCAACTCTAGGCGGTAAACGCGTCAATGTTGACATCTTCCCTGGAACCCAAAATGACGACCACATCTCCTTGCCCGACCAGGGTATGCCGATGTTGAACCGTCCCAATGTCAAGGGCGATATGAGGGTTAATATCAAGGTCCGTATTCCGCGGGCCGAGGACGCAACACAAACAATGCTTTTCGAAGCGATCGCTGACTCGCTGGGCGACAAACAGGCCAAGCGTGTCTACCCTCCCATTTCTGAGGTGCGCGAAGACGATCAGGATCACAGCCAGCCGGGTTTGTTGAAGCGACTGTTCAATAAACTTACACAGCATCAACAAAAGGACTAAGAATGGATAACTCACTGCCGAGTGGATCTTTCTTGGACTTTGAACCGAGAAGCCTTCTGTACATAATTATTTAGAAAAGTATAAAACCAAAGTCGACTCAAGTCTAGCCATAGAGATACATCTCCAGGCGGTTGAGCCATTTCGGATGGGCGCCGGGTCGAATCCAGCACGATTTGGCACCCATTAGATTCGCCATGAGTACATCAGTTACCAGCCGGTCCCCAACCACACAGATCTCGTTTGCTTCGATACCCTCAGCAGCAAACTGATCTTTCAAGTCCTGGTAGCACATTGGCTTCTTTTGTTTGTGTCGAATTATTGGAACGTTCAAGTTTTGCTCAAGATCTTTAGCCAATTTGTCGGTCGGATCGTGCTCGAAATCACCAGCCGTATTGCTCAAAACATACACCTTATATTCTTTCACCAAAGCGTCCCATTTCGGTCGAAAACTCGGCCAAACCTCGAGCTGGTGGGGTTTAGCGAAGCAATTATCCTTGTCGAGCACGAGAACTTTTACACCTGCTGGTATTTTGAGATCAGCAAAGGTGCTTGCCGCTAATGTTGGTCGTAGACTCTCTCTGTTGGCCACAGCCCAAAATGTATATCTGATTTGAGCTAGCAGAGACATGTATATGACTTGACGCGTATGCTGACAAGTTAGCCTTCACATGAGAAAAGTTGGGGGGTTTCATGCTCTAGCATTTTACAACAAGATGAGAAGCCGTCAACTTGTTCAAAGTGATTGCGACCATGGGATTCTATAGCATAGTATAGCTTTTGTTGAATATCCTGGATGATTGCGTCCATTCTTTGCAGAATTTCCTTGTCATTCGCACAGTCCGAGCAAAAACGATCGAGAACTGCCAGTGTTGCTGCAGAGTATTTGAAAGATCTGGCTTGGATAGTTAGCTCGACAAACTCTTCTTGGGATGGCAAATTGGGTTGCATGTCTTTTAAAGTGCGCTTAATGAGCTCGAGGTTCGACTCGAGTTCTTGCAGATCCTTGCATGGGGGTAAATTCAGGTTTCTGTACGCATCTAGACTGCTAGGACTATCCAAATCCATGGCCTTTAGCAAGTCATAATTCTCAATTTGGGTTTGAATCGGTGTAAGAGCAGCAAGCGGTTTCCGGTAGCTCATTTGTGTGTAAACCAGATGCAACTTGGCTAACAGCGACGCTTTTTCTTCTACTTCAGCATAAGTTCGCATTCGATGAGCTAGAGAGTCAAAACAAGCGCGTTTTCGTAGAACCTCATCTAGTTCAATATTGGCCAACTCAATTTTTTTTGCGAGCATTTTTTGTCGTGACTCCGACTTCCGACCGAGCTGCCAAAATTGGCGAATGCGCTCTCGTATCATCCACACCAAGTTAGTCTTTTGTTCAAGTATGTATCTTTCAATGCTTGGTTTACACCTTTGTCAGTACTGTATTTAAGTAGTTACATATGTGGCTTCTACACCACAACCAGAGTTCTGATATCAAACATTATCTGTTTACGCCGTTTGTGGTAGCATGTTAGAAAGCTGTAAGATAGACCCAAATTTCTAATCAGTTCGCCGCTTCATTCGTAGAGTGCAGAATGACGGATCACTGCAGTCTTTGCACGGATAAACTTGTGATCCACGCTAAGTATCCATGCGATCATATTGTTTGCGAAAGGTGCTGTTTGCGAATGCGGTGGCTGATGTCGGACGATACATGCCCATTTTGCCGCTCCCCAGCGAACGAAGTGCACCTTACGAAAAATCCTGAAAATGTTATCCACGAGGCATCCCTTGCGCTCAAAAAGTATGGAATCTTTTGCCAGGACGATAAAATGAAAAAGAATTTAGAGCACTTGATGAGATATCCGTGTCCGAAGTGCGATAAGGAGCTCTTGTCTTTAAAGGCACTGAAAGAACATGTTTCTGCCGTTCACCGGTCCAATATTTGCATGGTTTGTGCCCGAAATGCTTCACAGTTTTCAGATGAATACTCTCTTTTCAACAGCGCTGAGCTGAATAGACATATGACGGCAAGACACCGCCGGTGCGAGTTTTGCAAGTGGACGTTTTACTCGCCGGATGATTTGGCAAATCACTGCAGAAAAGAGCACGAATCATGTTTTATCTGCGATAAACGCGACCCCACGAAACCGCAATATTTCGCAAACTATGCAAAGCTTGAAGAGCATTTCCAGAAGGAGCACTATGCCTGCATGGTCCCGGAATGCATCAACGACAAATTTGTCGTGTTTGCCGACAAAGTGGAACTCCAAGCCCATATAGCCACTGAGCACCCGGTTTTGATCGGTAAGAATAAATACTTCCGGGAGGTAAATCTGGCAGACATTGCTATGAGTGCCAAGAAGTCGGCACCATCTGCTCGGGACGAAGATCAGCAGGAATTGGCTAAAAAGCGCTACAGTGAGCGGCTTAAAATTTATGCAAACCACGATCAGGACAAGATCGACAAAGTTTTAGCGGCTAACAATACCTTTGAGCAAAGAAATGTTCCTGCCGCGGCATTTATTTCAACCTACAGCAATATTTTGAGCGTCCCAGACGACCAAATCACCGTTTTACTAAACGAGTTTTCCAAAATCACGGTTGCCGATAGCCGAAAATCTAAGGAGCTTTCGAATGCTCTTGCACACCGGACTAGTTTCGTTCTGGGAAGTATGCCAGCCAGTGACTCCAGTCGGCCAAGCACGCCGTCGTCATCTTCTACCTCTGGCCCTTCACGACCACGCGCTCCTGTACTTGGAGGCTGGGCTGGAGCAAGAAACACCCCTCCTGGTGCCCTGAACCGGAGCACACTCCCTCGTCTTGGCGATAAGAAGAAAGTGGATTACATGTCGAAGCCGTCGGCAGTAGTGACACCATCTATCTCTGTGGCAAGAAATTCTACCCCTGCATCGAAACCTAAGAAGACTACCGCGACAATTTTGGCTGGAGGAACGGGGCCCCAAACTCGGTTCCCCGCTTTGACTAGCCGAAGCGACCGAATCGCGCTCAATGAGCAGCTGCGGTCGGGCAGCCCATCACCTGCGCTGTCACCGTCTCCATCTTCATCTTCTTTGTCGGCCTCTTCATCCTATTCGTCATTGACGAGATCCGCTACTCCTCGTGGAAGTGGAGTAGATCTTGCTTCTCTCCCGCGTCTCCCTAACGCACAGCGCGAGCCAAAGAAGAAAGCATCAGCAAAGGTCATCCGGCTAGTCTAATCAATAAATATTATCTATGTACCGCTAAGCCTGCAGTACAAGCAAATTTTGTTCGTCACAGCTTTGTCGGCATACGGGGCACTCAGTGTGATCTCGGCACCATTCAGCTACACAGCTCCAGCAGAACAGATGTCCGCAGTTTGTAACAGTAGGGCTCCGAATAGGATCAAAACACAGCGCACAAGTCCGTGAGTTGGCCGGAATCTGTGGAAGAATGGCCGGATCTTCCAATGTGATCTCTTTGACGTCCGGCAGCGCCTCAGGGTCGGCTGCGGCGTAGCGAGCGCGAACAATATTGATAAGCTTGACAAAGGCCTGGACAACCATAAGCAATCCTAGAAACTCATAGCTGCCATTAGCCTCTAGAGGGTTTACTCTGTGACCAAATGCGTAGCGCAACCCGAATATTCGCTTAGAGAGCTGGTAATAAGAGCCAAAAAAGTAAAACAAGGCCAGATTGATAGTTGAGAAAGTCGCCGGTTGCAATGACTCAATAATCGAGTACATAACTGAATTCGGGTTGATTTTCGACAATAATTTCGACCTCAATTTGCCGTAGTAGCGGTGAAGTAAAATGGGCATTATCCCCGCGGTGAGCACAAAAGCTCCTCGGCGCTTAAAGCTGGGCATTGTCCGGGTGGGGGTCAAATAGAATAAATCCGTATACTCCTCACCTAGTGTGCGTGAACCTACTAGCGTGGTCAAACATAAGTAAGTGAACGTGCTCGCTGCGTCTATCTCGGGACCAAAGGCGTTGAGAAACCGAACGCCCTTGAACCATTGAACCAGCTCGCGAATACCGTCTCTGAGTTTCAGTTCAACGTATGTGTCTTTTTGATTTGCTCGAATAATGTCAGGGGCATTCGCAAACGGGAAATCCAGAACGCGAGCGTCCGTCATGAGGCCCTTAGGTGTGACGAAAGTTGGGGAAAAGTTGGGGTACAAGCCTAAGACAAAGCTAAGGAGGGAAAGAACAAAACCTAGACCCAAAATCTGCAAGTCTGACAAACCGGTATCCCAGCGTGTATATTAGACATCATCCCCGGAGACCCTATTTGCGAAACACCCACCTCCAACCAACCAATTATATGAGTGTGGCCAAACGAAGACCGGTAAATCACCAGTCTAAACCCACCGGAATTCTAGATTGGCAGGAGCTTAATGAGCAAGTGCCTGATTCGCGACTCTACGATCACCTTCTCCGGTTGGCAATTCTTGTTTACAGACTGGAACCGCGTATATCGCCTCAAGTCGATACCTATAATGGGAACGGACATCGCCGTAGTGAATCGACCGGATCACTAAATGTTCAAATTCACGCCAAATTGCCTCGAGGGGCCCTTAAAACGCTCATGAAACACCTCAACGATGTCGCCATGAATGCCACAGGCGAAACCGCATACGACCAAGTCCGGCGCTCGTGCTACTTATCTTTCTACGCAATGGTGCTAAACGCTAAAACCGCAGATAGAGACGCTTATGAGGAAATGAAGACCAAACCGGAGGCCCTAATCGTGCGCTTTTTGTCGTGTGTCAATAAACAGCTGGTAAACTACCCGCAGCTCCAGTCAACTAAAACCACAAACGAATTCAGTGTTGACTTTGTAAATCTCCTTTTGTCAATTGTCAAGCAAGAAAAAGGCACATCCGCATTGGTCCAGCAACTCAGCGACTACAAAACGCAATGGCAGAGCAGACAGGGATCGGTCTCCTCCGTGAGCACTGGCCAATTAAACAAACTTGTGCGGTCCGATACAGCTTCTTTCGATATTAAGGAAATGGATCTCGCGCAGTACATTGCTCAGATTATGGGTATCTCCTTATCCATGGTTCAGAGAGACGTTTCGGACCTGAAGTCTACAATTACAGAGCTGTCCGTTGCCCAAGAATTCGAAAACTATCAGGAAGCTTTGCGAAATAACCAGCATCCTTTGTACTACAAAAATGATTTCGCGTCCGAGCAGGATTGGGAAGCCTGGAAGCTGACCGAAATCCGCGCAGTCGACCAGATCAAGCCCGCTACGGATGAGTCGCTTTCTGTAAATATGCAGAACCTGTCTATTTCTGGAGGGAACACAATGATTCCCCCAGATCCCAAATCTTACTATCTTGCTCTGCTTCGCCATTGTTTGCATCACGATAGAAAGGAATCGAACCTCTTGTCAAACACTTCTATCAGACTACTAAGTACTGTCGCAATGTGGTGGCGTATACCGCCCGAGACACGCGCCTGGTTAGTTATTTGGTCGGCACAGGATGGGTTTGCTCAGGGTGGACCGGTCTCCCTTGTTATCGACTCTTTCACTCTTGCGAAGCACTTACCCAAAGTCAAACCCGACCCTCGTACATGGCCCAAGGTCGATTACGCGTCACTCCACGTTTGTCTGGTCAATATGCAAGGCCAGACTTATGCTCGGCTAGATAGTATTCTTCGGAATATTATAGACCCTAAGGTTCCCAAAATTGGGCCCCTGATCGAGCTCATGGAGGACTATCTGGTGCCCTGGAGTGGGGTTCCCATCTCTGACAACGACTTTACACGTTTGCGCAAGGCTGTAGAAGCTGCAGCTACCGCTGAATATGATAAGATGCTTGGTAGTGTGCCCCGTGACAGTTCGCTAGATATCGGTCATATTCACGACCTTGGTCAGGCCGTTGTGAACAATGCAAAGAGACTCCAGAAAAAGTACAAGTTCGCTCTGTTTGACAAGATTCCTATTGCAAAGGTTGTCTGTGCCAAGCAACTCAAGCTATTTAGCGTTGACTTTTTACCCATGTTCAAGCACTGGACGAGTTCGAGGGGCGAAGACGAGCCGCCTAGCTTCGAAGACTTGACCGCACTTTATTCTTTACTTGTTGAGATGCAGGATTTGTACAAGCAGGTGTCGCTGTCGGACGGGTTTCAGTTTAGCACTGAAGCGTTACTTTACCCGTTTTTGGTTAAATGGGCAAGAGACTCTGGGCAAATTGCCCAAGCGTGGGTTGAGCCAGCTATCGAGCAGGATAACTTTTTACCACTCGATATCGATAACCAAGTCGTCCATTCAAGCTCTGTAAATGATCTTTTTGCGTCTTTCTATGCTCCAATCAAGCTCATGGACGAGACTCATTGGAGGAATCAGTATCACGTCGCAAAGGTCTTGACTGCTCTAGTTGAAGGCATCAGCACGGCGATTACCTCTTGGGGATTCAGAGTCTATCTAATGTTCTGCAACGATCTCAAGACTACTGGCAATACTAGGCAACAGCCTTATCAGTCACGTCAAGAGAGATGGCTGGCAATGGCCAAAGAGGCCGTGAACCATGCACACCGGGATCCTCCAGAGCCCTATCAATTCAAAACCGAAACCTGCGTCCGTCTGAACGATGTGGCGAAATCATACGAGCTTTTAGCAAAGATGGAAGAAGGAATGAACTCCGACGCCATCTCGAAACGAATCGGAATTGAGGAGAAGCGACAACAGCAGCCTAGCGCTAAAAGCTTTCTATTTACGATCTCAGTGGTTTCCGCTACCGATTTGCCTCCGAGTGAGTCTAAAGGGTCGCGTGATACCTATGTCACACTGATTGACCAGGAGAACCGCAAGCAACTCGGCAAAACCCACGTTGTCTATGGAACCACTGAACCTCGGTGGTCCCAGCAGTTTGAGCTCGAACTTGGAGCCAAGCCAAAACTGCTTAAAATTACAATTTGGGATGAGGTTGTGGGGAGCAATCACGATTTGTGTGGAAGGACTATGTTGAAGCTTGATCCCAAGGACTTTGGCGGTAAAGAGTACGGAAAGATTTCAAGGTGGCTCGATCTCGATACTCAAGGAAAAATCCGCGTGGATATATCCCTGGATGTTCAGCAAGATGATATTCGCTTTTATTTTGGCAAATCCCTGCGATTCCTTCGCCGAACTCAAGATGAGATGGTCCAGATGATTGTCGACCAGTTTGCACCATTTATTCAAACTGCTATTTCTGTGTCTACAATTAACTCACTGTTGAGTCGAGGTAGGTTCGGCATGGATACTTTCCAGAGTTGGCTTGGTGCCAAACAAGAATCCAAACAGGCACTGACCACTGAGCAGGTCGAGGACGTACTGCAACCCCTTTTCGACTACCTTAATTCCAACTTTGCGATCTTGGCAAGTGTCTTGACCCAAGAGCTCAAAATTAGTGTTATGTCAAAAACTTGGGAGGTTGTCCTAGACACGATTGATGGTGTTTTGTTGCCACCGCTGGAAGCTCGGAAGACGACTCAGACCCAGCTATCGGCTAAGGAAGTCGAGATTCTCTTCATCTGGTTGGCTGCTCTCAAGGACTTTTTCAATAATGATGGAGCAGGCCCTGACATGCAGACTCTGCAAGGCCAGAAATACCAGCAGCTGATGAGTATTTCGAACCATTACACCCAGAGCACAGCCGAGCTCAAAGAGGAAGCGGAAAAAGTACACAGAGCCAATATTCGCGCTTTCACACAAACTCATGATTTAATGGAGCGCTCCGAGTCCTGCATGTTCCATCGGAGCCGCACTGTGATGCAGCAGAGCCGTGAAAAACTGCGACAGTCTCAATTGGCTGCCCCGGAGATCGATAATGTTATCCTTCGAATCTTGAGAACCCGGGGGGAGATCGCTTTCATTGAGAAGCACCTGCGTTACCGTGAGCGAACTGCGTTAAAGCGACAGACTGATCTAACTCTTCAGGGTTACTCTGGCATTTAGGTAACCTTGTTACTCAAAATGCCTTAAAATAAATATTTATTAACAGAAGCATCACTGTACGCATAGTAAAACTTCAATTTCATTTAAAAAAGTCCGATATGCGACCCTGCTTTGGGTCCACTGCTCTCTTTTTCGATGCTGGCCGCTTCGAGTTGGGTACCTTGACAGGTGCTGCCCGAGGCCCAGGTTGTGAAGGCTTCACAATCTGCTCGTTATGTAGCGACTTTGCAAAGTGCCAATCCTTGTGCTCTTGTTCGTTTGGAAACCGATGGCGACATAGGTCGCACCAGTACTTTGCCGTATCGTCATTATCATCAACGAATAAACTCTCGAAAACGGCCCTTTCTTTGGGTAACTCCTCAATAGACGAGGCGTCAAGCGAAAGCATCGTGCACCCGACGGGAATCAAATTCTCAGCAATTGAGAGAACAAGCGTATACATGCTTTCCAAGAGCTGATCCAACTTCACGCTCATGAGTTTTTCAGAGCTGAACTGTTTACTTTTAGATGCACCGTCGTGCCACCACTTGATTGCCAGTACTTTGGGCCGAAATTCCACGCCATTATTGTCCACAGCTAGGTCCTTGAGCCGTCCAGTTAAGTCTGAGCAGTATACTTTGAGCCAATCCTTGATGTCTTGCTTGGTCTTGATACCACTCTTGAATTGTTTCACTGATGCCATAGACTTTATTGTGGTACGCTTGGTGATTTCAGCGATAAGGGAGCCGCGACATAAATTGTACAGCGACATTGCAATTTTTTCATCTTGCAGTTTGGACTGAAGTGATTCGAGAGAAAACTCTCTGATGAACGCAAATTGGCCTGAGTGAGGTAAATTGAGAGTCGAAGTGACATGGTCCCCGAGTTTCCCACCCCACCCCCAAGCATCTCTGAGCTCAAATTTGGCCAGAAACTCCTCAAGATGTGCATTGTCTACCACAGTTTGATTAAATGGCTTGTTACAAGCGGATCCAAGTTTTGCGATGACTTTTGATGATGCGATGCCCGCTGAGCAGGTATACTTTAGCTCTTGGTAAACTCTGTTTCTGAGCTTCCAAATGATCTGACTTCCCAAGGCAATCAGGCACTCGTGCCATGTTTGGGGCACTTGATTTGCGTATAAGAGACCTTCAGGTTTGAGATCAAAAAGCTCAGGCAGAGGCGGTAGAGGAAGGGATGGATCTCGATCTACGAGTTGTGGGAACTTTGATCTAGCCAGTTCGCGTACTTCTGGACCAAGGTCAATAAAGCCTTCATCTATACCTGCCTTTTCTACCAATTTGCACTCCTTTTTGAAGACTGAGAAGATCTTTCGGCTTTCGCTGCGAAACAGATCCAAGCTCACCTTATGAGTCTCCATGTCTGGGTTCTCTACCATTTTCCACATGGTCTCTCCCTTTTTAAACGTTGCGACATGAGGTAAATGGATGTCTGGACACTTCTGGCGTACTTCTTGTACGGACATATTGCGCTTGATGCCAAACTCTCTGGCCGGGTAATTCACTGCAATTACGGAACCCCATTGTCGACAGCACAGCGGCTCTGATGGGTCTATATTTGCAGAGACAGCCTGAACTTGAGCATAGAATGCATCTAAGTCAATGTGGGCAATGACTGCTAGCGGTGACTGCCAGCTCGATGCCGTATCCAGCTGCTCAAAGTGCTTCTGGAGTTCCATTTGGGTTTGTCATTCTCACTGCATCTTTTGAGAGTAGCCTTTATCGACTCTGGTCCCGTATAGGGTCCTTAGATGAAGAAAGCACTTTTGAATTTGTTAAATATACTAAAAGGTATGGACACTGATGACAAGATGTCGCCCCAAACGGACTTAAGGTGACGACTCGACAAAGCCAAACACTGAAAATTCTGAGTCTAAATACTAACAAGAAAATTTTCTCTCTATTCACTTGCAAGCCACAGGTTTCAAACTTGTCTTAGTCTACATAGATAACTCTAGATTGCAAAATCTTCGGATTGTTTTGTATTTGCCAAGAACAGGTTTTCTGCAAGCAAAATTCTTGACTCGAATCGAGCCAGATTCTCTCAGCGCAGTCCCATATGAGTCTGTGACCTTTCACTTACCTTAGCATGCCCGATCTGCCACTCCAGCTACGAGCTAGCCTGTTCATTTTGGGGGCAGTGGCCGGCTATGCCTTGGCAATAGATATTTTTCTAGGCTATGGAGTAAATTTGCCAGGCTACTTTGACGAAATTTTGTCTCCAAGAAAAGTGTCTAGCGAGACATGGCGGACGGCCAGGCATCTGTCGGTGGTTTTTGTCGCTGGATATATATCGAGCCACTTTGCGCTTCCAATCTCGAAACATCTCTGTTCTGTGATTTGCTGGGCTACTCTTACTATATTTCTAGCGGCATTGCTGAGGCACGCGCGTCTGAGGCGCGTTTTGGGTCGCGTTTTACTAGGAAGAATTAGCGTGGAGAACCGTCTGGGTGATATATTAATGAGCGACACGCTAGTCTCTTTTGCACCAGTACTTGGCGACCTTGTTCTGGCTATTTCTATGAGCTTAAATGAACAAAGCCCGTTCGAGATTGACCGCAGTTTGGTTGGCCAAGCCGTTTATCTTGTGATTGGTGTGCCAATTGGTATTCGGATTAAACAATGCTTTTTGGACTATCGGCGAACAAAGAACCTGCAACATCTGGTCAATCTTGGCAAATATTGCGTCAGTAATATTCCAAATTCAGTGAAGGTTCATGCCTTGACCGAACCGGCTGCCAAGCAATACCTCCCTCTAGCTCTCGGTCTAAACTCCATTTACAGCCTTGCTTGGGACCTTAAAGTAGATTGGGCCTTGGGTAAATCGAACCGGGCTTACTATTTTGATCGCAAGTGGTATTATCTGGCTAGTATTATGGATATACTACTTCGATTCAGCTGGGTTTTTGCCCAACCAGCTGAGCATGTGATATTCTTGTTGCAGGCCCTTGAGCTGTTCAGAAGATGGGTGTGGATTTTCTTCCGAGTCGAAAGCGAGTACGTCCCCAAAAATGATCTACCAATGCAGGAATTACGGTAATTCATAGTCTAATAATTTATTCGTATGTCAAGGCTTCTCAAAACAATCGTCAACGGGTACTACTCTTGGCCTTCTTAGACATTAGTTTTCGCTCAGACTTAGGCAAATAGCGGAACTTCTTCTTACGAATTTTTGGTTTGGGCTTGACGATAGGACCATTTTCCAGCTCCTCAACATGCTTGGCGTACTGGTGAGCCCGCTGAGTGCTTTCTCTTAAAATAGCTTCTGCGCGGGACATATCGACGTAAGGATCAAGAGCGATTTCCTCAACGGTAACGCTTGTTTCACCCTCAGTATCAGTGTAAACCGTACGCTTCTTCAAAATGCCCGAGCTATCAGAGAAGCCCTTGAATTCGTTATCGTCTTCAATGTCCTCGTCATCCTCGCCGGCAGACTTTTCGTTCTCAGACTCTTCGAGAGCCCCATTGATCAACTCCTCAGCATCCTTTAAACGTTCAAGGTCTTTTTCAATGCTCTTTTGCTTTTCTTGTCTGATCCGTTGGCGTTCTGCCAGGCGTTCTTTCCGGGCGATTTCCTCAGCTCGTTTCTTGGCCTCCTGCTGGCGCTTTACTTTCCGTTTGTGGAATCCTGTCAGGTAATCCTCTCTAGAATCGCGGTCAAAGGTTACACTCTCAACTCTTGATTGGCTTTTCTTCTTGGCATAGGCGCGGTCGCCCTTTGTCAAGATAGCCTGATTCGACAAAGCCATGAAAAGTTCGGATGACAAAATTTCTCTCTAGCTCGGCAGTAAGTCAGAGCTGGGAGGATAGTACAGAAACGCAAACATGGTAAAAATTCATACTAAAATAAACAATCAAAGTTTATGTCCGTAAACGAAAAAGGGTGAGAAGGCATCCTCAAGTGCCATGTCCTCTTTTACGAACGAATAAACCTCCATCAATAAATAGGGGAACCGGCTTGTGTAAAAGCTAAGGTATCCCGATGGCACGCTACCAACAAGTTTCTTCATCTCAGGCGTGAAATCATTATAGTGGTGAAACTTGTTGCGTAAAGCACGTAGCAAATCAATCACACGGTCACCGTGGTATCGTCGATACTTTCCAAGGTTGTCCAAGAAGGCTTTGGGGAACCGTGCTGGCCAGTCACCCCCTACGATCTTTTGAGCACGACGCTCAAGACTTTCAAGCAGAGCGCTGTACTCTTCGCGACTTTCGTTTTCCAGTCGATCGGACACGCGTACCAGAAAATCGAGCTTTTCCTGATCAGACCAGAAAAGGGGGTGTCTAAGAATCTCGGCAGTATCCGGGCGTTTTCTGGGATCGAAAGAGATCATTTGCGAAATGAGATCACGAGCTTCCACTGCGAACGGGAATCTGTCCAGCTCATCAAGGGAGAAGTTCTGGCGCTCGATATTGATCTGGCGGGCAACACCTTCGCCGAATGGGTGCTGGCGAGGGGAGAGAGTGTAGTAAAACACGCATCCAAGAGAAAATATATCAACTGCTCTTGTCAACCTGCGTGACTGACTGCGAAGGGCCTCAGGCAACATAACGCCACTAGAAGAAGATTCATTTATGGTGCTCAGCGAATAGCGACTGTCCATTGAGATTTCCGGGGCCGTCCAGCCTACAGTTCCAGCATGAGCATTTGTGGTAGCTTGAAAACTCGATTGTTCACCCTCTAGTTTCTTGCACAAACCAAAGTCCGAAATCAAAAGTCGTGGTGGACCGTATACCACCTTAGAGAGCTTCGTCTTATCTTTAACATGCATTGGCTTGGGATATGCAACAAGAATGTTCTGAGGCTTGATATCTCGGTGAACAATTTTAAGCGAATGCAAATGGTGCAAACCCTCAGTGATCTGCTGCAAAGTGTCAAGCGGACGCAGGCGGGCCTGCAAATCCAGTAAAGTTTCAGTCGTAATGGTCTCGCGCATGCTCTCGCCACGAATGACTTCTTCGAGCGAAGCCTGACACAGTTCCAGGGCCAAGAACAAACAGTCCTCAGTTTCATGATTACAGAAGTACCGAATCACATTTGGATGGTCATCGCTCTCTTGGAGGATTTCAACTTCCTGCGACGCAACATCATAGCAGCTGCGAACAAGTCGTTTGATAGCTACCTCACGGCTTTGGAATATACCCTTGTAAACTGTGGTTCCATGACTTCCAGAGCCGAGAACTTCTTGTGTGATGTAAAAGGGACCAAGCGCACGCAATGAATCAGAGCTTTGAGTCGAGACTGCAACAGAGAGCTCCTCACTAGAGCTGTCACTAACTTTCGAAGTAGGTTTCTGCTCTGCCCGCTCTTTGGCCTCTCTAATCTTCTTCCCGCCACGCGACCCGCGCTTACGGCGTTGTTTCACCTCTCCATCGACGAGAGTGTTCAGCGAAACTGAAGAAGATGACTTTTGCAACTTCAGATTCTCTTGTGATAATGAAGTGGGCAGCGTTTTTGTCGACTCATCAGACTCTGTCTTTTCGGTCACTTCTGTAATGGGGGGCTCATCAACAGGTTGAGCAGTTGGGTCGACTGTAGGGACCATTTCTTCAGCCGCAGAGTCTGACTGTTGCTCCTCAATCGTAACAACTTGGGCCTGTTTTGCCTGCTGCTTTTTCTGTAGCTCTTGCTGCAGCTTCCACCAAGCCCACAGCTCATAAAGTTCATGAACACCCGGGATTAGGCCCTGTTTTGAGGCAAGGTAAGCCAACAGTAGCATAGCCAGGAATGTCGCAATGTTTTCAAGAATGCGACTCGTGATCACTCTTAACGACGAAGGGGGCGGCGGTGGTGGGTCGATCAGTTTAGGCGGCACATATTGATCCAATGCTGGACGTTCACGCCCAGGCAAAGTCGTCTCGCCAAACATAGGTTTGATTTGACACCACTCAGGGTGTACGCCAACAATAAGGTCACCCAATTCATTAAGAGATCGGAATGATTTGTGGGTGCCCACACACCAAGGAGCACTGACTGAACTGCTCAGTAACGCATTGTAATTTGCGCCAGAAAGAGCAAAAAAACCGGACAGCGTCTGGCCAACGTAGACGTCTTTACTTCGGGGGCCTTGGTCCTGTACCTGGAGTGGGGGTTGGGCAAGAATGACGAGCGGAGCGTTCTCGGGCCCTGAAGCAAGGGAACTTGGGATGAGAACGTCAAAAACCTGGACTGCTGTCGAGGGCACCTGAGATACCCATCTTTGCGGGCGGTAGTCATTGGGTGCCATCGCAATGATTGTGTTATTCAAGATTGGGGTGACATAGAGCGAGTCGAGGGGCTTTTTGTATTGCCGTGCGAGGTCGACATCGCGGGCGTTCGAGCTCCATCGGGAAAAATAGAGTCTCCAAGCCTTTGAAGTTGTCTTTTCGTGAATTTCTAACACGTAGTCTATTCTTCCCACCAGGAGGGTGCCCGACTGGAGTGGAAACCAATTTTGTTCCTGAGTAGCCTCGCAGACAGATTTTTTTTCTACAGAGCGGGCCAGCTCTGTTCCGTATGTGTGCAAAACGTCACCAGTTGTGGCATTCAAAGTGTAGAGAATTGTACTTTTGGAACCAGTGTAAACGACGCCATCTCTCATAGCGAAGGGGGCCTTTTCGATAAGATCTTTGATTGATGCTGGGATACGCTCTAAACCAGAGGATGGGTTAAAGAAGTAGAGACCACCATCACCGTTTGGTTCAGTGATCCATACAGTTTCGAGATCCAGTTGATCGCTATCACCCATAACCTGTTCTACTCGCACGAGGGGCTCGCTATAAAGGGACCAAAGCAAAGCGCCTGTTCCTCGTTCGCGAGCTTGGATTGTTCCATCAATGGTGCTGACGAGCACAAAGTTTGCAAGTTGCCAGTCGTCAATAGATCTCTGTGAGAGCCCCAACTCGCCCGAGGTCACTGATGTCGCTGAAGGCACCACTGCCAGAGCGTTATCTGAGTCCGGGGTTCTAGAGGCAAGAGGGCCCCATGCATGGCCTTCATGGAACTGCTGCAAGAACAGTATAATGTAGGTCACAAATGGGCTTATCATCCAGAAAATACTAGTTTTGCGGCGACGCCAAGCCGTGACGGGAAGGCTAGTATAATTGGCGAAGTTTAAAAATGCCTTGAAAATGGTGCATTACCTAATTGTAGAGGCCTCACGTGACCCAATGGTTCTCTCTCGTTCTCCAACTTCCATTTGATCTACGCTGCGTTGAGTTAAAGTAATAAGAGTTTCTTTGTGGAACCCACGGGTCAGAGTATGTAGTCCCTAATCTAATTGTTTTTGTTCTTTTAAAGTTACAATGCCCATCGATAGCGTTAGAATGGTCGTTCCCTTTTACTTCTGCCGGCTCTGCTGCTGCCGCTTCTCGCATTGATGTAATGCTCGAGTGAGTTCGTGGCCTAGCCCGTCAATCTGGAAAATTCGCTCGATAGTTTTGAGTTGGTCGGGAGAAACCATTTCCGGGCGCCCGTCACGGTAGACATAGTCAAGTGCCGGGAGTTTAGAGCCCTTAAGATGGGCATCCGCCAAAAGCCCGCTAAGATGCTTTGCACCTTGCCAAGCTTTCCAATTTGACCAAAGGCGGTACAGCAAGTAGAAACCCGGAACATTGGGTATCACAGGAAGCACAGCTATGGGTAATGTTAGAGGTAGGCCGACAGCGCACAAGATCATTTGTTTTCGGTGTTTCTCGATGCCTTTGGATGCAAATTCAGCCAGTTCAGACTTGACTTCATCTAAAGACATTGTCGTAGTCGGATATACAAGCTCCAAGGGTTCCAAGTCCTCGGCCGAGATTCCAGTCGCCTTGACTTCCTGTGGGGCAACTAGATTGCCCGTCCCGTGGAGTTTTCGCATGTACATGTTTTGGGGTGGCACGGTTTTGAGCGACCACTCTTCGTATGGAATTTTCTCAAGTGACCAGTTTACGCCCGACACCAGTTTTTTCTTCCAAGTGGTGTTAGACGCTTCAAACGAAGCCCAGGCTTTTGCCGCCTTGGCCACCATGCGGTCGTCGAGCCGGGGTTTAGACCGTACCGGGGGCAATAAAGCCTGCTGGCAACATAGGATTGACCTTGTGCGGGTCAGGGGAAGAACGATCAGTCTCATACGATTGCTAACGGCGCTGGATCAGTGGCAGTGGTCAGAAAGAGGTTTGGCTGCGCCTTTCCGGGAAGTGTGTCTTGTGGTGCGTAAGACACTCTATGTAATCATAAAGCACTTGCTTACAAATACCAAATAAGCATCGGAGTTTTCACGCCAGCGAATGGTCAGCTCACTCAAAGGAAGGAAGCCTTTTTTTTTTTCGCACTTTTTTTCCTCTCTCGTTTCAATGCCCTAGCCCAGTATTTTTCAGACTCCGCCTCTCGGGCGGTTGATTCTGAGATTGTGTCTATTAACAGCAATAGTCAGTCACGGCAAGAGAAAATTTAGGTTTGCAATACGCAATCTAAATGGATGACAGCTGCCAGAGAATTACTTTTCCAACTTTGGTACGACACTGTTTTTCAGGCATGTTTGAACCTCGACCTGCATGCAGGTTGCACTGCTGGGCCCTGGAACCTTACCGCAGGACTATCGCAAACTTGGGCTATAGTGGGAAAGGGCACGCGTCTTGCGTTTGGTGAAAAGCATGCGAAAGAGCATTCGACACATATAGATCATCAGATCACAACCACAAGGAATCTGTGAACGTGACTAACTTCGAATCGTAAGATACGTTAGAAACATGAATAGTTTCAGTGATTAGCTGCCTTTAGATCTTTAGCCACTATCAGGACATAGACCTTCTGATGTGTTATCACAAAAATATATCGCCGGAGAAATTTTTATTGGTATCAGGAAGAAGGACTATGGGCGGTTGTGACGCCGCAAAGTGTTCAGAGAAATAAGTAATTACAGCCTACGAGTCTCCTGTGTTTTCAACCTGACCTCAAAATTTTTGCCATGAAGATTGACAGCGATTTCGCGCTTTAAATGAGCTCCTGCAGCCTCTGATTGCCTATAACCACCTGGCCGGCTGTGTTGTCTGGTCAGCAGCTGTTGGGGCTTGCATTAACGCGCAGAATATGCATGACACTACCGTCACTTTTACTTTCAACCCTTTACTCAACCCCCCCTCTCTCCCCCCACAAGGTTGGCGACATAGCTTGAGCACACGCAAACCCGCGACGTTTTTTTTGTGATTTAATTCTCAGACTCTACTACCTAGTTGTGCTTAAACCATGTCCAGCCTCGCCGCTGGCGCAAAGGCCACTGAACTAGGAGGTCACAAAGAGGAGTCGGTGGCAGCGCCGCCCTCGATGGAGGATCCTCAGGATTTCTACAGTTCTAAAACCACCCCCGATGCTAAAGAGAGCAACGAAACAAAGGATATTGGCGCTACTGATTCCGCTATATCTTCAGAACTTGGCGATGTTATTGAAAACAATGGTCTTTCGGCCGAGTCCGAGCCGTCGCCAGCCCAGCGCCCACAGGAGCAAAAAGAGAGCTCAGTTGTCGAACCCGATTTGAGCAAAGCAGAGCAGGAGCAGCAGCCGCAGCCATCTTCGCCTCCACCGTCATTACCGGCTGAAAATACCACCCGTCTGAACTATATTCGCTCAAAGCAAACAGAGCTTGCTGGGCACTACTTCACCTTGGCCGGGGCCTTAGCAGCAGCCCTTGCCCGAAGGGCGAATCTCACGGTTGCAAAAATCGACAGCACAAGCATTAACGACCCAGAGTCAGCTATTGTGGCTGAAATCCATGCCACAAACACGTCGCTGCGGCCCAAGCGTGATAAACCGTCACATCTCCACCAATACCAGCAGGATCAGATCAAATCAAATGGCGCAATAAACGTCGGTATCATCTGGCGCGACTTTTACAAACAGAAAGCCGAGCTTAAATGGAAAATGCATGAAGAGATAACCCAAAAGATCAGTCGCCTGGAACGAGAAAAAGGCTTGCTCGCCCGCACTCGAAGCAACCCCACGCCGCTTGAGGTCATCTCACACAACCTGGATGCAGTCCGAGGACTTGGTGCTGACCCAGGCCTGCAGCAGCTAAGCCAAAAGTTGATTCAATCGGATTTGAAATTGCTGAAACGCAAATTGGGTGACAACGAGGATGATAAAGATGATGTCGACTCGGCAAGCTCGTGGGATTTCGACTTACACGACAAATCAGCTAGAGACCTGCTCTATGAACCCACAAAGCAACAAAACTCATCGCTGTACAGTCTTGCAGTCGCTGCCCAACCAAGATCTGACAAACTTATGGATCTTTTGGCGGTTGGCAACACGGAACTGGGCACTTCACAGGGCTTCAAAGCTCTTTATCAGGCATCGGGTGCTCCAAGTCTTGCTCCAGAACCAAATTTCCAGGTGTCTAAACCTCCTGAACAACAAGCAGCATTTGAGATGCCGCCTGACCCGCGGCCGCCAGCTCCGCGGCTCAAACAAGAGCACCACGCAGATGCGAAACATGCACCTGTAACTGAGCCGAAGGCTATCGAAGAACAGCATCATTTGTCGGCGCCAAGGACTCGTCCCGAGTCATCTCCAGCCGTTTCAGCCCATAAGAGAACTCCTTCTCAACATCAAACAACGACTAAGCGGCCAACTACTGCGGGAGGCCAATTCCGATCTCCGCGCCGCCGAAAGAGCAGCCCAGCGGCCCGCATATCACCTCCAAACAAACGTGCTAGAGTTGAGCGATCGCCATCTACTCACCACCAATCTCCAGCTATGCCGCACCATCTCGCCCCACAGTCAGGAGCCTCTCACCAAATGGGACAGCCCATGGGCCAGCACATGGGGCAGATCACTCCCCAGCCGGCTCACCAATTGCCACTCCAACATATGCAAATGCCTATGCAGGGTGTACCATTAAATGGTCAAAGCCCGCAACCTATGGTGATCGGTCCACAGCAGATGCAATCGATGTCGCCGATGGCCCAGCATGCTCAGCAAGCGCAGCAGGCCCAACAAGCTCAGCAAAGTCAACAAGCTCAGCAGGCTCAACAAATACAACTGGCTCAGCAGGCTCAGCAGGCTCAGCAGGCTCAGCAGGCTCAGCAGGCTCAGCAGGCTCAGCAAGCGCAGCAGCCACCCCAGATTCCTGGAGGAATGCAACAGCCCCAAGTTCCCTATGCGCAGCAGCCTCAGATGTTACCTCCAATGTACCAAAATGCTCAGCAACTTCCGCCGCTCCAGATGCAAATGGCGCCTATGCAAATGCAAATGTCTATGCCGGGATATGGGATGCCATCTGTTTTCGACCCGCAGCAAACCGGTATGCAAAACATGCCCATGTACCCGGGAAACATACCTCCTATGGTACCAGTTTACGGTGACATGTATTTCCAAGGCCAAGTAATGCAACAGATGGCGAGCTATCCTCAGTACGATGACAAGGGCAACCCGGTCTATTATCCCATGGCTCAAGTGGGACCCTCCTGGCCAAATGCAAGTTAATGTAGTCCTGATGTCTAGTGCATCTTATTTATGTTTGTAAACCAGATGTTTTGGCTATGGTATACGAATTTTTTGATGATCAAATAAATTAAAAGGATATAGTTACACAAGCCTATCCAACCCTTGCAGATTCTCAATGCCATGGCAAACCTCTTGATCAAGAGCCATTGCTTCTATCTGAACATGGACAGCATCTTGAGTGCCTGTGCTAATAGCAGTCGCAATTCTTCTCCAGAAAGATTGCAGCATCGTCAAATCAAACACAGCGTGCATATAAAATGGAATATCAACATGAAGGTCAAAGTTCGTTGAAATTTCAAATTCGGACCCAGTCCACTTCTGGCTTACAATGGACTGTAACTTGTTCCTGGCTGTGAGAGGTTGAGCTTGGCTAGACTGGAGATCTAGACCGACTTTTGCCGCCTCATAAATAATATCTAGCATTTGCGGTGATGTCGCCAGGTATATGTTTGCCAACATTTTCCAGACTCTGTGGAGCTCAGGGCGTATGTGGGCCATCAGAAGTGCAATGTTACGCATTGAAAGATCAAAAATTTGCCACTTAAGAGGTTTTGCAATATCAATTCGAGTCTGGGGAATGATTAGACCTAGTTCTCGGGCAATCCAGGCCGCTTTTCCTCCGTTTTCGAGCTCAAACACTTCTAGAAAAGGAGGAAGCCTTTTGAGACGGAACCTTTCGCTCCAAATCTCACTGGCAGGAACATCTAACTCATCTAAGATGAAGGAGCACTTGCCTTCAAGCCATTGCTCTATAGCCACAAGTAGAGGTTTAACAGCATCGTCAAAAATATCGGGGAATTGGGTTCGCAACATGGTTAACGCTTCAAAGTAATCGTGAGGAAGTGAGGCGAGCAAAACCAGCGGCCCAACAATCTCTTCATACTCACTACAGGTTCCCAGAATCGTTGTAGACTTGACGGCTAAAATTCTCTGAGTGCAGCAATCAATAACGCCAGAAATCGCAGGTCCGAGGAGAGGGTGCCCAGACATTTCGCGGAGGCGAGCCAGCGCCTCTGCCAAACGAGATATATCCCTCCAAATTGAACTCAATGCGTGCTTTGAGAGTGTGTTGCTTTCAAAATTGGAGTTAAAGCGCACGTTAAAGCCTAAAAGTGCAAACCGCATCTCACGAATCACATCCGTTTCAGTCAACACACTTGGGAAAATAGGTGGATCCATAGGGGCAACTGATGTCAATTGAGGTTCTGGTTCTATAACAACCAAATCCGAGCTCGACGAATGAACTGATAAATCCTGCATCATTTCCTTTGGCGATAGCGTTGGGGGCTCACTAGAGTCCCAATCGGAATCCGACGATTCATTAGTGACTGGGTCACGCCAGTGATCACCCTGAGGCGGATCCTCACTGAAAATTTGATCCCAGACAGTTTTGGGGTCTTCAATGGCTGGCTTCGCAATATTTGGAAGTTGAGTCGCGCCAGGCTGCCGAGACAAACCCCGTATTACAGCGAGAATTCCGGCATTTTCCCGACAAAAGTCAGGTGTGACGCGTATTCTGAGGGACTCTGCAATATCTTCATGTCCAACCACATCCAGAGCATTGATTACATCCATATACGATTTGTAGACTTCGTCCGGCGACGTGTAACTGGGCCCATATCTAGCGAGCCACGTCGACTGCCAATTCGACGAGACTATTTTGTCCATCCCCTGACGTAAGGCGAACGTGCAACTTCCAACTGATGGGAGACGAGGATCTGATTGCAACATTTTGCGCTGTTACCAGCGCTGAAGTTGACACTGCCCAGCAATATTTGCAGGCTGCGGATTTCAATCTTGAAAACGCAGTCGAGTTATTTTTTGCGTCTGGCGGTGCCAGCATTGCAACACAAAACACCGTCATCAACAACGACGATGTGGCGACCGCTGAAGCCGCTCAAGCGGCGGAATATGCCGAGCCAGAAGTACGGGAACGGATAGAAATGCGTACAGATCGCTTGGTTGATCCCATGGAGGGTATGTCTGCTTTTGACTATGGCATGGGCGGATTTGGCGACCGGGCTCCAATCCCCAGCGCGCCGCGTGGAATCTTCAATCAAGGCCGTAACATGGATTTAGACCCCGCAATGTCCCCGCACGAACGCAGATTGGCCGAATTGTTCCGACCCCCGTTTGATATGATCGACGACATCGATCTGGAAAGCGCTAAGATTGAAGCCCAGGAAGACAAAAAGTGGCTCATGGTCAACGTTCAAGATACTACTGAGTTTGCGTGCCAGCGTCTTAACAGAGACTTGTGGCGTCATGAAAGTGTTAAAGAGGTTGTTAAGGGAAATTTTGTTTTTCTTCAGTACGATAATGACTCGTCCGATGGCCAGTTATATCGCGCCTTGTACCCATTCGAAGCTTTTCCGCATGTTGCAATTTTGGACCCTTGGACTGGTGAGCAGCAGAAAGTATGGTCCAAGGTCCCCAGTGTAGAGCATTTTCTTGAGTCTTTGACAGATTTTCTGGGCCAGCCGAGTGCCACTGAGCAAACACCACAGGAGCCAAAACAACATCAGGCGTCTTCTGCGAGCGTTCAGCAGCCCACAGAACTCGCGCCCGAGGTTGAAGAGGAGCAAGTCCAAGACAGTGTGGCTGGCGAGGAAGATGTAGTCGCCAGCATTGAAGCCCGTGATCTACCAGAGCCTGTCCCTGGACCGGGCTCCACTCGTATTCAGCTGCGGTTGGCAAGCGGAGAGCGTATTGTGAGAAGATTTAACCTTTCAGATCTTGTCTCTGATATTTATGCTCAGGTGAAATTTTTGAAACCCGAGTTGGCAGGGAAGTCACTAGTTTTGACGGCGGGCCGTCAGAATCTCAGCTCTGAACTGGAGAAGACAATCGAGCAGGCCAACCTGACCAACAGCACAATTCTTGTAGAAGCTTAAACCTATCTTTTCCTAACTATTACTTTCTGTACCATAACTCGAGGTACCCTTGAACCAGCGGTGTGTTTTCAGAACCCAATCAATAAATGTGTCGTGCATAAGGAAAACAATCAGACCAGCACTACAGGGCGCCGCAAGTGACCAGTAGTATCCAAGACCATTGTTCAATGAATCAAAGTCAGTGAAATTCATCCCAAAGTAACCACTCAAAAAGGTTAATGGGAGAAAGACCACAGTGACAAGAGATAACAGCTTGACAGCGTCACTGGACTGGATGCTGATAGTGTTGAAAATCAGCGTAGACATCGAGTCAGCATGTCGCATCATTTGCTTGAGATCATTATTATAACTCTTAGCATGATCAACAACATCGTTGAAGTAATGGGTGGTTTCAGTGTTGGCAAACTTTGTCGCCCCTGGCCCCTTCTCTGATGAGCATTCTTGTCGAACCGCTGCGCATGTCTGCATCCTCGATCTGAAAGAGTTCAATACTGACAAGATTGGAGTGATAGTGTTCGTCAGTACAGTCAAGTCCGTTTTGATCAGATGAAGAGCGCGAGTCAGCCGCATGGTAGGGTGCAAGACTGCTTCCACTTGAAGCCGGTAAATTCTTCCTCGATACTCCTGAATAATAGGCTGAATATGATCAACGCAAGTGTCAATTATAGCCTGAACAAGAGTGAGAGGGTCCGTTGAATTTCGAATGAGTGTGGAATGTGACAGAACGCGCTGGATAATGGGCTCAGCAACACGGGAGCCTGATCGCTCAAAAATTGTGATCACAGTATTCTTATTCATGAAGATAGAGACCTGCTCGATCGAAACTGTGCGCAGTTGATAGTCAAGTGGGGTCTTCTTGAGAACCTGGCTCTGGTAGTAGTTTCCATAGGAGTTACACCGATCCCAATGATAAATGGATCTGGGTGATTTGGCCTGAAGTGCTCGAGCTACAGGCGACTGAGTGGAGCTATTTTTGGGAAGTGACTCTGCGTCCCACGAGCGTGACTCTTTGAGCCCCTGATTGTCATTCTCATCATCGAGACCGGAGGCACCGCCAGATGAACGGCCCATTACAGTGGAAATGATGAAACTCACAAACCTGTGTATCCTTGAAAAGTGCTGTTTATGTGTGCACAGGATGTGAAGCGGAAGACAGATGAATGCATGCGAAGTGAAGACTTCCATTTTAGGCCTCTGAGGCACATCTAGAGTATCCTCGACGGAGAGCGGATGCAAGTCATAGAACTTTGCGACCGTTTCAAGTGCCTCCCATGACAAGCCATTTATGTTGATCCAACGAAGTTTAGCCCAGGCTGGCCTGGTAACAAGGCGATTCTCGAGGCGTGATTTGGATTCTGGATCGTCGACAAACACATCAAGATTCTGGAACTGTATCTTGGACTCACAGTAGTCGATGATTTTGATCTCTGAACCAACAGAGTTATCCAAATGGACAGTCGTTGTTTTTGGGTCAATACCTGGCTCTAAGCCCACTGGCTCCCTGTACATCTCATCGATACTCTCTCGTGGATGTGCACTGAATCGACGAAAGCTTTTGGACGAAAGAGTAGACTGGCGTGTATTCTTTTGAGTGCCGGTATACTTTTCAGTGGCTGGACCTGTATACTTTTCAGTGACTGGACTTGGGCAGGCGAAAGATTCATCACTCTGAGATTGGTAGCCTTCGGTAACTTGCTCAAAGACATTAGAAGAAGCATTCAAAGTTGTACAAAATGAGGATTCACTGGAAGAGTTCAGACTATTGTCGTAAATGGCCATCACTTATCTCAATGCCAAGCAACGATATCCTCAAGGTATGAAGCCTGATATGTATTAAACACAATACAAGAAACCCAGAGTATTTATTCTATATAGTTACATAGCCGCACGGATGAGCCCGGGTTTTATATTATAGTTCAATAGCTTAAAATTGATAAGAGTTGCTGCCGTCCCGCGGGTTAGAGAGGGGCAAATCTCTTGAACAACTGGAAAGGCCTTATCTCGTTTGAGAAGTTGCATTTGTTTTGGAGTTGGATCCAGGTTTCTCCATTTGGCATTTTTGTAAAGATAATTGAATGACTCCGGTCCCCATTTAGACTTTGCGGAGTTCTCGGCCCTTCTAATTGCCTCCGTCATACTGTCACAAACGGCCTCGTCAAAGTACTTTGAAACCTTAAAGTTTTTTCCTTTGATAGGAATACGATAACCTTTCTGACTTTTCCAGATACATCTCTGTTCATCTTTCAAGACTTCCCTTAAAATTCTGTAGTGTGTGGTTCCTGATTCAGGGGGTCCGAATAAATACCATCCCTTCTGATGCTGGATCCAAAGCAGGGGGCTCTCGCGTGGGGAAATTGGCCGGTAGTTTACCTTGAAAATGTCCTCGATATCGTAATCGGTATAATGATCTAGCTCAACATCGTACAAGTCCGCGGTCTCGCCCGCAGGTATTTGCCGTGGAGACGCAAGTCCCGAGCGCTTTTCCGGGTTAACTCCTGCCAGAACAGGCGACAGATCAGCATGGCCACTATAGTTCGCCAGCTCAACAAATTGAATAACATGACAATGATCTTTACCTGGGTAGTTTCTTAAACCTCGTCCGATCATTTGCATCGCGAGGCCGACCGATCCTAAGGGCCGAGCCAAAATGATTTGATCAATGCAGGGAATATCAGTGCCTTCAGTAAGAACGCCACAATTGACAATCACGGGGAATTTCTGCTCTCTAAAGTCGGAGATCACCAAGTCACGATCAGCACTACGCATATTCCCGTGCACCGCCCTGCTATCAACGCCAATTTCTCGAAAACGTGCTACTATTCTTTCAGCCTGCTCAATGTCCATTGTGAATACGACTGTTGATTTATATTTTGAATACTCCTTCCATAGGTTCACAATGAGATCAACGCCTTCCTCCGCTTTCAAAATATGATTCTCACCGCGAATCTTTTCAGTCTTATCGAGGTCGCCGCCAAACGCCTTTACGTTTGTAACTTCAGCCCGGCATAAATGTCCCGATTGAATCATGGACTGCACCTGACGATGAAAGAATACGTCGTCAAATAGGTTATTCAATGGCTTCAAATCATGTCGGAAAAATGTAGCTGAGAATCCCACAAGGTATATGGGGCACTCTGGTTTATCAATCCCAAAGTATTTTGCGACTTTTTGGTAAGTTGCAGCCGCTGCATGATGAGCCTCATCAATGATGATGAGTTTAAACTGTTTTGGGTCAAATTGTTCAAGCCTGCCATCCCTGGAGATACTCGCAATCGAAGCCACGCATACTTCAGCATCGCGCTGATCTGCGTAGCGCTTAGATCCAATTTCTAGGGCCACCACGACGTTGTGATACATTTTCTGAAGTGTTTTAGCTGTTTGATAACACAATTCTCTTCGGTTTGTGATGATCAACACTTTGGATCCCTGACCAGGCATTGGCTCCACAAGAGAAGCGATTCGACTAAAAACCACTGTTTTGCCACTACCAGTAGGAAGACTTACGGCTGCTCGACGCTGAAGTCTTAGACGATCCAAAACTGTATCAACGCACTCTTGCTGATAGGGCCTGAGCTGGAACCCGCTTGAGTGTCTTTTTGTGCAGGCAAAAGGCGAGAGACCTCGCGCTCTTATTAGTGCCCTAGTGAAATTCTGTGAACTCACTAACATCACTGAACCTTCGAGAGTAGTAGGATCTGAAAAAATCAAATAAGTTCGGCCATTAGCCAAATGAAGTTTGGGTTATGTTTGGTCAGAAGCTTAATTATTCGTGTGCAGCTTTCTCGCGTCTGGCGCGCTGACATGAGCAAGTACGATAGGCAAATCCGCCTATGGTCTGAGACTGGCCAGGGCTCACTAAGTGAAGCTTGGGTGCTGGTACTAGGTGTTTCAGCATCCACTACGGAACTCGTCAAAAACATTGTTCTGGCGGGTGTGGCAGCTGTGACAATCGTTGACGAGCACAATGTGACTTCGGCCGACTGCGCTGCGAACTTCTTCATGTTGCAAAGCGATGAAGGCCGCAACAGAGCTAAAGTGGTTGCTGAAACTGTGGCTGAATTGAATCCAGAAACAAGAGTCGATGGGATCAATGAAACTGTTTATCACTGGATCAGTACTCCTGAAAGGGCTCAGAACTACACTCTGATCGTAACAAGCCGATTTTCTACTGAAATGCTCCAAAAGATTCAGGAATCATTACCCACTACGCCAATTCTCCAAGTTGAATCCTATGGATTCTATGGGCGGCTTCGCTGTTTGTTCAAAATGCATACTATAGTCGAGTCTCATCCAGAGACTCGCGTGGAGCTCCATTTACACAGTATCTGGCCTGCCCTCCGTGAATTTAGTGACTCAATTAATCTCAATGCTATCAGTGGATATGAGCACGAGCATGTACCGTACATTGTACTTCTAATCAAGGGCCTTGATATATGGCGAACAAAGAAGGGGGACAAGCTGCCATCGACAATGAGCGAAAAGGCGGAATTCAAAAAGATCTTGAGAGAATTTTCACGGAGTTTTCACCAAGAAAATACTGAAGAAGCCATTCGAAATTCTTGGCGGATCTCGGCGCCAAGTGTCCCTGAAGGTGTTAAAGACATTGTCGAGATGCAGGGTCACGATACCTTATTCTCCGACTTAGCCCAGGCACTTAAAGTTTTTATTGACAAAAATGCAAGAGTTCCTCTTTCAGGGGTTTTGCCCGACATGAAATCTGACACTAACTGGTACACACAGGTCACTAATATTTACCGCGAAAAGTCTCAGAGTGATCTCGAGGAATTCACAGGGTACTATCTCGATGTTTGCAGCCAAAATGGCACTGAACCTGCTCCTTCTTCAAAAGTCAAGCTCTTCTGCAACAACTCCCGCCATATTCGCGTCCAAGTTGGTATACCAGTTGCTCAGGATACTTCCGACATTCGCTCATCAGGTTTTGAAGCGAAAGATATTTTCAGTTACATGGAGGCTGCAGATTCTTACCGTGAAACAAAACAGAATGATTTGTGGAATGATGAAGCCAAAGGCGTAGAGTGGCTTACGGATATCAACGGTGACACAGATACCCTGCGTGCATTCTGGAATTCTGGCGGAGGTGAGATTCATTCGATTGCTTCATTTATGGGTGGACTCGCCGCTCAGGAGGCAGTAAAACTCATAATGCATCAGTACACTCCTTTGATGCATACGCTAATTTACAACGGCATCCAACAAGCGACCTATATTCACCACAATGGCCAAACCTTCAACTAACTAAGGAATTACAGATCGAAGACAGGGAGACTAGGTGCCTTGCGCTTCCGTGCTTGAACTTCTTCTTTCCAGTCACGCTGGACATCACTATCATCAGAGTTTGAAGCTTGGTTATGATCATTTTTAGCCATAGCCCGGTGGAGACGCTTTTCACGCCGCTTTGCAGCCTCATCTTTACGCAATGTTTTATCCGACCAAGCGGTTGTGTTTCGTTCTTTCTGCTTGCGTCTCTTGTCGGCTGCATTATGGTTTGCCTCCTTAGACTTGGCCTTTATACGTGCCTGCTCTTGAGCGGCATTTGCATAGCTGTAGTCGTCCATATCAAATGGTTCTACAAGCCATCCATTCTCAGGTACACCTTCCTTGTTTTTTAGCTCAGGCATCCGCGGCAGACGGAGAATACCAAAAGATTTTCCAATCTCCACTAAATCTAAGCACGGAATGCGGAAGATCGATGACGCTGTGTGATTCATATAGAAACGAACATATGACAGGAAAGACCGCACGGCTAAATCGTGACGAGCTCTGTCGTCACGAACCCAAGACTGAATACGGTCCAAATATTGCTCGGGAGAAGTAGCTCCAAGATCTGCCTTGACTTCAACCATTGGAACCTTACGGATACTCATGAAATCAACATAGCCCATCTCCAAATCGTCGTTTAAAAACACGATGCACTCTCCTCGACGTCCGGCTCGTGCTGTGCGGCCTGCTCGATGAACAAACATATTTGGGTCAGCGGGTGGATCAACTTGCAGCACAAAATCCACATCTGGGATATCCAAACCACGAGCGGCTACATCAGTAGTGAGCAAAAGGCACCGGTCATTGCATTGAGTAAACTTCTCCAGAGTTTTCAGACGGGGGCCCTGGGCAAGCTGGCCATGCATTGAAAAAATAAGTGTGTCACTGATAAATAACTTGAGAACCTGATACCAATAAGTTACCGATGTGCACGTTGGAAAGTACGCAATTGCCTTGTTGAACTTCTTTGTTTGCAGCAAATTTAGTAACTTAGGAATCTTTTCCCGAGGGCTTGCGGTCACGAACCCTATATTGAGCTGATCAGGAGTAGCATGAGCGCTTTTTACGGATACTTTCACGGGATTGCGCATACCAACCCGAATGATATCTTGAATAAATCCTCCCATGGTAGCTGAAAATAGTCCTACGCGCTTTTGCTTCGGGAGTAGACCCAAAATTGTGTTGATTGTTTGGTCAATACCCAAATCAAGCAGGCGATCTGCTTCGTCCAAAATCAGCAAATCCACAGCGGAGGTTTTGACATGTTGTGATTTTAAAAGTTCCAGCAAACGACCAGGAGTTGCGACTATAATGTGCGGTGGTTTCGATAAATAGTTCTTGACGTCAACCACCAAGGAGCTTGTGCCACCGGTGATGAGCTGACTGCGATACAGCGTAGGGTCCGGAGCCAGATCAATGACGCTTTTGAGCACAGAAAATGTTTGATTCGCCAGTTCCCGAGTCGGGGAGATAATAACCACGTTTGTTTCGCCCATTCTTAGTTTCTCAAGGCGACTAAGTCGAATTAAAGATGGCAAGATGAATGCTAGAGTCTTTCCCGATCCTGTCACGGCCTCGACAACGACATCTTTATTACCAGCTAGTAGTGGAATTGTAGATGCTTGTACAGGCGTCATTAAGTCAAACCCCAGAGTCTTCATTGCGTCCACCATCCATGGTGCCAGGGGAGCCCCCCACTCTCTCGAGGCCATTTTGAAGAAAAGTTTCGAGTTACCTAATTTTTTTTCTCAGCATCTAAGCTAACCTGCATGTACCGTAGGATGTCCAAGTATGAGAAATGGACGAGGGAGGCTTTGATCGCTCGAGTTTTGGAACTTGAAGGCGGAAACCAATCTCCTGCTGCGAGTACTGTACCTAAGCTAGTTACGGCTAAGCGTGCGAAACAGATGGACTTTTCCAAATACACAACCCGCCATGTTGCAATTCGGTTTGCCTATCTTGGCTGGAACTATCATGGTCTCGCTGTTCAAAAGGACCCCAAAACACCTACTGTCGAGCAGAAAATACTTTATGCACTGTATAAAACACGGTGTATACCTAGCGAAAACCCACTGGACTGCAATTTCAGCCGATGTGGGAGAACGGACAGGGATGTTAGCGCAATGGCACAAGTAATCTCGTTGAATTTACGATCTAATTTGACGGTGGAGGAACAGAATGACCCCGGATGCGATGGTAAGGAGCTTGATTATTTAAAGATCCTCAACAGCCACTTGCCGGCGGATATTTTAGCCTACGAAATTTGTCTTCGCCCCCCTCAAGACTTTGATGCTCGATTCAGCTGCAAGTATCGACATTATCGCTATTATTTCCATTCACGAGGACTGAACGTATCGGCTATGAATGAGGCTGCTAAGTTGTTCTTGGGCGAGCACGATTTCCGAAACTTTTGCCGAGTGGATGCTTCTAAACAAATCACAAACTTTAAGCGCACGATTCTCGATTCGCAAATTGTTCACGCCAAGGGCGATTTGTACTATTTGAGTTTGCGAGGAACAGCGTTTTTGTGGAACCAGGTGAGATCTATCATGGCTATTTTGTTTATCATTGGCCAAGGGTTTGAACCGACTTCGATAGTGACTCGGTTATTAGATGTCAACTCCACACCGCAAAGACCAGCCTACGAAATTGCTTGGGGTGTTCCGCTTGTTTTATATGATTGTGGTTTCGAGGATATGGAGTGGAAGAGTAGTGCTTATACTACTCAAGAACATATCTACAATGTATGGTACTCACACTGGCAGAAAATGGTTATGGCCGAGACTATGTTGGAGGTCGTCAACCCGTTTGCTCAGGAGGTACCTCTTGATCGTCTAAATGTTGGCGAGGGCATCAACCCACGCTCCCGGTATACACCACTATTTGAGCGCCAGTTCCTGGAAACTCCGGAAGTTGTGAATGAACGCTGGTTACAGAAGAAACAGGCCAAAAGCTAATCAGACTCTTTATTCTTACTTTTTTTAACCCACTGTAGAAATACAAAGCTCCTGTTAGTACAGGAGACACAATATAAATAAGTTCAACGCCTATCAATCGCGCAAATGCCAAATCAAAAGTAGCACATCTGGTAGAGAGAAGGGAGTTTCTGGTGGTCTTTTTGCCACTCATTGAGAATGTCAATGATTTCGCTGTCCGGATCCGTGCTTTGGCAAATCATGTTGGCGAGCTCAAGAATGGCTTTGGCGCCCACGGCTGCTTCAACGTGATTATCCTCGATCTCGACGTTAATAACGTGGACAGGGCGGCTCAACTTGGCACCGCGATGGAGCAGGTCAATGCAAACCGAGTCGAAGCAGCGCTCCTGACAAGTGAATACAACGTCGAAAATTTGTGTTTGATCTTGCCAGCGCTCAGGGTGGTCTTTGATACGACGATTACGGTCCAGCATGTTCAACACGCCGTTGGCAGTGTAAAGACGGGTATCCCGCGTAGAAAGCTCACGATACATTTCATCGTAAGGCATGTTGAACTGGTAAACGACTGGTTTGTCGATAGACGGTCCCGGGAGGCGAACCGTGCTTCCGGTACCGAAAGACGAGACATTGAACCCGTTTTCTTTGAGCAAGAGGTGTGCAGCCATCGACCGATTTTGGTTTGAGGCGCAGACTGTGCAAAACTGCATCAACTTTTTGTTTTCCTCAGGCATTCTCTTCGGCTTTTTTATAGACACGAGCTCTGGTGATGTCGGGGGTGTAACAAGGGACCGCGCTTTGAGAATTGGTGATTTCAAAAACTGAAGTCGCGATTTCGTGGGACCTAGCGTTGGCGATACAGGAGCAGAGAAGCTAGGACCTGGAGATTTCTTTTTCGACTTGGGACGAAGGTGAGGTGGACAAGCAAAAGTGTGAATGATAGGCTTAACTTCTTGACTCATAGGAGGCGGCTATGTGACCAGATGTCAGGTTGTATCAATTTGGGGCTTGTAATGTGCGCTGTTTATAGTAGCGCGACCTCTCCAGAGTGATTCGATGGATCAAGAAATTTTATAAAGTTGAGTTTTCCCAAATCCTTAAACATAAAACGCCTGCAAGGGATTTATGCAGGTTCGCCTAGAGCTTCTTCCTCCCGAACCAGTGTACAGTCAGATACCCACACGTGCGTCCAGGGGGGCCTCTCATTGGTCACTGATCCTGTACAGCAGCGAAGACGAATTTGAAGGGCGCATGGCTAATTGTTTTCGTTTCGCGGTTGAGACAGTAATTAGCCTATGATGTGCTGATTGTAGATTAACATCTTAGGGTTTCAAGGCTTTGTATTAGGTTTCGAAATTCTATCCCACGCCCACAAGGAACACACCTCGACTGCATAGAGTCTGCAGTTTGGTTAATGCATTCGGACAGTGCAACCCGTGCCCCCTGAGCCTGGAGGACGGTTCTGGCCCTAGGAAAGCCTAATTTTTTTCAAGTTTCCCTGTTGGTACGTTAGCATTAATCCGGTACCACTAGCAGACCTGCCTCTATCCGAAGTACAGATTTAGAAGCTCGGGTCTTGAGCCAGCCCTGGATGCACCACTGCAAGCTAAAGTAGAAAAAAGTTTTACTGTCTGCACTGCCACCGCTTATCGGAGAGCTGGCATAATTTGGAAATCTCACTACAATGAAAACTGTATATAAAACTTGTCGATAATAAAAAAAAAAGGGGGGGGGGGGGGGGGGGGGGAGGCCACAGGATCTTTTCACAGAGGTAACCTGTGGGTGAGTATATGTGTATCACCAGAGAAAGCCCTCCTCAGTCCGGCTGCAAACCTGCACCTTTGCACTAGAGTTTAGCTTGAATGCCAAAGATGCATCAATTCTAAGCCGTGGTAATTAGATTAGCGGGGAATCGCAAGAGGAAGCTTCAACCAAATTGGGCTAAGTCCGGACTGTAGTAATTAGAATTTTTGGGGGGAGGAAAGATGCGTGAAACTCAAGAGAAGATCCCTCCCACCAGGGCTGACCTGATAACTGCCCCGAAGCTAGAGCAAGCCTCGAATGGTAGCCAGAAAACACGCAAATAAAAAAAAAAATTTGGAGAGTCTGGGAATAAATCAGTAAAGGCCTAGAGCAGCAAGGTCCTCAGTTTTTTCTTCAAAAGACGCAGCACTTACACGTGGAGCTGCAGGAAAGCCCACGAATTTTTGAATAGCGGCAAGAACGGGCCCTTTAGAGACTGGATCTTGACCGATGCCACTGTATCCATAGTCAGGGACCATTTTATCAGCCGCACGCCGCTCATAGTTAACTTGGTACCATTTGCGAGTTGTTTGAGAGAGCAGGTCGCTTCGTAAGTCAAATCTCTCGCGGAGAAATTGTTGGTGGAGTTGAGCCCGCATGGCCTTTGTTTGGTTTTGAATGCATTGAAGTTGATATTCGTATAAGGCTCGCCCGCGATCAATTCTTTCGTCGTGGCGGCTCTTGATGGAAGACTCGATGGACGAAAGTTCAGGATGGCTGCCGTCGAGACACATTTGTATTTCTAGCTCGTAGCGGGCCATTTGGTCTTCGTGTACTTGGTTGCGGAACTCCGCGAATTGGATCTCAATTTCTGTTAAAAACCCAATTGCTTCTTGTCTCTGCTTTTGGAGAGCCGCTTGTTCCTCGTCGTTTTCCTCGTCATCGTGGCTGTCCTCGGTGTTTGCTTCATTAGCCTCGACATCCTGCTCGGCGCCGCTATCTTCGGCCTCAGGGGCACTCGAAAGATTTTGTACAGATTCGTTTTCCTCAGTGCCGGCGCGATTTTTCTCGAGCCCCGCACCTGGCAGAGTGGCCCCAGCAGTGACGTTTCGTTTACCCGATCTAGCCCGGCCATTCACAGGCCCAGCGGCTTCAGACTCCTCAGAGACACCATGACTGATATTTGTAGCACCGCCTAGCGATTTCCGGTCACTTGGGTCAATTTCTTCGTCCACGCTACCAGCGCCGTTGGCCGTAGATTCCACCCTCTCCGGTTCTAAAACACGACTTCGCTTAGAATTTCGAGTGGTGTCCTGCACCAGTGCCCGCTTTTTGCTGGGACTGGCATCTATGTGCTCAGTTTCTGCTTCAGAGTCTGATGGATCATTTTGGTCCTCACTAGGCCCTGGCAGAGTTTTGCCGTTTTGTGCCTTCGATACTGGCACCACGGACTCGTCTGGAGAATCTCTCAATGCATCGCTTTTAGAGCTTCCCCCGGACTCTTGTAGAGTCGCAGTTTTGGTAGGCATTGCGATGTCGAGTACAGAGTTCAGGGCGAGAACGGGGTTTGTCTAATAATCTCTTCCTACTCCCTTGATAGCATCAGGGTAAATGTACGGCTGGAACCCCGAACTGAGGGTTAAGGGCAAGGGTTAAACTGAAGCAGAGACCAAAGAGTCGTAGCGCGAAACCCATCCGCGCGCTGGGAGAGAAATAAAATCGCCGCGCTTTGCCGAAAGTATGTGCCTCTCCGTGAACACCACACCAGCACCAGTGCCCGAAAAATTCAGGATCACAATTCGATTTTGTCTACTCGTTGTAGAGCCTTTATACATATACATGAATCGTTTATATTATTTGTGAGTTTTTCGTTTAAGAGTGACTAGGTCCACTCTTGAGACTTGCCACGCACAAACTCGAGAATCTTCCAACCATTGGTCTCGGGATTTTCCATTTCTTCAGGAATGCGGGTAATAACCATGACGTAGGCAGACAGGAGAATTTGGTCCGGAATACCAGCAACAACCTCGTCAGTCTTGATGCTCTTGTAGCAGTTGGTCTCTTGCACGCGAGCACTTACAACGTAAACAGGGATTTCTGCGGGCTGGAGCATCTTGGTCTGCACAATATCAGCGCCACGGACATCCAAGATACGACCGGCAGAGTAAAGATGCTTCTCGCGGTATTCCTTGGTAGTCTGATTCCAAACGTTGAACGAAGCCTCGCTGAACCATTGCTGAAGGACATCGGCATCGCCACGGAGGTAAGCGTCAAGAACTTCCGGCAGAATGTAGTTGCGCAGATCTTGAAGGAAATTATCCTGCGAGAACGAAGGGTCCATCATCTTGAAGGCCCGGGCAACCTGGCCACTCTCGGTTTCAGCAAAGAACCAGCCGATCTTGTCGGTCACAGTGCGAACTGCTGAGACCAATCCATTGTCACTCTCCTCATAGGCAAGTTTCATATCACCAAGCTTACGACCCAGGGGGGTAGACTTCAAGTCTAGCTCAGGTTTGGCTGTAGGGTGCAAAATAACGTTGGCTCCGGCCTCTTCATTAGCCTTAACGGGAGCAGCAATGCCAGAGCTCTGGCGTTTGGCCATATCACGGGCACGACGAGCCCGACGTTGCTCCTTGGTCTCAAATCCGCCGTAGCGTACACTGGCACCATCGTCAATAACGTCCCTGACGCTCTGATACAGCTCGGTCTTCCGCAAGGGCTCCGAGGCCTTTTCAAGTGCATCGGCAGTCTTTGCCGCAGCATCACGAGACAACTTGACAGGTGGAGAGTTCCAAGTTGCTGATGCAACATTACCGGCCGCTTCAGATGTCTTTTTCAGGGCCCGGCCAGTGGCCGAACTCGCTTCCTTAGATTTTTCGAGAGCATCCTTTGCCCGCTTGAAAGCGGTGCTTTCAGATAACCGACCAGTCTCATCCTGCAAAGCCTTAATATCCTCCTGCAGCTCCTTTGACTTTTTGAGCTCCGTGCGGAAAGTGGCCATAAAGACCTCGAAGGGGGTCTTGTTCTGCCGATTCGCAGCCCATGCTGAACTGTGGAAACTACGCACGACGGCGGCAGCTCGGTAACTCTGAACTGCTCGACGAGATAACATAGTAAACCGGGCGAGATCTATTGTTCAAAAGATTCTTGTCTGGGTGGGGAACAAAAATCAAGAGTTTAAAAAAACCCTTGGATGGCGCTTATTTTTCAACCCTCCCAGGATTTTCTCGCAAAAAGTCACAGCCGGGTAATTCCCCACAGACTCACTGCCACCGCCCCTCCAAAACCTTCTTTGAACAAAGGCATCTCTGATTAAGCACAACTCACCAACACCCCAATCTAAAGGAATCGAATCTTGCACCCCTCGTTTGGCCCCAAATTAAATTTGATCATCACCCGAAAGTAACCTAAGGAGCTGCGAGTTCGAGTGTTCTCATAGACCAATTTGCGGACAGTAATCGACTTTTCTTGAAACGTGAAACTTGCAGTTTGGCTCTACCAGAGTAAGATACTACTCTAGCCCAGTTCTCTCAATAGATTACTCGGGCTCCTGCTTTTCTCTGTTTACAATCAGGTTTTGCCTTTCGGGACGCAGTGAATTTACGCGAAATGAGTGATAAGCCAATTGGCCGTAGCGTGAAGTCAAATGACCAAATGAGCTCCCTCTTACGTCCCAGTCACGCGGGGATCTATTTGCGGCGCCTCCGCGATGTCTCTTCTCACAGTCGGCCTCCTCGGCCACCCTTCCAGGAGAAAGAAATCGCGTGTACTGCTATTCTCGAAGGGCCAGTGGCCCAGCCTATGTTGGAACGTAAACAAGCCATCCGACTGAGATATAACCAAAAGAATATCAAAGTTGAAGGGCTGCCTTCTGGGGCCCTAGTTTTGTTTTGGGCAGACATATATTTACGGGATAAAACGTCGCCGCGGTACGAACGAGTGGAAATCTACAAGAAATCAAATTCCCATCTAGTGGTTACTATTGAGTTTGAATCGAAAGCTAAAGCGGAAAAAATTGGGCTCTTGGCTATTGCAAGACAGCGGGAAAGCTTCACTGCTGAACCGATAGGAGCTTCGGCTTCGCGAAACAAACCGAAGCTATTGTCAAGTCCATCTCGACTTACTTTCGACGGAATTGCTAGATCACCAATGGATTCACTCGATAAAGTGTCCAATGGTGAGACAGCTGGCTCAAAAGACGATATTAAAAGTCCCGAGGCTTCCCATGCATCACCGGATAGACCCACACTTGACTTTACTAGTGCAAAAACACCTGAAAAGCCTGAGAAGTCTTCTACAGAGACAGAGACATTACCTGAAACTCCAAAAAGTCTCAAGAACCAAAGCCGAAAACCGTCAAGTGCTAAAAAATCCAAACGCCCGCGTCTGTTGGTGGACTACTCTGCTGAACTCTTGACCGACGATGAAGGAGCGGCAGGAGAAATTGATCCCGCGAATGAGCCGACAGAGGAGGCTATGAAAATATTGGAAGCGCGTGATCTGGTTTATGCTGAGTACCAGAGCCCGTCAGAAACTCGGAAAGTGCGACTCTTCCGCTCGGACATCGGTCGCTTGTTGCCAAACTATTTTTTAAACGACACTTTGGTCAATTTTTTCACAAAGTACTATTTGGACCAGCTTCAAATGTCTAACCCCGAGGCTGCGAGCAAAGTTTACATTTTCAGCACTTACTTCTACAGCCAATGTTCTGACATTTCTGGCCTTGACCGAATGCTGCCGTTCTTAAAAAAGATCCCTCTGGATAAAAGCGTCTATCTTATTCCTATTCATGGTGCTAACCACTGGACACTAGCGGCTCTTGTCGGCATAAATCAGATTGAGTGCAATCAAAGCGCCAAATTAGTGCTTCTGGATTCTCTAGGTCCAAGTCAGGTTGTTTCGAGAGGCATCAAGCGGGTTATAATTGGTGTTTTCCGAAAACTTTTTGAGCTTAACAAGCCCGACATCAAATTTAATCCAAGGATTCCTTGTATAATTGGGGATGCTCCGGTCCAAACCAATAGTGTTGACTGCGGTGTTTACATGCTCAACTATATTGTTGATATTCTTCACGACCTGACAGGTTTCATTGATCTGGCCGAGAAGAGTGTAAGGGCTCTCGCACTTGAATGGAGTCCTCTCTCGAGCGTTACGAATTACGGTGACAGAGAGCAGCTTCTTAGCATTGTCGAGAAGTTTAAAGCGCTTGAGTTAACTCCAGATCCGGCCAGCGCCCACGAGGAGGACGATTCAATTGAAGTTGAAGAGGTTCGTGTGAGTAAAGTGAAATGAACTCTTTATACTCTTTTTTTTATTTATACCATTGCATTGTAGAAATTTGACTTTTCCTTCCTACGCCCCCAGAGCAACTTAGCAAGCTCAACACCCCTAGACATTATACTATCGCGTCCCGCCTGCTAACTAATCATTATGCCCTTCACTCTCATCACCGCAAAAGTTATTGGAACCGCCACTGTTGGTTTGTGGGCCGGCTACAATGTGGCTCTGGCTGAGACTATCCAACCCATTATCTCTCATCGAATTCTCTGCTGCAAAGGTAGTGATGCCTCCACTGCTGCTTTGCCAATCGCGTCCGCACGCAAGGTTTTGGTTCAGGCAGTAAAGGCGGCTGGTATGGCTGGATTGTCTTTTGTTTCGTTACTGAGCAGCTATCTTTTGGCAAGCCGTGCTGGTAAGCACCCATACTTGCTTTATGTCTCCCTTGGCGCACCCCTGGTCGGTCTCTTGCAGTTTTATGGTGCTGTTGATCTCAAGCACCAGATCGACAATGACGAGAACGCACTTTCCGCTGAGGCCAGTGAATTGAGCGAGTCCACTTATGAGCACATCGATCATCCTGATACGAAGGCTCAGCCTGAGGGTGTTTCCAAGCTGAAGCGCAAGTGCGCCATCTTCTCTCAGGCCGTTGCCGTTTTGAGCACTTCTCTCTTCGTGGTTAACTTGATCGGCCTTGTCGGTGAGTCGTCCACTAACTTATTCAGATAACTTAACTTGGTCTCTTTTTAGAAATTGATTTTCGATACTAGCAAATGTCGGCAAAGTAGCATGTGATTGTATGTCCTTCTTGACGTGGCTTGCTCTTGAAGTGTCGCGGTTTGGACATCTTCACGATCACTGCAGCAATACATTCAATTGAGCCAACAATGCGAGTCATCGCGTTTTTTGTGGGGAAAGCAAAGGCGAAGGTATTTTGGCGAGTTAATTCGAGCGTGAAGAGCTGACTTGATTCTTAGATGCTCCAACATCACTAGGGCTGTTTCCCGGTGTCCGTAGGCTTCGGCTAGACCAAATAAAATTAATTGGGCCGAGTTATGTTCAAACTTCCCCGCTTCAACCAATTGTAGTCTAGATACAGTGAAGAATGTGCAAGAATGCCCGGTGAACGGTCACTGGTATGATTTGCTGAAACAATCGTAGTGTCCTTGGCAATTGAGCCGCGTTTTAAAATTCAGCCAGATTGTGCGGTGGGCCGAGTAACAGGGTTCACACACCTGGTCGCAATTGTTAAAGGCTGGGCACTTGTAAGTTGTTGTGAGGCAGCGAAACTTCTTTTTTTTGTCCCGCCAACGCTATAGTTGTAAAAGCCACCAACAATTCTTAATTATCCTCCCAAGACCATCCCCGTGAACACGAAAGTTATACTATTACAGGAAAAAGCTAGCACATGTCTTGGCAAAAGGAAGGCTTGGGAGCGTTTAGTTAATAGCATCACCGATAACAGCTGCACGTGGAGGCGCCATTATCTGGTTGCCAAGAAGTTGCTTATTGTGTAAGAACTTAGAAGTTTAGGATTCAAACTCCAGCTAGTACTCTTTGTCTGTTCGTATCCTACGAAGCTCTAACAGGTTGTAGTGATAGCTGTAAACTGTTTTCTCGCCAGAATGAAGCATGTGGGGCCCCATGATCCCGAATTGCCTCATACTACCTAGCCCTGATTTCTTGGCTTCCTGGCCAGAGATCAGCGGTCCCGCCACTACTGTTCTCGGCCTACAGTGTTAACAGTGTAGCACAACAGGTCTAAAAGATACAAGGATTGCACAAATACTGGGCGGCATGGCATTTATGTATGTAATTTACTATATTCTACTAGATATTAAAAATGTTGCGCAAATTTTAGCCTTCAATTTACGAGGTTCCATGAGAAATAGATAGCTAGAAGCGTTCTCAGCTGCTGCGAAAAGCTCATGATTATCGGCGGATTGATGAGTTCGTGGGGGGATGCACGATCCAGGTCACGCGTTGGGACTTTGGGTCTAAAGCGGATACTGGCTAGTTTTGCCGCCCATTTAACTCTAGGATACTTGATAGACTACAGTATGATTGCCTGGGCACAGTAAATAGAGACTCGAGCGCCACGTGCCAAAAGCCGAACTATCCGAGAATTGAGTTGGCAAACCTGCCCAATTCACAGTGGGTGCATATGCATGCACGGGTTCACCTGCATTCGCTTCTTGGCAACACTCCATCCAGATATTATAAAGTCGCCCGTCTTGGTCTCACAAAGGCTAATTATGAATCGGACAAATACAAACTCAACATTTGTAGAGACCGAATCAGGAACAACTGCGCATGTATACGAATCACACCACAGGAAGGGCAGCGATGCCGCTCAACCTGATGCAGAGAAGGACTTTGGACCTTCCCCATGGACGCAAAAAGTTGCGGATATTGAGCGAGAACTGGGCACCAACGCCAAAGACGGCTTAACACAGCAAGAAGCTAAGGCGCGCTTAGATACTGATGGCCCAAACCTGTTAGAGGAACCAAAGGGCGTTTCAGCTGTTAAAGTTCTTATCACTCAAACTTGCAATGCCATGGTCTTAGTCCTGGTAATTGCTATGATTATTTCGCTGGCCATCCGAGATTGGATCTCTGGTGGCTGTATTGGTGGTGTTGTAGGCATCAACATTGTCGTTGGATTTTTCCAAGAGTACAGCGCCCAAAAGACAATGGCCTCCCTCCAGTCCATGTCTTCACCTACCGCCCACGTTATCCGCAATGGCGAGGAAGAGACAATCCCATCAAAGGATGTTGTTGTTGGCGACGTAATCACTCTTAAGGTCGGTGAGACCGTGCCTGCTGATTGCCGTTTGGTCAATGGTATGAACTTCGAGACCGAGGAAGCTTTGCTCACTGGTGAGTCGCTGCCTATCGTCAAGGAGTACCACGCAATTGACCAATACGATCTGCCCGTTGGTGATCGCATCAACATGGCCTTTGCATCGTCTACTGTTTCAAAAGGTCGTGCCACCGCAATCGTTACCTCAACCGGTATGAATACGGAGATCGGCCAGATTGCTCAGAGTCTCAACGGAGAGTCGTCCCGCTTCCGCAAGGTCAAACGCGATGACGATGGAAACGCGCGCAAACGTGATTATGTTCACGCGTTTGGTGGTTCTATTAAGGACATTGTCGGCAACTTTTTGGGCATCAATGTCGGCACTCCTCTGCACCGCCTCATGTCTCGCTTGGCTATTTATTTATTCATTGTTGCCGTCATCATTGCAATCGTCTCTATGGCTGCTCAGGAGTTTAATGTTACCCGCGAGGTTGCTATCTATGCCATCGTGGCCGCCCTGGCAATGATCCCGGCATCCATGGTTGTGGTATTAACTATCACTATGGCTGTTGGTACCAAATCTATGGTCCGCCGCAATGTCATGATCCGCAAGCTCGATTCCCTCGAAGCTCTTGGCTCGGTCAATGACATTTGCAGTGATAAGACCGGCACGCTTACCCAAGGCAAGATGATTGTCCGCCGAGTTTGGATCCCATCCTACGACACTGCGTCAGTTTCCGATAGCACGGAATCTTATAATCCTACCGTCGGCCGCGTCGTTCTCGAGGATGGAGAAGAAATTAAGGAGGTACCCGAAGATGAGCGCTTCAGAGAGCTTATGTATACAGCAAGCATGGCCAATATTGCTGAAGTCCGTCAGGGCACCGAGGGCACATGGAAGGCTACTGGTGATCCTACTGAAATCGCCATCCAGGTTTTCGTTACTCGCTTGAATTGGCAGCGAGATCTGTGGGTAGGCGAGGATGATGGTTCTCCGCACGATAAGTCATTTGATCACTTGGCAGAGTTCCCGTTTGACTCAAGCATCAAGCGAATGACTGCTGTTTACCAGCACCGGGCCTCCGGCAAAGTCAACGTCTACACCAAGGGTGCCACTGAACGTATTCTTGGACTATGCACCCAATGGTATGGTGATGAACGTACCAACAACCCCAAGCGCATTCCCTTCACTAACGACGACCATGAAATCATCTTCGACAAAGTCGAGGAATTGGCTAAGGAGGGTCTTCGAGTTTTGGCATTTGCAACCAAGACTCTGGACAATGACAAGACCATCAACTGGAACAACGCTGAAAGGGGTGATATTGAATGTGACCTGTGCCTTGTAGGATTGATTGGCATTTATGACCCGCCTCGTCTTGAATCAGCTTCTGCCGTTGCTCTGGCCCATCACGCTGGTATCAACGTCCACATGCTGACCGGAGATCACCCAGCTACAGCCACTGCTATTGCCAAGGAAGTGGGTATTGTGCCCAAGGACTTGCACAAATACAATCCTACTGTTGTTTCTGCTATGGTGATGACGGCTACCCAGTTTGACTCCTTAAGTGATGAGCAGGTCGACAACTTGCCAGTACTACCCCTTGTGATTGCTCGCTGTGCTCCCAAAACTAAGGTTCGCATGATTGAAGCCCTCCACCGTCGCAATGCCTTCACGGCTATGACTGGCGACGGTGTGAACGACTCCCCGTCCCTCAAAAGAGCGGATGTTGGTATCGCTATGGGTATTGCCGGAAGCGATGTAGCAAAAAGTGCTGCCGATATTGTGCTTTCTGATGACAATTTTGCTTCTATTCTGAATGCTGTCGAGGAGGGCCGTCGCATGACAGATAATATTCAACGTTTCGTGCTTCACTTGCTAGCCGGTAACGTCTCCCAGGTATTGTTCTTGCTTATCGGTCTTGCCTTCAAAGATCATGACGATTTTTCAGTTTTCCCCATGTCGCCCGTTGAGGTTCTTTGGATCATTATGATCACCTCCTCGTTCCCGGCTATGGGTCTTGGTCAAGAGCGTGCTGACCCTGAGATCATGAAAAAGCCACCTAAGGATCCAAAATCGGCCGTGTTTACATGGGAGGTCATTATTGACATGCTTGTCTATGGTTTTTTCCTGGCATGCATCTGTGTTGCAACCTTTGTTGGGCTTATTTACGGCTATGGAGGTGGCAGAGATCGTCTGGGTATGAACTGTAACGAACGGTACAGTGATTCATGCTACCATGTTTATCGCACACGCTCGGTAACATTTGTTCAAATGACCTGGGCTCTTCTGATCCTTGCTTGGGAAATGATTGATATGCGGAGATCGCTGTTCAACATGACCCCCACCAAAGGTAACAAAGCCAAGCAGCTCTGGGACGATCTCTGGCGCAATCAGCTCTTATTCTGGTCAGTCATTGGTGGGTTTGTTACTGTATTCCCCGTTATTTATATTCCCGTTATCAACAAGAGCGTTTTCAAACATATTCCTATGAAATGGGAATGGGGCATTTCTGCAGCTGGCTTGGTTGTTTTCGTGGCTTTGGTTGAACTCTGGAAATGGGCAAAGCGTATCTACTATCGCAAATTCACTGACTTTTACAAAGTTAAGGATCCCCAAGCTGACCTCGATCGCCCATTTTCCCGATACAACACTCGCACAACTATGGCCAGCAGCGAAGAAGTCAATGCTAAAGCAGCATCTTTTGTGTAAGTTTCTTTGCATTTTTAGAGCATCTCACAAAGTTTTATAATATATATATTATCTTAAGTTCCTCTCCAAGAGTCAAGAAGAAGACACAAAAAGAAGCCATTTTGGCATCTAAACGCGAAGGTTGGGCGAGTACATGCCACCCATTAAATGATATACATCAAAGAAATTAAGGATTCTCGGCCTCAAACTTGAGCCTGTCAACCTTGAGTTGGCGGGTAAGCTCTTCGAAACGACGCAAAGCAGGGAAGCCCACGACCATGGTGGACAGGAACCATTTAAGACGGAGACTTCCATAAACGCGGAACTTGTCAAGCTTTGCTCGCAAAACCAAAAGGTACTCAAGCAGATGAATGATGAGAGTTGCTACCAGAATTGATCTCGAATACTTTCGGATAATGTTAGCAAGCTTAGGGGACCGCCGCTGGAGGATCCGGCCAAAGAACCTGGGGCTGAGAGAGGTTATAGCGCAGGCAGTGACTCCTACAGCGAGAGCCACACCATCAGACGTTGTGGGCAAAACGAATTGCTTAATTTGGTAGGGGGAAACTTGGAAGGCATCGGCAGCCTCGAACGCCATCTTGACAAGGCGAACGCGAGCCTCACCCAAACTATTCATAGGAGGATCCAAACGGCAGAGAACTGTCTTCGAGTGGCCATTCTTGATGTAGTTCAGTGTCATATGATCGAGCTCGATATCCACGAGTTCGACGGAGTGGGTCGGGTTAGCAAAGTCCAGCTTGATTCCCTCATAATAGGCAAGATAGTCATAAAGACTGACCATATGGTCTTTATTCATGTGTTCCAAAATCCTCGTTTTAGGACTCATGGTTAATTGACTTAAGCGAGTATAAGGAGAGAAAGTGGCAGCAGGAGGTGCTCTCTTAATCCCCGACACTGGTGACTAATCGATGCGGGGGATCTTTGCACCCGAGGATAATGTGATCAAATCCAGTCAGAGTCGCGACTTTGACGTGGATAGTTTATTGTAAAAAGTTTGATATCTCTAATGCATTCTAGTCAATTGGCAGTCCCTTTGCCTTGCGCTCTTTCATCTCGCGAATATCATCGACGCTAGGCTCGTATTTGTGCCAAATAGTATACTGTGTCAAACCGGCGACCGAAAACCCTTGCTTGCGGGCCATTTTTCCGAAACCCTCGGTTTCTGCATGGTTCTCAAAAGCAAAGCCTGGGAAGTTGATTCCTGCACGGAACACTTTAGCCTTCGCTAGAATGGAAACCCCACCAATGCCATCAAGGTCTATAATTTCATCTAGGTTGCCCTGACCATTTTCATCTCTTAAATACGCCAGATGAACCCGCCAAGTAGGGTACTCAGCGTATCCTTCTACAATAACGTCGTCTTCGTCCAGTGTCGCCGCCAAATCGAGAGCGGCGGGGCTCTCTATCCATGAGTTGAGATCATATGGCTGCTGCCCGCCGAGCCATTTCGGCAAAGGCCGCCAAACATTAGGCACAATAACGTCCTTATCAAACTTCATAAGATCTTGGAGAATATTATCTGGAGATGTCTCAATGTCAGCGTCCCGCCAGTATACCCATGCGTGTTCCGGTTTGAGCGCGGCCGACAGCAGCCAGTTGCGAGCTCTGCCCATGAGCTTTCTCCGGATACCCTGGACGGCCACACCATGTCTATCGTCTACTCCCTGTCCCACAGTAGCCCCGAAGGTTCGCTGATAAATATTCACTGAGCCAAACTGTTTGTCGGGTGAGAGCTTGTGGGATTTGCGGGCCCTGTCTTCGAGCTGTTCCTGGGTGGTGTCATCACTGTCCGAAACCAAAAATGCGAGGTCAATGAGGTGATGAGGATATGTGAGGTTTTCCAAATGGTCAAACATGAGATCAATCACATCGCCAGCGTTTCTTAATGGAGTGCAGATCAAAACGCGCTCCTGGCGAGCTGCGGCGCCTGCCCCGCTTGCTGTTTGGCGTTTAAAATCGAACCGATGTACAGTATCAATGTGTTGGTAGCTCCCGCCTCCAGGGGTATAAAAGAGAGCACGATATATTGTTGCCAGTATGCAGAATCCAAAAACGACGCGGGCCAGCAAAGCGTTCCCCGATTGGTACCGAAAAATGCGGTCCAGCCGCCGTCTAGTTTTTTCGAGAACCCCACTTTTGCGTTGGACAAACCTCTCTTCCGTGGGCAGTACGTCCATTTTGTAACCAAACCCGAAAGTTTAGAAAAGTGATGAGCAAGAGTGTGTTGTCCAAATTGCGCAGGCACTCTGGCTTAGAAGTACCTCCCCTGTAAAGGGAGCTAAACATGGGCTGGCAGGGCAAAGTTGAAAAAAAGAACAATGGTGTGACTAAATGACAAGGTTCAATTGTTGCTTCTCATTAATAGAGGATCACAAAATGGATCCAAACTACGAGTTAGTCTGCTGATAAGGCTGCTCTTTTTATGTTCAAATGTAGCCCGATACTTGATCTGTCAAATAATTTTGTCAGGGTTAGGTTTCGCTTAAATAAGGAAAGGAGTGGCATATCTGGTTGAACTGATAGCCCAGTCCCACACGAAAAAATAAAGATGCCCAAAGGCTTACCCCAGAGCCCCTCCACCGATGTCGGTGCATGAAAAATGACGTTTTACCCTAGCCCGATGAGCACGCAATTGCAAGTGATGAAGAGTACATTGTGCATGAAAATTTAAAAGATAGAAGCTAGGGAATCCTACATCTCACCTCAACGATGGCCAACACCCCCCACGGAGGACAACTAAAGGATCTGCTTGCTCGCGACCTGCCCCGGGCCGACTCACTGCGAGCTGAGGCCGACACTCTTGACGACATCGTTTTGACCGAGCGTCAGTTGTGCGACTTGGAGCTCATTTTGTGTGGTGGCTTCTCGCCACTCGAAGGCTTCATGAACAAGGCCGACTATGATAGCGTTGTCGATACTTTGCGTCTTGCTGATGGCTCTCTCTTCTCGATTCCTATCAACCTCGACGTTACTGCCGAAACCGTTGAGACCCTCAAGCTCGCCCCCGGTAAGCGGGTCACCCTGCGTGACTTCCGGGATCAGAGTGCATTGGCCATTCTGACTATTGAGGACGTTTGGGCCGTCGATAAGAAGCGCGAGGCCGAGAAGGTCTTCCGCGGTGACCCAGAGCACCCTGCCATCAAGTTCCTGTACGAGACTGTCAAGTCCCACTACGTTGGTGGTAAGCTCGAGGCTGTGCATCGCATTGACCACTACGACTACATTGGTCTACGCAACACACCCGCAGAGCTTCGCACTCAATTCGCCAAGCTCGGTTGGCAAAAGGTCGTTGCCTTCCAGACCAGGAACCCCATGCACCGCGCTCACCGTGAGCTTACTGTGCGGGCCGCCCGTCAACACCAGTGCAACGTGCTCATTCACCCAGTTGTTGGTCTTACCAAGCCTGGTGACATTGACCACTTCACCCGTGTCCGGGTTTACCAGGCTCTTATGCCCCGCTACCCTAATGGCATGGCTCTGCTGTCGCTGCTGCCGCTGGCTATGCGCATGGGTGGTGACCGTGAAGCTCTGTGGCATGCCATTATCCGTAAGAACTACGGTGCTACCCACTTCATCATTGGCCGCGACCACGCCGGCCCAGGCAAAAACTCCAAGGGCGAGGAGTTCTACGGCCCCTATGATGCCCAAGTTTTGGTTGAAAAGTACCGCGACGAGCTTGGAATTGAGGTTGTTCCTTTCCAAATGATGACCTACCTCCCTGAGAAGGACGAGTACGCTCCCAAAGACGAAGTCCCCGAAGGCGTTAAGACTCTGGACATTTCGGGTACAGAGCTTCGCCGCCGCCTCAAGCTTGGCCTTTCCATCCCCGAGTGGTTCTCGTATCCCGAGGTTGTCAAGGTTCTGCGCGAGAACCATCCTGCTCGTCACAAGCAGGGCTTCACCATTCTCTTGTCTGGTTATCATAATTCTGGTCGTGAAGCCATCGCCCGCGCTCTCGAAGTCACGTTCAACCAGCAGGGTGGCCGCCCCGTCAGTCTGCTCCTCGGCGAGACTATTCGTCAGGAACTTTCCAAGGAGCTCGGCTACAGCCAATCCGACCGATTCAAGAACTTGCAACGAATTGCCTTTGTCGCCGGCGAGCTCACCAAGGCCGGTTCCGTTGTGATTGCCGCCCCCACTGCCCCCTTCCAGGATGGCCGCGACCTGGCCCGCTCAATTGTTGAGAAGCATGGCTCTTTCTTCCTTGTTCACGTGTCGACTCCTTTGGAGTACTGCGAGAAAAACGACCGCTCAGGATTGTTCAAGTTAGCCCGCGAGGGCAAGATCACCGGTTTCTCCGGTATTGACCAAAAGTTCGAGGTGCCTACTAACGCCGACATCACTGTTGACTTGACGAAGACCGATGTTCGTACTGCCGTCCACCAAATTGTTCTGCTGCTCGAGAGCCAGGGTCTCTACGGCCTGTAAAGAGCATTCAAGCTAATAAACCCTTGGGCAAAAAGAAAACGTAAGAAATTAAATATATATATTGCCTATTATCAGCCAGTTCTAGTTTAACAAGTTCGCAATGCTGGTCTTCTGGGATGCAGGGACCGGCAGGGGTGCCAGTTTCTCAGCTTCAGAGGCTAGAGCAATGAGCTGCGGACTGGGAATCATTGGGCCCGTAGTGGCTAGCAAATCAAAGCAATTGGGGCCACTGGGATGTTTGGAATTGCTATACTGCCCTTTAGTGGCCTGCACTTCATTTTCCGGCTGTGTGACACAGCCAGGATGCTGAATGGATCTCCGAAGCAACGGTGATAGCACCTCCACCTCTGGCTGGTTTGCCGTCGCAGAATTGAGTTGAGATTGTAACAATTTGATGTATTCAACAGCCTCAGTCAAAATATCCAGTTTGTGGAGGCCAGAATCGCCGCCTCGTTTGGCGAACCGGAAACCGGCACATGACGGCACAAGGAGGCGGAGCTCGTCATACTTGCCATTGATCTTAATACGGCGGCGCCTTTCAATGTCGGAATGATTACGACGCTTCGGCTGAGTTGTTGATGATTTCTGCACGGGCGACACGTCCTTGCTTGACAAAAGGGGTTCTGGAAGCTTGAAGGTTTCCCGGTCTGGAGGACTGTTAACTTTAAGCGACGTCGATGGCGGTGTGGGGAGCATGCTGCTATCCACGACGGAACTTCTAGACTTAGTTGGAGCACGGCCCATTCTAAATTCCACTTAAGACGAATATTTTAATCGTAACAATCAAAGGGAAAGATCGATATGCACGTAACAACTCTGCCTACTCATTTTGGCTTTGACACCCACGTGCAAATCCCACGTGCTTGCTTCACGTGAGCAGAGAATACCTCACTCGACCATAGTGATTTTGTCACGCCTCCCCTAACCCTTACTGGCTAACCCAGAGAGTTTACAGATTAGTGATTGGTTTAAACGAATCCGGCAATCCTCGCCAACACCCGTTCTCCGGGTCAATAATGCTAATAAATGATAATTTTCTGTTAGTGAAGACTCAGTTTGTTCTTGAGACTGAATATACCGTCTCGAACTGATACTTGTTAGGGTCTTTCCCAATTGGGTAATGAGTAAATATCCCGAGCTTGATTAGCATGTCTGGTCTTGGACCGTTTCTCTTTTGCCTCTTCAACCGCGAAAATCTCGATTGGAAACTGCAAGTGCTTTGGCGCGTAGATTCTCTTGCATTTTAATCGGTTCTATTGGTGCCATAAGTAGAACGAGTCAGGTCTGCAAAACATTAAACAGCCAGACTAAGAATGATACAGACCCCGCGCCGAGGAACTCGTTTTAACTCTTTTGCATCAACCCAGTTGAGCCCAACATATGGGCTACAGTCCACCCAGGACTCAATGGTACTCGAGCGCCCGCGCTCTAGCCGCTGCGAGAGTCCACGAAAAAAGAAACAGGTAGCTGCCGACCGGTATATTCCAAATCGGCTTGCATCTCGTTTGGACGCAGACTTGGGAGCCCCAGTACCCGCTACTAAAAGTCTTTCTGTGCCGCCCAGCGGTCCGCCATCTCCAGGTGGTCTTTCCGCGCAGACTGCCTCGCGGTCCAACTCTGTTGCATCTGCTGGCTCGTACAATGCATTCGATACCCAGGCCGATCTAGCGAAGGCCTGTGGTATTCGTACGTCCCGGATTCTTGAATTCCAGGTACCAGCGCCGACCGCCAAAAACTGTGACATGCGAAGTCAGTATTTCGATTTTGCTCGTCCCACAGCATGTTCTGCACAGCTTCGCAGAAAAATTCCTACCGTTCCAGACAGAATTCTGGATGCTCCGGGTGTAGTGGACGACTACTATTTGAATTTGATTGATTGGGGGTCTACCGGAGAACTGGCAATTGCCCTGGGCGAAAGCGTTTACATTTGGAATGCAAACACAGGCAATGTTGCGAACTTATGCGAGGCGCCCGCAGGGAGCTACATTTCGAGTGTAAAATGGTCTAATGATGGCCATCTTGCCATTGCCTTGAGTTCAGGCAGTGTTCAAATCTGGGATCTCGAGCAGCAAACTAAACTGCGTACTATGGGCGGCAGGTCCGCCAGAGTTGGTGTTATGGCCTGGGAAAAACACATTCTGTCGGCTGGCGGCCGCGACGGATCTATTTGGCACCACGACGTTCGCGTGGCGCAGCACAAGGTCGCTGAGCTGAATGGCCATGCTGCGGAAGTATGCGGTTTAGCCTGGCGCGGAGACGGAATGCAGCTGGCGAGCGGCGGCAATGATAATGTGGTCCAAATTTGGGACCGCCGCTCGTCAACCCCTCAGTACACTAAGACTAATCACGCGGCAGCCGTGAAGGCCCTAGCATGGTGTCCCTGGCAGTCGAGCCTCCTTGCATCCGGTGGAGGCAGCCAGGACAAACACATTCACTTTTGGAATACAAGTACGGGAACTCGCGCCAATTCTATTGACACGGGGTCCCAAGTAACCGCCCTTATTTGGAACGCCGAGTATCGTGAACTTGCCTCTTGCCACGGGTTCCCCAGTAATAATATTTCCATCTGGTCCTACCCAACTTTGACTAAAGTTCTTGACATCGAGGCTCACGACACTCGCGTTTTGTACGCAGCCCCATCTCCAGACGGGCAGACTCTGGCCACATGCGCTGCAGATGAAAACCTGAAATTCTGGAAACTATTCGAAACCCAGAATCGTAGGTCGGCTGTACCCTCAACTCATCAAAAATCAATGCTCATTCGATAAGCATGCCTTACGCATTTAAAACAACCTGCGCATGACACACAGCTCCCAAAAGAATGTCAACCAGCGTTCTCTATATTTCTATTTCAGCTAAAATACCTTTCAAGTTTCAACACGGAAATATTTTCATCACTGTTGATTTTATCTTTGCTCATTTTCAAAACCTAGTAAACCGTTCTTTGTCTCTAACGAAAGACTTTCCAGCTGACAAATGGAGGCAACCGGCACGAAGAGATTGTACTCAAAGCTCTCGGGCAATTCAGGGTGCAGCGATGCCTCTGCGGAGCCTGTCGTTGAGATAGATGCCGGTGATGATGTTGAAGCTGACCGTGTCTCGAAAATTGCTGCGATTGAGAGCCAGATTGCTCAGAAATGTGACTCTGAGACCGTGACATCACAGGATTCAGTGCCTCTCAATTCTGACTGGTGGTCAAAATTCCAGTCTGCAAGGTCACAGGCTATGGAGCCCGTTTTGAAGAGCTCAGAAGACGCACACTTTGTATCTACAGAGTCATACCAGCTCTTAGTCCAGTGGTACGGCGAGGAAGAGCTCATTACAGTGCCTGTTAGTGTGGTGGCCAGCGACACCTTGTTTGATGATCGAGTTGTGAGGGCGTCAGAATTGGTGGGGGATATTGTTAAAGACCTAGAAGGTGATCTCTGGATTGGTTCAGCTTGGAAGTCGAGTATTTCTGCTGTGGAGTTTGGCAGGTTGACTCTGAGGCCCGTGGACCCCGCTACACAGGTTGGTAACTTGAACCTTTCGACTGGCGACCGCCTGATAATAGAGCCTAAAGATATTTTGAAACCAGGGACCATGGGGCTAACAAATTTGGGCAACTCGTGCTATATGAACTCATCGATCCAGTGCTTGGTCCATGTTAAAGAGCTTGCAGCCTTTTTCGTGTCCAAAAGTTACGAGAAAGACGTCAATAGGACTAACCCAATTGGATATGGGGGCAACGTAGCCGAAGCATTTGCTGAGCTCTGTCGTCACCTGTTTTGTGATCATCTTGGCGCCTTTTCACCAAGTGCATTCAAAGCTACAATGGGCAGATACAATCGCGCTTTTGCGGGTTATATCCAGCAAGATTCTCAAGAGTTCACGGCATTTTTACTTGACAGTTTGCATGAGGATCTTAACAAGGTAATCGAGAAACCCCATACCGAAAAGCCTGAGCTCCCAGACGACAAGATCGCTGACCCAGATGCTATTAGGCAGCTTGCCAACCAGTGCTGGGAACTGCACCGCAAGAGAAATGACTCTGTTATTTTGGACCTGTTTACGGGCCTCTATAAATCGACGCTGCATTGCCCAGATTGCGGCAAGATTTCGGTCACCTTTGATCCTTTTTCAGACTTGACTTTGCCCCTTCCTTCATCTAATGTATGGGTTCACAAGGTCACTGTTTTGCCTTCTGAGGGTAAGCCAAAACAGCTGGAAGTTGCCCTCAACCCTTTTGATAATATTTCAAAGCTCAAAGAGCAGGTTGCCAATCTCCTAAATATGGACAAGCGGAATTTAATCGTTGGAGACGTCTACGACTCGCAATTCTACAATATTCACGATGAAAATGGAATTGTAAGCGACAGCATTAATGTTTCTGACGATGTGGCTATGTATGAGATATCCCCAGAACTCACTCCGCTTGTGGTGTACAGTCGCCATTTGCGGTGCTTCGGCATGCCATTTATCATCATGGTTAATGGTACCGAAACCGTCGACGAGCTGAGACTTTTGATTGACTCTAAATTCGAGCAAATTACGGAGCGCCCTGTTCCCAGTTACAAACTCAGTAAGCGACCGGGCAATAACCGGGCACTCGAAGCCACTTTCAGCACTTCCTTTTACAACTTGCAACCCCTTGATGGTCACAACGATCCTGAGGAGCCCGAGACCCCTGAATCAATGCAAGATGTAAGTGAACAAGGGAACCAGCAAGAAGAGGTCTCCGAAGTTTCATCAATCTCTTCTCTCTCGGGCCCGGTCTCTTCACCAGAAGAGTCATTTGTTGCTATAAAGAACGACGACGAAGGAATGGAGTCCAATACTAAAGCAACTCTTTTGGAACCCACGCCAATTGTTCGCCCGGGCGATGTTTTGGTGGCTGAATTCGACGACGAATTCGATACTGTTTCTCCTGAAACCGTTGAGAACCCTGCTGCGACGGCTGCAAATTCTCGCAAAGTGAAGCAAACGACACTTGAAGATTGCTTAGATGCATTTGAAAAACCAGAGGTTCTCGGCGAGAACGATTTTTGGTACTGCAACCGGTGCAAAGAGCTCCGCCAGGCAACTAAACAGATTGAGCTTTGGTCAGCGCCGGAAATTTTGACTATTCATCTCAAAAGATTCAGCAGCTTTCAGAGTTTCAGGGATAAGATTAATGACGTTGTTGCTTTTCCGATTACTGGTCTCGACATCAGTTCGCGAGTGCAAGGTTCAGACGAAGCTTTAATTTACGACTTGATCGCTGTTGACAACCACTACGGCGGACTTGGAGGAGGCCATTACACCGCCTATGCTAAGAATAGTACTGATGATCAGTGGTACTACTTTGACGATTCGTCAGTGACTCCTGCTGATCCCGAGCAGGCCATTAGCGGCGCCGCTTATCTCTTGTTTTACCGTAAGCGATCCCCGACTCCTCTTGGCGGTCTTGATCAGTCAGTTTTGGATGATGCAGTCGAAATCGTCAAAAAGACTCGGGAAGAATCAAGAGCAGCCTTAAGGGAGCCGCCTCCTGTACCTCCACGGCCATCAAGTCCCGCGGAACCTCTTCATCCAAGATTACAAGCACTAACGCCTTCCCAGGATGCCAACCAAGGATTGAGCTCTGACGAGCTGCCGGGATGGACAGATATCGATCATGAGGATGGTATTGATATTGAGCAGGATTCAGTGTCAGGAAAGGGAGGGGTCATCTCAGAAGATGAGCACTTCACTGATACCTCGGAACATTGGCGGTAAGTTGCAACAAAAATAATAGCATCCATATAATAGCGAAGCATTACGTCTAATTCCCAAAACTTTCAACCTCTTGCAGAGTGGGCATGGACGAGGCAGCACCCTTCCGGGAAACAACGATTGCGGAAGCGCGGGTTGCAAACTGGAGGCTCTCTTTGAGAGATTTGCCTTGGTGAACCTGAGAGATAAATCCAGCCAAGAACGTGTCACCGGCACCTGTTGTGTCCACCACATGCTTGACTTTGGCAGCTGCAACAAACCCCTGTTCTGAGTGGTCTTTTGAGGCATAGACAGCCCCGTGGGCTCCAAGAGTGACGACGACGGCCGTTCGCACACCGAGATTTAGCAATGATTCCGCAGTTTCCTCAGCATCTCTTTGAGATTTAACCGAGTTTCCATCATTATTGGCAATAATACCTGCTTCAATTGCGTTTACAACCAGGTAGTCGACCCATAAATAAGCTTCGTTGGGCACATCAAGAATGGGGGAAGGATTGTATACTGTTTTCAGACTTTTTGAGGCCAATTTCAAAATTTTCAAAGTAGATTCCAATGGAATCTCGTTCTGGAGAAGTACAAAGTCAGAGCCATCCCATAAGTTTTCGGAAACCTTATCCGGAGCGAAGTCACCGTTTGCACCGGGGTAAACCAAAATGCGATTCTCACCCTCAGCATCAACCAAAATAGTGGCAATTCCCGTCCGGCTCTCCGAGTACTTAACATCTGAAACATCTACACCCTCTTTTGCTAATGAATCACGCAATTCATTGCCAAAAGAGTCGTCGCCGACCAACCCAACCATCTTGACTTTGACAGACTCCGGGCTCAATCTACGCACTGCTCGAGCTTCATTAGCACCTTTACCACCTTGGTAGGTCGCAAAATCCGTAGCACCAACCGTTTCTCCGCCGTCTGGGATTCTTTTAGCCGTTGTGACCAGGTCGTAGTTTAGGGACCCAATGATGGTAATCATGTTCTGGGTTGGGCAAGCAAGTGTTAACTTATATTTGTCTACTGGCGAAGCCGTGAAGTGTACGTTTGAGAGATGATATTCCAAGAGGCCATGAACTTCTTTGCGCACTGATCAGTACATTTAGAGTCCGCTGGAGTGAGGGTCGGGCCAGGGTTGGCAAAACACAGATCATAGCAGACCTTGGTCATATTCTGGGTTAGTGTCTCGAGCCTGGGAACCAGTACGGATCAAGTAGAAGGTACTTACGTTAATGAGCTCAGTCACATCGGCGACTGCGAGCTCCTGGGCAGTTTCCTGCATCACTCGTTGCTTGAGATCATCAGTCGGAGATGTCGACGAGGACTTATCCGAATCCTTCCCGAAAAAAGCCATAGTGATGACAAAAAGGCGATCGCTGTGATTCGGGGATCTAAGGTTACATGTCGCTCTACGGCTATACAAATATTTAACAACAAAGAATTTAATTATTTTTTCTCGGTCCAAGGCAAAGACTCAAAAATAGGCTTTTCCTTTTTAATATCAAATCCGGCCGGGGGAAGTGTCAAAAGACCGCGCTGCTCAAGGAGGGCCATCTGGCGACCCCGAAGCATCAAGTACACAACTTCAAGAAGTGGGGCAGGAGTCTTGTTTTTATGGGCAACACGCAAAGGATTGCCGAGAATGGCTTCTAGCTCCATGAGCTGGCCCTTCTTGACGTCAACCAACATAGAAGGTTGGTAGTACTCGTTGGCATCACAGTAAAGCAAGAACTCTTCAAGGCTTGGATCAATCTTCTGCTTGAGCTCGGTCTCTGCAATAGCACGAACCTCAGCCATAGCTTCCTTTACCAAAGAATTGGTCATTCCCGAAAAGTAGATACGGCCAGTGTCCAGGCCAGTAACGGCAGCCAGGGTGTTGAAAGTGGCATTGTAGAAAAGCTTTCTCCATCTGGCGAGAGCCAAGTTCTCCGAAAATGCAGCCTTTGATTTGGAAATATCATAAATACGCACATATTCCTTAGCCGCGGCAATAGCCTCGGGGCGCTTGTCGTAGGTGCCGATAGCGATCTCGTCTGGGCCGGTATGAGAGATGCGGCCATTGAAATTGATAGATCCAATCATGGAAACACCGCCCAAAACATAGCAATCAGGGAATGCCTCCATCACGGGCTCCTCATTGCCCAAGCCGTTTTGAACCAGAACAACCGTGGTGCCTTTGTGCATGAAAGGCCGGATCAGGTCTTCGGTCTTTTGTACTTCTGGAATGTATTTGGTGCAAACCACAACATACTCATAAGGGCCGTGTTCTTGAGCAGCTTCCACAGACTGAACGACTCGAGCTGGTCGCCAGCCTTCAATCTTGCCGTAGTCCACAGAATCAAATTCGTACCCTTGGGTCATGACAGTTTCGTAGTCGCTTCGGACAATGAGAGTCACGTCGGCCTCGCCGCTAGACTGAAGAGCCAGCGAAGTAATAGTGCCAACGCCGCCGCTTCCAAGGACCAAAATATTCTTCATGGTATGTTGAGTTTACTCATCTCGCAGTATTACAGACCCCGCATATCAGACTGCCCTTAATTTTGCAGGTCATGCAGGAGCTGTACTAGTTGGCAGATAAGGGGCTCAACGGCTCTGAATTTCTCATAGAACTAGGTCATCTACTCCGCAAAACATTTTTCCAGAGCCACAGAAATATAAAATTGCATGGGGTTCGAAACTTGAATAAAAAGTGACCTCATGCTGCAAAGCCATTCTTGCGCGTGGCGTCGCTATTACCTGCTGATAGGGGTCTTGTGGGGTCGGGGATTTTGTAAGGGGATCGACATCGAACTGTCAAAGAATAAGTCAAAATAGGAAAGTGGAACTCTTAATAGGTATATAGTTTGAAGACAGAACAACATATTCTAGAACTAGCTCTTGACTCTTCCTGAGTCTGGTTTGCATGAACCTAGCCATTTCTCGATATCTGAGAAATGCCCCATAATATGGCTCACTATACCCATGCCAAATTGGTGCCAATTTGGCGATACTCTGCGACTTACCTGACTCTAGCTGTTCGGATTTATGCAATTGACTTACTTGTTTGGTTCAACTTCAAGGTCTCGTTGCCCAAAAAGCTTCTCAATTTGAAGCACATGCATCCCAGTTTGGACTAGTTTGTAACATTGGACCGTCTCCTTGTTATGACTCGGTACATTTCCACCAAAGTGAACTTTCCAAACACGGAAGGCAAGAAACTATTAAGTACATTTGGGTGAGCATTATAAGCTATCAAGCTTTTGCAGAACCTACTATCGCTTTCTCATGGTAGGGACTAGATCGGCGCTTTTCAATTTTCATCAGTTGATGAGAGGCTCAAAGGCTCAGCCTGCTAGGCCTGCTGCCGAAGACTCAACCCTGGTACTGGGGCCCTCATATGAGTACCAAGATACCGCCACACTCATCGACGACAGCCTCATGAATGCATCACAGGTTTCGCTACCTGGGGGCACAAGCTTGTCTTCGGAAACTGGAGGGAGTGGGTACTCTTGTCCTGGCAGCAGCGTTCATAATAGCTCGCTGTCTACTTTAGCCACTGTTCAGGAGCCCGTCAAAAATGCTCCACCTCCCGTCCCGAGTGCACCTTCAGTAAGTCTACATGCTCGAGCGCAGACGCTGCGGAAGCAACTCCAAAGCCCTTACAAGCCCCCCAAGTGTATGGAGCCTCAGACACACATAATTAATGAGGAATTGATTGACAACTCGCCACCCGAACTGGGATTCAAGCCGGACACATTTCGCTCATCTCACCTTAGAGCACGCCGGGAGAAGCGACGTAGCTATATGGATCATCGGCTTAGCACTTTCAGCATGGCTTCTTCGATTGCTGTACTTGCTCCTTATATTGCTGTGCCTGATGACCACGATGATGCGAGTATTTCGCAATTTCTACCTGAGGCTGAGTGCACTCCTGAGCCAAGCTCGCACGACAACGGCTCCCTGAATGGCGACTCTGAGAGCCAGCCTAAGGCAAAAAACGGAATTTCGTCTAAGAAATTGTTTTCGCGCTCTAAGGCTGGTAACAAACTTGGCACTGCTAGAATCACAGCTGTCCCTGACAATGTAGCAAACCTCACTAACGAAGTGGTTGCAAAGTTGGGCCAGGATCTTGACAAGCAGTTTAGTAGCTTCGACGTGGATATGGGCGATGAAGAGGATTTCACTCTACATTCTATTTTGGAGCTGGAAATAGCTGAAACTCAAGGGCGTCGTCAACGGATTCTAAATTGGTACCATCGACACAAACCTCATTTTTCTATTCCACGCATCACAAAAACCCGCAATCGGAGCCACGAATGCTGTCAATCCCAGAGTTTGCCTCGAGACTGGGGGAGAAACTACCTTCCTAGTGATATCAAGCTTGATATGTCCCCAATTCCTGATTTGCCTTCTCTTGGTGACCTAGGCTCGCCTCCCATGACCTTGCGAGCTCAGACTTTACCTGCTCACTAAAATTTACTTCCAGCTTTACAGTATAATGGTTTAAGAACACATAACGATTTCAATTCGCAAAACAGGTCTAACTCTACGAGCAAAAATTTATATGAACACTATTTTATCAAGCGGTCACTAGCTGCGCTGCGTCAGACTCAGCTTGAGTTTTGGCACCGTCTTTAATATTCACGTTTGACGTACCAGCAGCTGGGGAGTCCTGGGCCTCGTCGTGTTCATTCTTGGCCTTGACTGCCGCGTCGGCAAGATCCTTGTCAAAGAGGTCCGGCAAAATCTTGGGCAGCTCCCAAAGAGAGTCGATCTGAGACTTGCCAGAGGTTGAGGGCGTACCCTCAGTGAAGTGAATAACATGCTTCCAGCCAATACGAACTGCGGCGTCACAATTGAGATCACTGTCATCAACATAGAAGCATTTACCTTTGTCCTTGACCCCGGCTTCCCTCATTGCCTTTGCAAACATAACCGACTTCGGTTTGCAAATTAGAGGCCTCTCACCGTAGTCACAAAAGGTCATTCCATCAAACAGACCCTCGAGTCCAAGCAGACGAATCACCCTGTTGCCATGTGTTTTGTATGCGTTTGTAAACAGCCAGAGCTTCACTTTCGATCGGTCGACTGCCTCGAGGAGTTGGCGGAGCAACGGCTCGGGCTTGAGAATTTGGTCGAGCGGCAACGCGTCGTCAACCTTTTTGTTGTAATCTAAAGCGTCAATGTGATTGAATCGCACCAAGCCCTCAATGGCGAGGCCGAATTGCCGGTAGTAGTTTTTGTGCAGGAACTCGGCACTCTCATCATCGAGGCTGAGCGTGTTGACAATGTAATTCTTGATGTATGTACCCATGAGCTCACTCACACCTGCTTTACAGGAGTAAAGTGTATTGTCAATGTCAAAAAATAGAACGTCCTTTTCAGTTTCCTGCTGGTCGGCCATTGTGGGATAAGAAGCAACCTTGAAACTCCCATCTGGAGTCATCATATTTCCTTCTACTTGAGACAAATAAGTCACCCCACGACACAGAGTTTGGTTGAAACTGCTACGTTTTTTGTGATTTATAGCAACACTCAGAGGCGCGAACTAAAAACTCTAGAATGAGCCGATGTATAAGGCAGCTGTCGACGCAATCGGCGAAAATTAAAATCCTTGAAAATGCCATGACCTCCGAGAAGGCGGTCACCTATCCGGAATCGGATGTGGTTACTCCACGACTCTTTTACCAATCTGCATCTGCGGAGTGGGCTAAAAAAGCTGCCAGACCTGTGTCCTTACGGCAATTAGCTGTTTTTGGACGGAAATTAACCGAGGAGAAACTGCTTCAAGGCGCGAATTACATTGTCGAGGAGATGGCCATTCGCCTCGCTCACCGGGTCATGGATATGCAAAAAATGCCGTATCGGATAATGTCTAACCCACACATGACGCAGGTTTTTGAAAAGTACACCAGAGCCTTTGATAGGTGTCGTAAATTCGGCAAAATCAAAACTATGGAGGACAATGCTCGTTTTTGTGTTCTGATTGCCGACTTGCTGGACAACCATGGCAATATTGTACCAGACCTAATTGTGGGTGTGAAGGAAATCGTGCGCACATCTTCGCATGAACAGGACGGTGCAGTACTAGATCACTTTATGAAAACTATGCTCATGTCCCGAATTTCGCGAAGAGTCATCGCTGAGCAGCACTATTCACTAACGCAAGCGTTCAATAAGGGAATCACCAACGAAGACAAGGACAATACCTACATTGGTGAAGTTTTTTTGCAGTGCAGGCCTTCTGAGCTGCTCAAATCTTCAATTGACAAAGTTGTCGATTCCATCCGTGTTAGCTATCCGCATGCCGATCTCCCAATATTCGAAATCGAGGGCGACGTTGATACCGCATTCCCATATCTCCGCTCGCATATTGACTACATTTTAGGTGAGATCCTACGCAATTCGGTCGAGGCTTCGATTCTATCGGCTCAGAAGCAAGGTGTCAAAGTCAAGCCCATTCAGATTAGTGTCTCGTCGACAAACGAAAACGTGTTTATTCGCATTAGCGACCAGGGCGGTGGTATTCCTAGCAAAGAGCTCCCATCGATCTGGTCTTTTGCCAAACCGCTTTCCGACAGCGATCCCTTACTTTTCACGGGCAAAGTCGCTTTAGCCTTACCACAGGAGGCACGCCACGAAATTGACAATCAAATACAAACGACCCCATTATATTTCAGCCGCACTAGTGATGCAGAAGTGCCCAAACGTGATACCACCACCAAGTTAGGAATTGGCATCGCATTAGCGCGTGTTTATGCCGAATACTGGGGAGGCGCGTTTGAGATTCACTCGTTGGAAAACTACGGTTGTGATGCGTTGCTTCGCATTTCTCGCCTTGGTACTAAACTCGAGCAGCTTCATGTGAATCGTCTCTAGCCGTTATTTGTTCTTTATGTATCTCTAAACCTATTGTATCTCTTACTTGCTCCACCCCCGTTAATGAATTGGGCCAGTCACGACTTTTCGGTTTACAACAACTTCATCTGAACTTATTCCCAAGAGTATCCATGGGGAATCTCAGTGTATAGCAAACAGCAAAACAAATTTTCTAACTCATTCAAAATCGGCTAGGTTAAGTTGTCGCAACTTACATCGCCGCCCGGCTGCTGACAAGTGTCCATCAACGTACAATGTCACGCGCCGAGCTTGATCCTGAACCTGTGTCAGAATCTGCCCAGTCGCCGCCCCCGAACGGTGCAACTGACGATGTTGGTCCACTAGAAGATGTAAACATTGACTCTGACAGCAATGGCGCTGAACAGGCTCCTTTCTCGTCGCGAGATACGTCCCCGTCTGCGGAGCCCCCTGCGTCGGAGAGCCTTGTTTCCGAGCCGGAGGCGCCTCAGTCGCTGGCAGGATCAAAATCACTGAGCGAGAAGGCATTGTCGTCACTCGTGTTTGTTGAAAGTACCATGAACGCCATTAAAAAGTCCAAAGACGCTAAAAGAATCCCTATTTTGGATCAGTCGGTCTCAAAAGTGTTGAAACAACTCGAGCTCAACCCGGGAGTGTTGCCTAATCCTTCGACAATTCTTGAACCGTTGCGAATCGTATGTGCCCAGGGATCTTCTACTGAACTCCGAGCAGAAGCCCTTGATTGCATTGGCAAGCTATTTACCTTTTCCGTTCTTGAAGAGGAGGTGGATCCGGAGGGTCCTCCTACCGTACCAATTCTCGAGCGTGCCGTCGATATTGTTTGCGATACATTTGATGGTGAATCTACTGATTCAAGAATTGAACTTCAGATTGTCAAGGCACTCACATCTGCTGCTGTCAACGAAGACGTTGTCATCCACGGGCCAACCCTCCTTAAGGCAATTCGCCAGACTTACAATATCTTTGTCGTGTCACGTTCTCAATCTAACCAGTACACGGCCCAGGTCAGTCTAACTCAAATGGTGCAGGCAGTTTTTGATCGAGTTAAATCTTTGGTCAACACTGACTTGAATGGGAGTGCAAAGGCGCTCCAGCCCGACTCGGTCAGTAACAGCTCTACAGCTCTCACACTGGAGAAAATGCAAGGTGGAATTGCATCGGAGGAGGAGCCTGCTGCTGTAGTAGATGCTGATTTTGTCACACAGGACGCGTTCCTCGTTTTTCGCACTCTATGCAAGTTATCTGAAAAGACCGATATCGACGTCAATGATCTTAAAGGCCATGGCATGCGGTCCAAACTTTTGAGCTTGCATCTCATTCATATTACACTCAAGGAACAGATCTCCGTGTTTGCGTCACAATCTCTGCTTGTCAAGTTCCGATCTCGCAATGTTCGCTTTGTTGACGCCATCAAGGACTACCTGTGTTCAACTTTGAGCCATAATGCGGCTTCGATCTCCCCAGCGGTGTTTGAGATTTCGGCAGAGATTTTCTCGTTGGTACTATCCAATTTACGGTCCGAGTTTAAGCACGAAATTGAGGTGTTCTTCCGTGAGATTTATTTCACTATTATGGATATGCGTACTGCTACTCTTCATCAGAAAATGTACTTCTTGGGTCTCGTTTCTCGAATTTGCAGCGACCCGCGGTCCCTCGTTGAACTATACCTGAATTACGATTGTGATCCCGGTGCTGTAAACATTTTCGAAAAGCTCGTTGAAATGGTAGGCCGTATCTGCATTACTCCAGTGCACATTTCGCAAACTCAACTAGCCGCGTACTATCAGGAGCGTAACCATTCAATCGCGGTTTACAATCTCAATCTCCCTCCAAGCCTCTCAATCGACCACATTGTGGCCACCCATGGGAAGCTTGAAGCTACCTCGTACCCGCTGGAGTTTGCTATGAAAGTAGTGGCTCTTGAGTCCTTGGTGAGTATTTTGCGGTCATTCATGCTGTGGTCCCAGCGCGAGTCTGAAGATGAGAGCACTCATTCCCGCACGTCATCTACTTCATCCTTATCGAAACGTGGGTCTGAAGATGGTCGTAGAAACTCTGACTCTGCGCCTTCCTCTGCCTCGGTCTTGCGGTCTTTGAATGGCCACTCGCGACAGGTTTCTGGTGATGATCCAACCCAATTTCAAACATTAAAGACCAACAAAAAGGTTCTTGATCGGGCAATTGCGGATTTTAACTACAGGCCGAGCCGCGGTGTTGACGCACTGTTGGCTGCCGGTGTTATCAGTGCTAAAGAACCCGAGCTTGTTGCTAAAGTTCTTCTCGAGAATGAAGGCTTTGACAAACAGCAGATCGGCGAGTACATGGGTAAAGATGACCCGTTCAACCGCTCGGTGATGCACCATTTTGTTGACCAAATGGATTTCAAGGGTCAATCATTCATTGAAGCGCTTCGCTTTCTGCTGCAGCAGTTCCGTTTGCCCGGTGAAGGCCAGGTTGTTGACCGCTATATGCTTGAGTTTGCTACGAAGTACACACAGGACAATCCCACCGTTTTTAGCCAAGCAGATGTCCCCTACACTTTGGCATATTCCGTCATGCTGCTAAATACTGAGCTTCACAGCCCCCAAGTTCGTCGCCAGCGGATGTCCGTGCAGGACTTTATCACCAACAACCGTGGTATCAATGATGGCCTGGACCTTCCTGACGACTATTTGACCGAAATCTACAATGAAATTCACGAGAATGAAATCAAGCTTCTCAGTGAGCAGCATCAAGCGGCCATCCGTGGTGCAGTGGATGTGAGGGACTCTCGAGAGGCTTATCTTATGGCCAGCGAGGTTATATCGTCCAAGACTGCCAAACTTTTCAAAAATATGACTGCGCGGGATCGCAAATCTGGCTCCATGTACTATAATGCTTCGCATGCCGAGCATATTCGCCCTATGTTTGAGATGTCATGGATGTCTATTCTAACGGGCCTTTCCGCCTCGTTCCGCGAAGATAAGGCAGATATGGTGAAACTGAGCTTGGAGGGTATGTTTTTGGCCCTTCGTATTGCCTGCCACTTTGAAGTTGATTTGGCTCGTACCTCGTTTGTCAACTCGCTCACCCAATTTTCCGGACTCAACTTGGGTAACATTGCAGCGTTGGAGGTAAAGAACATCCTGGCTATTCAGACATTGTTGCAGATAGCTCTTACCGAGGGAAATATGCTCCATGACTCCTGGAAGGACATACTCGTCATGGTTTCTCAATTTGAGCGCTTGCAGCTTATCGTCCTCGGCGGCGTTTCTGCGGAGTCTATTCCTGACGTTGCGAGTCTTCGTCGTGAATCGTCTGACCGCTTCTCTCGCGCAATTATGGATCTTCCGCAGGAGGTTGCGGAGGTTTTGCGCTCTCGAGACCTGGCCATCAAAGTTGACAAAATATTCACCCAATCATCCAATCTTTCTGCTGAGGCCATCACTGAGTTTGTTAAGGCTTTAGCTGAGGTTGCCCTTGACGAGATAGAAAGCTCAAAAGATGCACCGGAGCCGCGACTATACTCTTTGCAAAAAATTGTCGACGTATGCTACTACAACATGGATCGTATTCGTCGTGAGTGGTCTCAAATATGGGCTCAGATGGGACTTCAGTTCAACAAGGTTACGTGCCACAGCAACGAAAAAGTGGTTTACTTCGCGCTAGATTCGCTCCGTCAACTGTCTACGCGGTTCTTGGACCTAGAGGAGCTCCCACATTTCAAGTTCCAAAAAGACTTCCTAAGCCCCTTTGTTTACACAATGGAAAATTCGCAAAGCAAGGAGGCCAAAGGCTTGGTCATTGATTGTTTGAGGCAGATGGTTTTGGCCAAGCCCAAGCAGCTTGTTTCTGGATGGTCGGCTATTTTTGCTGCTTTGACAGCTGCGGCTTCGCAAGAGCATTCTGTGGTTAGCCAGGCGTCCAAGATGCTGGCTATGATTGGTGATGAACAGGTTGCTGCTGTGATTTCGCAAGATGCCTTAGGTTCGTATCTTACGACTTTAGCGGCAATGGGAAAGCAGCGGGACGCTAAGATTGCCATCAGTGCTATCGACAGGCTCCGGGCTACGGATAAGCTTTTGGCTTTTAGTGCGGACGAAAGCAGTTGGTCTGTTTTGTCTCAAGTACTGGGTGCTCTTCATAACGTTGTGATGGAAGGCGTCGATCTCGAAGTCCGTGGCCGTGCACTGAACCACCTCTTCGACCTTCTGATGGAGCATGGATCGACTTTCTCCAGAGACGAGTGGGATTTGGTAGGCAGCGAGCAGATTTTCCCTCTATTTGCTATCCTTGAAACGCCAAAGACTCAGCTAGACGAGGACACTACTCTTTGGCTTTCCACCACACTTGTGCAGGCACTGCGCCAAATCATTACATTGTTCAGCCGCTACTTTGACATGCTCGAGCACTCTCTGGACTCATTTTTCTTGTCTCTTCTCAAAACCTGCATCTGTCAAGAGAATGACACTGTGTCACGTATTGGTGCCTCCTGCCTAGTTTCTTTGGTGCAGAGCAATGCCGATCTATTCGAAGACCGACATTGGCAGCAAGTTGTCGATAAGATTGAGTACTTGTTCAGAAAGACCACTGCAAATGAGCTTATGGATGCATCTTTGATAGACGGTCCTGCAAATCGAACCAAAGCCAAGGTGTTCCACAAGTCAATTATGCTCAGCGTTCAACAGATTTTGATGATCGAGTCCGCTGGTGAGATTATGAAGTCGCCGTCTGTTTCTGAAAGAATTCCCGCGCCAGATAGCTTGAGAATCACTCACAGGCTCAAAGAATCCTACGAGTTTGCTCGGTCGTTCAACCGCAATCACGATTTGCGCACCAAGCTTTTCCACCAAGGATATATGAAGCAGACGCCCAACCTTCTCATGCAGGAATCGGTTGCTGCTCAGAATTATGTATGTGTTGGTGCAGCGCTGTTCCGAGATAAGGTTAAACTTGAGGATGACACCGAGGGTCGAAATGAGCTGCGCTCCGAGCTTTTGCATGTGTGTGCTCAAATTCTTGGCGACTATAATGAGCTGTTGGCGACAGATTACCGCCATGTCAAGACTATGATACCGATCGTCATCTGTGTGCTTAATGAAGTTTGCTTGTTTGATGATGATGACTTCAAGTCTAATGTGGACAAGCTCTACAACCAAGTTATTGATTTGTTGAACAAAGATATGGGCCGTGACCTAAGAGAAGCAGTGCAAGCGATCCTCCGTCGTGTTGCTGAAGTTCACTTTCCAGAGTCTTAGTCTTTCCTTTAGGGATGCAGTTTATATAAAATGCAAACGATGAACGGTTCGAAAGAGCACAGCGAAAAGTTTAGAATAGTGGTTGAGGGGAGTGCTATTTAAACTACAACCGGGACTTCTCTATATAAGAAAAGAAAATAAGCCAAAGCTACAAAGCTTTGAATACAGAATGTAGGGTATCAAAGCTCATCATGACCTTCATTCTCCTCCTCTTCATCAAGAGTACCCATCAACTCGATGTCCTCCTTGGTAACCATGAGGCGGTATTCTTTAGGAATGGGGATGAAGTCAGCCTTCTTGTTGAAGTGGTCAACGATAGCCTTGATGACGTGCTCGGACGTAAACTCGCCTTTCATAAAAGACAGACGACCCCTCTCGTTATCAATGACGGCCACTTGGGCCTGAGGGACCTCCTTGGACTTATTTTCACGTGAGTAACGGAAATAGGAAGGCTCAAAGCCTAGCTTATGGTAGAGCTCAGTTAGTTCTTCGCTGTCATCGTAGCGCATGTAGTTGTAGAGAAGCTGGGAATTGGTGCTACCACTCAATTTTCCGCGGGCATTGAGCAGCACCTGCTTATCGCCTTCAGAGAACTCCTGGTTAGTGACCATGAATACACACTTTTTGTTGGCACGAATACAGTTGCGCACAGCATCACTCACTGACACCATGTAGTCGTGCTCGCGGGGTTTAGCCCGGGGGGTAACCTTTGGCTTCGCGCTACGCGTATCTGCAGTCTGGGAAGCCTCCTTCTCAGACTGAAGCGATTTCATTTTCTCCTGGTAGGCGGCAACAGCCTCGGGACCCTCCTCAACAACTTCTTCGGGCAAAAGCTCAAAATCGATTTCGTCGAGAACGGCGTCGGTGATACCCTCACCTACGTCATCGGAGTGATCAATGTTCGCTGCCTCTTCGTCAATTTCTGCGTGCTCTAACGTGTCATCATCATCAGAATCGGGGCCAGTGAAAACAAATTCCTCAGTAGGTTCGCCGTCCAAGGAGATACGCTGATCCTCGGTGGCTTCCTGGCCTTCCTCGAGGCCTAGAGCCTCAGCAGTGGCTTTAGCCTTCTCAGCAGCTTCGCTGGACGAGTACGATGCTCGCAATTCTTCAAATTCCGCACGGATCTTTTCTTCGGAGATATCATGGGGGATATACTCTTTTCCAGCAGCCTCAGCACGCTCCTTGCGGAGTTCTTCCTCGGCGCGGGCTTTAGATAACCGCAGATAGATGTGATCCTCCTCAATTTCCTCACGAGCAGCCTTGACATGCTCCATTTCCTCCTCTTGCTTGTCCTCGATTATCCATTCGAGGCCATTGGCGGCATCCTCGCGAGGAGGGACGAGAGGTTTGTTTCGCTGTTCGCGGCGCGTCATTTCCAGGCTGTACTGCTCATCAAGGAACTTTTTGACAGCCTTTTTGCTCAGATCGCCAATGTAGACGAAGGGCTCTTTGTCGTCAGACATATAAACAAGCTGAGACTTTTCAACTGCCTGCAGACCGAGCAGGTTCCACGCGCCATCGACGCGGCGGGGAACATAGGCGAATCGAATCTTTCCGAAGTACTCGTTGGACAGGACCTTGAACAGTGGGGCAATGGACTTCGACTTGTATTTAGAGCCGGGAAGCATCACGACACGAGGGATTTGGTTGACTTTAAACCAACTGATGGCATTCTCATTTACGAGAGAGGCCGCATAATTGCGCAGCTTACTGGTAGCAAACTTATTCATAGCTTTGGCTTCACGCGGGCCATCGTACTTGAAAGCACGGGGCCTCTTCAATGTAATCTTCTTGCCCTCGACAATGTCTTTGAAGTCCACGTCGGTCTTTTTTGCAGGCTGGAACACTTTGATGGTTGGGAGACCTGAGACCTTCTGGTTAATACAGAGATCACGGTTGGCATCAAGCTGGCAATTAACCGCAAAGACATTCACAATGCCCTGCAAAGACTTGGCAGACTTCTTCAGCTCTGGAGCGGCGGTCTTGCAGTGCGGGCACCAAGGCTCGTAGAACATCACCACCGACACGTTGTCATTGCGAAGAACCTCATTGTTGAAGGATTTTGCCTTGAGTTCACGAACATGGCTCTTTGAAAACCAGCTTGCCTCTGCAATTCCGGTTAAGAAAAGTAGACTCAAAAAGAAGGAAGTCAAAATCATCTTTGACCACGTCTGAGAGTTTGTAAGGTGGGGGGAAGTTTCAAATGCGCAGATGCGGGGGTTCACCACCACCTTCGTCATGGGCAAGGGTTTAGAGGAGTTGACAGGCTTCGGATGCATCGGACAATTGTTGTGCTTGGGGCTACTTGAAATCTCGACACATTGAATGTATAAATACTAAAGACTCTCCTAGACCTGAGTTAGGCTTATAATAAATATAGGAAATTAACCGAATGCTACCGTCACGCAGTAGTAAACAGTTAGAACACCCTCGATGGCGTAAGACGCGGCCAGGTCGTCTAAACAGGTGTCTAAAGCCGGTGAAAAAGACGCATTAATATAGCAAAACAGCGAGTTTTCTGGAGAAAAGTTGAGCTTCCTGCGCAAGAAGGCAATGAGAGCTGAAAACTCATGCGAGGAGTTAACTCGGAATAGATTCGTCTGTAATCGACGAGTGGCACCCATTGGCCGGAAGCGGACTGTTATTTTTCCCTCATCCTGCCCAGAAGCAACTTGTGAATCGCTAACTGGCAGCTGGCTTGTGGACTCGGTGGTTTCTCCGGAGCGCTTAGGCGACAATGAAGACCCGTCCTCGCTCATGACTAAAGCTGTGTCCATCTCTCATGATCACAAAATATTTCTCTGGTGTGACTATCCGTATGCCCCCTGCCGGCAAGGCTGCGAAGCTGGCTCGCGTTTTCTTGGCTCAGATTCCACCTCGGCAAAGAGCTGATATTCAGCTTAACTACAAGCTTTTGACTCAGACCGACAACAGTGTGCCTGAGATCAAGGTCAAGTTCAGTAAGTATAAAAGTGGTGCTTCGTTACCGATGGCACCACGACCTATGGTATCAATGTTGCTACCTTCCTACCAGGCTCAGTACTAACGAAGAGGACGGAACCATCCTTGACGTGGACCCCTTAAACACATCCACTGGAGAGATGGTTGAGACGTTCGACCGCCATTCACGCAAGCTCCAAGTCCAGGACGCTCTCAAGGAATAATTTGTACATATTTTATATTAGAAACCCCGGTTCAGCATCCAGATTGGGAGCCTGGTATCAGTAGTTTTCTATTGACGACCAGCGTTTCTAGCTCTTAGGTTTCCTCCCACTGAAATTTTCTTTTTCATCATTTTGTCATGAAGCGGCCCAGCGAGCAGTCGTCAAAGAAACCTGTTTCTCGCATTCGCAGTATTCCTGGACTTGAACCCAAAAATACAACACTGTATCAAGACCCAAGATTTGATACAGCCCTCGGAAAGGCCGATTTGCAGAAGACCCGCAAGAACTACGCCTTCCTAGATGAGTACCGCGAGGCGGAGGTTAAGCAAATGAAAGCAGATCTCGCGAAAACCAACGACCCACGAGAGAGGGATCTCTTAGAACGAGCGATCAAATCACAAGCTTCGCGATTGGAAACATTCCGCCGCCGGGATCAGGAGGCTGAGGTTCTTAAGTCGATCAAGAACAAGCCCATTTCCCGGGCTAAAAAGCGGGAGATTGTGCTGAAAGAACGATTCGCGGCAATGTCCAAAAAAGATGCGTCGAAACTTATTGAAAAGCGGCGCCGGAAGGTTGCCCAAAAACAGAAAAAGGCTTTACCAGACCGCCGAGCTTGAGTTTTGCGATAAAAGATTTTTTTACATATTTATTATTAAAAGTCCTGTACATTGAGAGATAAATGGGAGTGGGATAACTTCCAAATAGAGACTAAAAAAAGCTCAGCCAGCAGAGTTCTGGGCTTTTTGGTCATCTGTAGACCCCTCGGGAACCTCAGTAGCACCATTGTGGTCGACCCAGTCCTGGTAGGATCCAGAATCGTTCAAACGGTGCTGGTAGCCGTAAGCAGCGGCGAGTTGCTCAGGCAGCAGAGTTCTGGGCTTTTTGGCTATCTGTAGACCCCTCGGGAACCTCAGTAGCACCATTGTGGTCGACCCAGTCCTGGTAGGATCCAGAATAGTTCAAGCGGTGCTGGAAGCCGTAAGTAGCGGCGAGTTGCTCAGCGCCCTGGGAGCGAACGCCGCCCTGGCAATAAAAGAGTAGTGTTTTGTCGGTTGTAGGCTTCTTGAAGCCAAATGCGTCTTCAAATTCAAGGCCATCAAGGCCAAGAGCTCCGGGGGACGACCGGAACGGGATATTCACTGCGGTGGGGATGTGGCCCTTGGCGAATTCATCAGGTTCGCGGACGTCAACTACAATGACTTCCGGGTCATTTTTGCTGATAGTATTCTGCACGTCTTTGAATTCAACGACTTTGGCCGGCTCATCAATGGCGCGACGGCTGAACTGCCGGTGCGCCACTTTAGGCCGGAAGTTGGAGACCGCAATAGGCGCCGCGACACGTGCAGGTTCGATGGAAAGTGCTCGGAATGATAGTGTCCGGCGGAAAGTAGCCGGGGCAGCTCGAGCGAAAACAAGTCTAGTGCGAGACAACATTTGGCACTGGAACCTTTTCTAACTTGAGCAGGGGATGAAAGGTGGGTATCAACCTAGCTTTAGTCAGAATTCCAGATTCTTGATTCAAGTGCTGGGCAAAATTTCGTTTATGAAAGGAAGACCTCGGCAAGCACTAGGGCTGTCCGATTGCTAAATCTATGTTAATTGCAATTATATACAATGCAGAGCGTGGTATGCTCAAGGCAATTAAACTCCTGCTGAGCTAAAATATGCCAATGCAGACTAAGGTCGCGTGAAGCAACGTTCCAACAGCAGTATGTAACCAGAGAATCAGGCTTAGTCAAACAGACGTGCAAACCATCATCTTCCGATCATAGACAGGAACTGAACACAATTACTTCTGCAGCTTTTTTCGGTATAACACAGAAAATGTCAACGCAGAGAGACCAACCAGATGCTAGTGCGACGGTTGTCGAAGAGGTTATTCGCGATGCTGGCGCCCTGGCAGTGGAAACCAAGGACTTTGTATCATACGCAACCGTGCTTGAACTGAGAATGGGTGGTCCCGAAAACTACACAACCGCATCTGCTTTTCAAGTTCTGAATGCACTATATGAGACACTTGTCAAGTACGACGCATTGACCTACGGAGTGGGCTGGGATATTCCTGCTTTGGTGCTGCCGTTTCTCGTGCTGTGCCACGGCGAGTACGGCCGTACCAAATTGCTACCCTGCATCAAAAACATATTCACCCATTTGTGTGCCAAAGGAAATTTCAAAGAGCTCTTTCTCAAAAGTAGCGAGCTCATGTTGCGTCTTTCGGAAGACGACAATGGACTTGACGAGGACGTAGTCTCCGACGCCGGTTCTGATCTGGACAATGTACTGGGCGAGAATGACTCGGACGATGAGCCATATGGATCCAGATTAGCCAATGAAGATCCCCCTATCCCACGGGCATCTCTGAGAGAGGCCACTTCCAAGGCCAACCAGCGAGCCCGACTGCGCGACGTTAAGCTCCAAATTCTTTATGAGCTCATGCGGGTATCTCTGTCGCATATCCAAACCGACTATCCGTCACGCTTCTTCAAGTCTGCGGCGACCACTTTGTTGACAATTGCCAGCGATCCCGACTCGGACATTCCCAGTCTCACCACCCATTTGCGGAATCTCTTCCTGTTTGGTAGAGACTTCCAAATGGAGGCTGAGGGTGCCGACGAAAGTGAAGCTCGCAGAACTGCCCACCTTCTGCAAAACTATGTCACACATGCTGCAGAAGTCACAATGGAGCGGGTTGCCATCAAGTGGGCTGACCGCTTGTATTATCAATTGGTGAACAAGATCGCCCTGGAGGAGCCCAAAGTTCGCGATGCTGCCTATAATACAAACCTGTATACTGAACGTATCAACGAGGCAATGGCACGCCTGGCTCAGCTGGCGCAATCATACGATCTTGAGGTCAATGACCATTGGTACGAACTTGTACTGGATGCTGTCAAACGGGCTGACCTCAGTGTCGATGAAAATGAGCCTGAGGACATCCTTGATGCCCCTTCAGGTCCTGGCCTTTTGTTGCTTGCGACCCAGGTCCATTTCGATGGCCCCAGAACCGACAAGATCAGCTTCCACGGTGTCGTCAGCGTGTGTAACGCCCTAGCTGACTCTGTTCACCAGTCATTAGGAGTCCGTGACGCGTTGCTTTACTGGGTTCTATGGGCCACTACGTCTGCTACCCCAGAAGATGTCCAGAGTTTGGCCAAGGATGATTACTGCCACTTTTTGCAGCTAATCTTTTCAATTGCTAATAGCGTTAGTCGTGAAACGCGACATATCGCATACTCATCTGTGACAAAATTGTTACGACTACAGGTTACTGAAATTGCTTTCGAGTTCCTTATTGACACTTTTGAATACTGCCCCTACGACAATGTTCTTGATGCTGCGGTACAAATGCTTAAGGTTCTTTCTACCGGAAAGGTAAAGTGCCAAATCGGCATTGACACCCATCAAAGCAAAGAAATTGTTGGCTCTTGTACACCATCAGGAAACCTGCTTGTTTTAGACGATAAAAAGAAGAAGCAGATCATCAGTGTCGTAAACACTTGCGTCAATGATTTTATTTATGATGGCGACGGTGTACCGCTGCTCTTGTCTTGGCTGAACTTCTTGACTGTTGTTGACGTCGACGACACTAATGTGAAAGAGATTTGCAGTAAGTTGCGGAACCATTTGGAACTCAAGGGGCAAGAGACGTTGCCGGACAATGTCCAGAACCTTATCAGGCTAGCGATTGAGTCATTGGAGAATGCTAGATTTAAATAAGTTTATTAGAAATTGCTTGTGGCACGTATTAATTGGATGGCTACTGTTGCTCAGGCTCCGTATTTGCTGGAGAGACTGACGGCAATAGTGATGAAACTGGCTCAGCAGTTTCGGTGGTGTTCTCAGATACCGACGCATCCGGTTGTGATTGCAGTGGTGTTGGCTCCTGTGTAGGTTTAGAAGGAATATCCATTTTTGTTGTGTCTACAGCTGTTGCAGCAGCAGTTTTCTTGGCCCGTGGCTTCGCTGGAGCGCGGGGCTTTTTGGGCTTATTATCCGCAGTTCCAGCTGTTGGCGCGCTATCCTTCTTAGCCTGGGACGGAAGCGGTGCAATTGGTACGAGGGAAGGTTTTGAAGCGGTTGTGGACGTTGTTTCAGTACCTGCAGCGACCGACACCTCAACTACAGTCGATAGCGGAGCTTCTGGTCCAGGGCCTGTCGAGGGCTCGGTTTTACCGACTGGTTCCTTTTTAACTCTCGGTTTTCTTGGTTTTGGAGGAGCATTCGGGTCCTTCGGCTTGCGCTGACGCTTGGGTTTCGGCTTCTCGGCTTCACCTTCTTTAACAGGTGTCGAAGCGACTGGGGCGGCAGCTGGGGTTGTCGACGTCGTTGCCGCTGTACTCGCACCCGTAGCATCTAAAGTCTTGGTCGATTCCTGGGTCGTCATTTCTTCTTTTACAGAGCTATCCACAGCACTGGAGTTTGATTTTGTGGTCTTGGCAACCGGCTCAGCAGGGGCGATCTCGGCTACCTTCTTCTTTTTGGCAGGTTTAGCGTCGTCGACTTTTACTTTGCGCTTAGTTGGCTTCTTTTTGTCTTCCTTCTCAATCTCTGGTGGGGCATTCTTGTCTACCAGCTGTCCAGCAAAGACAAAAAAGCCGTCCTTTGTCGCCGCAGCCTGATCCTCCCAAGCCATTTCTGAGTCGTCAATAAACGGGTCGTTGAGGTCGTATCTACCTTCACCGCGCTTACGCTTACGCTCTTTCGCGTCATCTTTTTCAGTCTCTTCCTCCTTGTCGTTTGCAACATTTACTGTGTCGTCGTCATCGTTATTCTCGTCCTCCTCATCATCATCCTCGCCGTCGGGGCCGTCCACGCCGTCGGCGGCATCTCCCTCTAGCATATCGGCCACTGTACGCGTCCCCGGATGCACCACAGAAAATCCATATTTCTCTTCGGCCAAATTGAGAAAATCAATCGCCATATTGCTCGTAAATGGCAAATCAACTTCGAGGGTCTGGCGCTTCTCTGTCGCTGCTGACATGCTAGTAGAGTTGAACAATTATCCCAGCTTAGTTTCCAATGTAAGACAGACGATATGTAATATTTCGCAGGTGAGTAAACTAGCGGGTTTTATTTGTCTAAGTGTAGTGAGCTGGAGATATGCTAAGGTAAGTTTACAATTGACCAGTGGCAAGTATTAAAGGCAAAGCGTTGATCTTCTTTGCCAAAGAAGAGCACTGAAGTCACTACTGGATCATCGTCGAAAGCGCATGCCGCCGGTTTATAGTGCGAGGCGTATCGAATTTGGAATTCTCGTTATGTGAGTACCAAGGTAATAATAAGATCCTCAAAGAAAGCTCTATTTCTGATCTAAATCAAGTAGCGGAGATATAAATCCCCACAACTTTCATATGAACGTCTTGGAAATCTGGCATTGGTATCAGTTCCGAGTGTAAACTTGACTGTATACAATGGTGCAAGTCGTAAAGTCTTTTGGAAGAATTGATACGGTTTAAACTCAGAAGAATATGCAAATTACGTGAACACAGTAGATAATGAGCCCAACAGAGCTCCTCAACGTAAACCACCCTGAGACTCTTTGAGTACGTGACTTTGCTTTTCTCAACTCCAGCTTTCTGCAAGATGAGGCCTGTAATTGCAGAATGTCCGCTTCTCTGCAATTACCCGGAAGTCAAATTGAGACCAAATCGCCAACTATGGCTGGTAATTAAAAACAGGTGATGCTGAGACATTTGAGACTCATCATTTCCTTGTCTTATCACCTTGTCTGATTTGAAGTTAACTTCTAATACTTAAATATCTCTATCTTACTCATGGAGACACACTCATAACCTGGCCACAGTGCCCTTCTTCGTAAGTCGAAGTTGTGGTCCTTTATAAACCTATCTGACTTGGTTGCTTTTAGCGACAGAACAACTTTGTGCAACTTTGACTAGCAACAATTACCTGCGCTTTGACTCAATTACATGGTGTAGGCAAAGTGTAAAAACTCTTTCAGCCACTAGAACTATCGATTCCTTACCAGGTAATATAACGAACAATTAATATTATAGTTTGTTACTACACTTTGATCAGCACCTGCTGATAAAAACATAGTGTGCTTTGCACAAATCGGACAACTCAGGCTTAATCTCAGTGGATCGTAACAACAAGGCTACTCTACCACGTACAATACCCGGTCGTACATTTAAGTCGTCTGCATAGGATTTATCCCCGCACATTACAACATTGCTATCCACCGGCAAACAGATACTAATTCCAAGCACCTGCCGTTGCCAGCCTAGTATGGTTCTGCGACAAAAGTCTTATTCGTACTCATCTAAAATATGCGAGGCAAGTATCTTCGCGTTCTAGCATGGATTCTGACTTAGAGGCGTTC